>SPJY01025704.1:200394-524076 GCA_005191435.1 Raddia distichophylla | reverse complement strand
CCCGATATCCGTGCGCTTGCGGATTAATTATAATAGGCATAAGAATCACCAACACCGGCCTTTCGCCGCGCACTGCGCGAAGCCCCTTGGCCCCGGAAGTTCAAACCCGGGCCTATCGAGAAGTTCGACGGGAGCAAAACCCTTGACGAATTTCTTGCTGTTCCGGCGGTGATGAAGCCATCCTGGTAAAGTAATTCCCAACCGTCTTGGAAGGGATGGCCAGGACAAAGGGAGATAGGTGACACGCCGAACAACACGAACAGCAACCAGCAACGAACAGGGAGACAGGGGTTTTTATCCTGGTTCAGGCCTCTCGGGAGAGATAATAGCCCTACGTCCAGCCTTTCTTATATATCAGAGATGATTACAAGAGGATCCTCGACGAGACGAACAGATCTCGGCGAGATTATGTGTGTACAGGGTGTAGTATGCAACAATACGATGATCAGGTGCTAAGTCACCAGCTTCTGGCCAGGGGGTCCTCTAAAACGCCGTAGGGGCCCTGTTTATATAGTGCGGAGCAAACCGACCTACCGAGGGAATATCGGGCCGGGCTAACTACGAGACCGTAACGAACTCGTACATGCCAAATACGTCCCGAGGTAGATAAGGTAGACTCCAATTCTTGGGGATCACGACTCCTAATCCAATCCGGGAAACCACGTCCGGGTCTTCACGTAGCCGTGCAGAACTCCTGTTCGAGACGGACTCAAACAAGATCCCTTGGTCGTTACGCACCGTGCCAGCCAAGAAGCTGTTCGGCAGGATGCATATGAGCCAGATAAAACCTTCCAGGGAGCTGGGCCCTGGTAGGCTGTTCGGTTGGGCCGTCAGGGAGTGGGCCATGGCAATGGGCCGTATTTTCATCCCCGACAAAAGCATTTTTAAAAAATATAATAAAATATTTTTCTCCAGAAGAGATGGCCCTAAGAAATGTTTGCCATTTGACTGAGGATTGATCGACAATACTCCGTCCGTTTCGAAATATAAGGCATATATGTATATGTATGTATCAAAAAGTCAACATTTGTAAATTTTGACAAATAAATAAGCAACAATCATATATGTTTAGTGTTATATGCACATGCTATAGTTGGATTTGTATTTAAAAGTACTTTCGTATGATGTTAATTTTATAGTTTTTGATCATATATTGTAAGAGCAAATAATGGTCAAAGTTTTAAATTAAAGATCATGTCAAAAACTTATACGATTTATATTTTGGAACGGACGGTTAGTTCGTGATCACTATGCCGGGTGTCGAGTGCGTGAAATGAAAAAAATTCATGGTCTTTGTGGTTTGCTACCAGTTTTGCCATGCCTAACTTAGTAGCTAACCTTAGTTGTGTCGTGACAATGTTTGTGGCAGGACAATTTTGTTTGGTCGATCGACTACCATACGTAGCCATATATACGGCAAAATTTCCCTGGTAGGTGCTTGACGTCGACTTGAGAAATCGCCACACCGCTTGCAAGCGCTCTTTAGAAACCACTGTAAATTTGCCATTAGCAACGTTCAACCATATCTGTAAGAACACATCAGTAGATGAGATCAAGCATTCCAATTTGGTGGCGAAACCTTAGCCCTAGAAGAGCAAACGGAGCGAGGGATTTGGCTGGAAGCAAGTGGTGTGGTGCTTACGGCTTCACGGGGAGCTCCGGTCAGCTCTGCTTCTTGGGTCTCAGCTGCCGGGGAGCTTAAGCTCTAGCTAGCTAGTTCTGCCCTTCCCCATGCAATCACGTACGCTAATTAAGCTCCACCCCAGCGCCGGCGATCGAGCTCCTGCCTCCTCAGCCACGGCAAGTCGGCAACAACGCATGGGCTCGTATGGATGTGGGTCTCATTTGGCGCTCCCTTGTGGTTGATGAGTTCCTCGACGGTAGTGTTGGTGTGGTGCGTCCTCAAGGTGCCGACGATGACGTTTGATGAGCTTTCGATGCCAGTATGCCACAGGAAAATAGGATACATGGCACTCGATTGATGCGTGCGGATCAAATTGACATTAAGCTGTTGTGTCTTTTTTGTTAAATGACATCGGTCACATTAATTTCTTTGGCACATGATATTTTGAGCCTTTTTAAAAGCCTTTTCTTCCGTTTTCCTCTTTTCCAAGCCTTTTTTCCCCTGGATTTTCGATGATGAAATGACCAGAGTACCCTCGTCTTCTTCCTCCCTCCTTCCTTTCTCCATGACCGCTCTTTCCTCCATGGCTGCCACTACTCCCCATGCCCCCCGAGCTCGCCATGGTAGCCGGGTGCGAGCTCACCGTGGCTGACGTTGTGCGCCATGGCACCACCTCCTTGTTGTCTTCCTCCTACTCGTCGGGCTCCGGCGACCTAGACCATAACAGAGAGAGAGAGAGAGAGAGAGAGAGAGAGAGAGAGAGAGAGAGATGTAGGAGGAGGAAGGAAGGAG
This sequence comes from Raddia distichophylla, assembly GCA_005191435.1. Lineage (NCBI taxonomy): Eukaryota > Viridiplantae > Streptophyta > Magnoliopsida > Poales > Poaceae > Raddia > Raddia distichophylla. Next base: position 521,660 of record SPJY01025704.1, on the reverse strand, counting down.
GAAGAAAAGGCTAGGATAGATGTTGACGGGTGGGCCCCAAGTGTTGGTGGAAGAGAAAAAAGTGAGAGGATAGGGTCACTTTGGTCTTTTCATCATGAAAAATGTGAAAAGAAGATAGGAAAATGAAGGAAATAGAGAAAATGGCCAACAAATACCTAAAACGTTATGTGTCAAAGAAATTGATGTGTCCAGTGTCATTTAGAGGAAGGCGCACACCGATTTAATGTTCTTTGACTCAGGCACATCAATTGGGTGTCATCCACCCTATTTATCCCGATGCCATCGGTTCGCTTTGGATCGATGACGTTCCTCCCTCGGTGCCGGTGATGAGCCCAATGGGGTTTCAGTTTTGGATTCGTTCACTTGTTGACGACGACGACAACAATAGACATGCCTTCCTACTAAAGACTTGAGGGACAAGAGATAGTTGAGATGCTCGAGTGCGTCGTGTGATAGTGGAGATTTGTGGCGACCAATTTATCCGCCACACTTGTTCTGAATTTTTCAATGGCAACATAGTGAAGAGATGACCAACGTTTATCAATGAGTCTAACTTAGTAACAAATCAAAAGATAGCCTAAGGCGATAAACAATGGTGTCTAAGACATGTTCATGCTGGCTACATTCTAACCTCAAATTTTGGTCCAACCAAAAATCCACTAAATACGTACTTAAATTCACTGCTCACCACGATCTCAAACTTTAGTTTTGGCCACAACTTGTAGCTAGCAATGGACATGCTATGCCACTCTCAACAAATGGCTTCGTCAAATGCCACTCTAGCCTACTATCATAGACATAGATAGCCTCGCATGTCAATGAGAGAGGGATAACATTTAGTAAAGTCACTACTTGAGAGTGGCATTTTGACAATTCTTTCCTCTGAGTTTTACACTATTCAAACTCTTTTTCACTATTCAACCATATTTCTCTCTTATGTTTTAATTTTAGAACTTGCTACAGTGTTTGAGCTAGGCTAACTTATGTTGGCCTAGATACTCTCTGCCTCCTATTCACACCTATTTTCACTGTTCATCTATATTTTTTCTTTATTATATTTTATTTGCTATAATATCAACCCGTCCTAACTTAGATCCCATTAGACATGCTCATGACCATTGGGGGCCTAACTTAGGACATGTTCGCGCCAGCTTATTTGTCTATTTGCTTATCTTCGTTTAATTACAAAACATTATTTTTAAAAACCTGCTTTTTTCCTTACCTCGAAGACTTGTTCAAGGGCTCTAAAATATAAGTCAAATGAAGCGCATTGAACTCTTGTTCAAGGGCTCTAAAATATAAGTTAAGAAATAAGCTAGATAAGCAAATAAGTCAAATAAGATAAACTAAGTTAGTTTGTTTTAGTACTGTACCAAATAAAATAGTAGAGATGGAAACATATATTACTGAAGGGAGCTACTAGGAGACGGGATCCCGCCCCACCCGCCCCCCGACGGGATCACTCCCCCTCTGCCACGTGTCCCACTCGGCCTCCACTCCTCCGCCCGCCCGTGTCCGCCTCGCCCCCTCACCCCCTCACTCGCTCCCTCAGTCGCTCGCTCCGCGCGCCTCCACCACCTCCCCCGCCGCCTCCACCACCACCCCCGCCGGCGGCGCCCTCGCTGCCGGCCTCTCCACCCTCCTGCCCCTACTGCCGTGCCACCCCGCCCACCCTAACGAACGGGGACGGCGTGGTCCCCCCGCCGTCGCCGGCCCAGCCGCCTTCGCCCCCTCCCCCGGCTCCGACGGTGCCGCCGCCGCCCTCACCCAACCCCGACCAACCGCCGGTCCGCCGCCTCCTCGACCTCCCTCTAAACCCCGGGGACACATCCGAACCCTAACCCAAACCCCCGAACCCTAACCCGAACGCCGACGGTGAGCTCGACAGCGGCGACAGTGAGGTCGACGGCGGCGAGGTCGACGACGGCGACGGCGAGGTCAGCTCCTCCTTCCTCCTCCTCCTCCTCCTCCTCCTCCTCCTCCCTTCTTCCTCCTCTGCACAGCGCGCGAGAGGGCCCCGTCCGGACGGGATCCCGTCCAAAAGAATTTTCCTTACTGAATAATACAGATTCAAACATATCGACCTATTTCGTATTAAAAAATATATATAGTTAAAATATAAAACGAGTATATTGCACGTATCCAAACCATCTTCACCCTGGGCGTCCGCCAGCAGTATTTCGAATCTGCGGACGGCAACCCACGCGCCCCAACCCCAACGGCTACCAAACGCGTCGGTGGCTGGCGCTGGGACCCACGTGCGCCCCTGGGCCCAGGCGCGGGCCCACCTGCCCATCTAGGCCGTGCTCGGGCGGGGTCCACCACACGTCAACGGTCGGATCGCTCGCTTGCCGCAGCCATTTTTTTTTTTATATTTCGGTTCGTTCTCGAGTCTCTCTCAAATTCGCAATTACTGCTTCCTCCTCTACCCTCCCTGCTTTGCCCCTCCCCCAAATCGAGAGCGCTCCACGCCTAGGGTTTCCTCCCCCTCCCTCGCCGACCGGCGGTGGCCGCGCCCCTCCCCGCCGCCGCGGCCTCCGGCGCCTTGCCTTCCTCCTCCCACCGCCGCGCGCCGCGCCCCAATTCCTTTCCCCTCCGCACCCGTCCCTCCCCGATCCGGGGGGGAAGCGTCGGCGCTGATCGGTCGTCGCCTCCGTGCCTACCTCCCGGCTCGATCTCCTCCCTCGACCACCGGAGGCGGAGGCGGGAGTAGGTGAGTAGGGAAGACAGCATAGGGAGGGAGGGGCGGGCGGGCGGCACCTCTTGCGCCTGCTTTTCGTCGGCAGTAGGTGAGTAGTCGATTTCTTCCATCCGGGGGAGATGAGATCTTGGCCGACCTCAGATTCGTCCGCATTATTGTTTCGGATATGTAGGGAAGCGTTGATTGGTTGGTCGATCTGGCCATTTCTCATTCTGAGCATTGACACGAGTGAATTTTGAGAGGGACGTTCGGTTCCTAACTAGTTCTCATACTTATTTGATTTAAAGTAGAGGCGCCCCTGCTGTGTTACTGTAATACTGTACATATTATTTGGAACCCGCCATTGGATGTAGTCACCCTGGAGTGTGTGCGTGTGCCAACAGGGTAAGCTGAACCCATTCTCAAGCTATGTGTGTGATGTGGGCGGGAATGTGCGCATATCGTTGTGCTGGTGGAGCAAATGAGGGAATAGAAATCAATGTTTTTAGCAGGACTTGATTTTTTGTACCTTCGTATAATCAATTTGGTAGTAAATTAGCTCACAAAAATGGCACATTACTAGAATGTCAAATTGCAGTATGGCACGACAACGAATGTAACCCTACAAACCACCAAATTGTCAATTAATTGATTAAGTGTTATGGTATAAATGCATTATTGCATCATTATTGGTTTCCGGATGTTTCACGTTTCTACCTAGTAGTAGTTGATTCTTTCAGGTGTAACTGAATGCAGAATTGTTTAGTACCACAGTGTTTTGGTGCGAGTGAGCACTCACACATGTGGGTATGATGGGACATAGGGAGGGGATAAAAGTTTATAATTCCAGTAGGAATCGTTTGTATTGTTTTTTAAATTATCAAAGTAGTCAATGGAGGATAAATTTAGTATAAGAGATGGCTCCTTTAAGGATTGAGAAAATTGCTATAGCATGGGACATGCAATGCATGCGTTTTATCTCAATCAAGTGGTCTGCTCGAAAAACCGAATTACGACAGGTGCCACTTTATAGATTGAGAAAATAGGAATAACCATTGCACATGGAATGCTTGGACTTCTATCTAGTTGCCAGTTTGCCGCTTGCGAGCATTACTTATTCATCCTCTCCAATGTAGCAGTTTTTCTTAGCATCATGGGATGACCACTTAATAATAATACGTATATTGGTTGACTTTTTATCCAGTTGTTTCATATTTATTTATTTGAGTTGGAGAATAATATTTGCACTTTATCTAGGCATGATGATTAAGTAGGTTGTAAAATCATCAAGATAAAAATGAGAGGGAACAATGGTACCACCCCACCCATACTTATTTGTAGAGAATGTGAGTTACTCATATAATGTGAGAGAGAAGATGCGATAAAAAATGTTGTACATGGGAAAATATCAATAAATTCACATACACATCATATAGTTTGGAACATATGCCTTCTATTTTAAATAAATTTGCAAAAACTATTTTAATTAAACTCATAAAACTATTTTAAACCATTTTAAATAAAATGGTGTTTTAGTGTTTCAAGTTCTGTTCTAAATTTTAAAGTACTTAAGATATTCATCATTTCCCACTTCCCACTTCATAGCACTTAGAATATTATAAATTTTGGACTGGATTCTTGAATTAAAGATGTAACTCCTGCCAATGTCTTTGCATTTGCTATTGATGCAATCATATCTAACTTCTAAATACTATTTTCTTGTAGGCTGGGTTTGGTGATTACTCCAGTTGCAGTGTGCTGAGGTTTTGTGGCCAATAAAGGTGCTTTCTTAACTACATAATTTCCAAGTGAAGTTGTGTCTTCTGTTATTGCTTCCATGGTGAGTACTAGAAAATATTATCATTTTAGGAATCATTCATGATTGTAATGGGCTAATGACATCGCATGTTCTTGTCACTGAAGGCAACCAATGAGAACCTCCCACCAAATGTCATCAGGCAGTTGGCTAAAGAACTGAAGAATCTTGATGAGTCACCTCCAGAAGGGATTAAAGTTATTGTTAATGATGATGATTTTACCACCATTTTTGCTGATATTGAGGGTCCTGGTAAGACAATGTCAAGAAAAAATTGTTATACACCTGAAATTTTGGAGGCATGCACTTTAAATTTGCATGCCTGTAGCTATGCTGATCATGCTCTCCAGGGGCGGACGCAGAACAAAATAGTAGAGGGGGTCTAACAGAGTTATCTTCTACGTCTAGACCCTCCTTCTTCTCTTTTATACCCTAAAAATGTTAGGGGGGGCTAAGGGGGGGCTCCACTGCCACAACAAGGGTAGGAGGGGCTGGAGCCCCTCCAGACCCGGTGCTAGGTCCGCCCCTGATGCTCTCGTGCTTGCATATTGTGGTTATTCCATGTCTTTCTAACTCATTGCTTGTTTACAGTTAAGTATATATCAAACTTGTTCTTTCTGGAGGTGCCTATTGTAGAATGTGCTTTAACTTTTAAAGTTTCTGTTTTTCCGTGCTACTTTCTATTTTTTTTTGGTCATCATAATCTGAACCTCGACATGCTGCAGCTGGAACTCCATATGACAATGGAGTATTCCGCATGAAGCTGCTGTTATCTTGTGACTTTCCTCAGTCTCCCCCAAAAGGTAATCTTCTGAATGTTTCAGAATGTTTCAAACTTGTTTGTACGTCTGAATGAATCCTTTGTCTTTGGCCTTTTCCTTTGATTTGCAGGATTTTTCCTGACCAAGATTTTCCATCCAAACATAGCAACCAGTGGTGAGATATGTGTAAATACATTGAAGAAGGATTGGAATCCTAATCTTGGATTAAGGCATGTTCTGCTGGTAAGCTCAATTTTCAGCACACGCCAGCCTTTTTTAAATTTTTTTTGCTGGTAATAAATAGTAATGAATGTGTCTTGGATTAATGTGTCATTTTCGTTTTATTTTAACTTATCTTATCTTCCCATCTACAATGGGAAGGATGGCACCTAAGGCATGTTCTGTTGGTTAGCTCAATTTTCAGCACACGCCAGCCTTTATTTTTGTTGGTAGTAATGAATAATCTCTTTGTAAGCAATTGCTAAGGTTGAACTTAGCATGGCAGCTGGGAACAAATTCCAACTGCTGTCATAACATGGAATCTTAATACGGTTGCTTGTTGGCATTTCTGAAAGGTCGTGAGATGCCTTCTGATCGAACCATTCCCTGAATCTGCCCTTAATGAACAAGCGGGGAAGCTGTTACTTGAAAACTACGAGGAGTATGCACGACATGCAAGGTCAGCCTTTTTGACTTTTATTACTGGTCGTAACCTAGGTTTTAAAGAAAAAACTAGTTGCTGAATACTGTTTGTCTCATCGTTTTTTATGTGCAGGCTATACACTGGCATCCATGCACTTAAACCTAAGAATAAGGTCAAGAGTGGGGCTATTTCCGAGTCAACCACAGCGCTTAATGTGGATCAGCCTAACTCTACCCTGAGCGAAAAAACACCATCTGCGCCAACATCATTTTCTACCAAAGCATTTGGCTCAAACTCTCAAGATCAGAATGCCCCACCTCCGAATCCTATTATAGGAGCACCGGCAGCACTCAAGAAGGATATCGGACCACTTGCTGCCAAAGTGCCTGCTGAGAAGAAGAGGATGGATGCAAGGAAGAAGAGCTTGAAGAGATTATAATAAAAACATCCGGAAGTGTTAAAGCGGTGTAGTGGTAGTTAGAAATTTCATTTCATCATAAGCACCCGATTCACCAGATGCGTAGTGGAGCTGAAAAAAATAACGCGAGGGGCATCTGATGAACTGGCGTCTGTGGCAAAGATGTTTGTTGTTCGGGCTAAAAGAGGGGAATGTGAACTGGGCCTACCAGGAAAGAACTGCCTGCGCAATGGCAATTATTTGGAAGAATACCGACTTTTATGTTGATTCTCCACTAGCCTTGTCGCTTGTGTTAATGTTTCTGTATCAGGTGTAGATAATTTCATGCTTAGTGATGCAGAAGCTTTCGTTGACAACAATTTCAGTGCTGGAGTGTAGAAGTTGGATATTCAACGGGAACCAGCGAACAGCTGACACAGACTCTGCATATAGGTAAGTAGCATCTTGTGCAGTGTAACCAGCAAGCTGATGAAATTAAGGCACAAGTGAAGTCCCCATCGTAATGATCGATCATTCATCCAGCACTAAATCTTTTTTCCTTTCGGTAAGTAGGGCTGGGTTCTAAATATGGAAACCATCATGAAATTTTCTGGTTGATTCTCGTGTTACCTTTACTTTAAGATGTGATTATTGGGCCACCTCAACTCTTTAGGTAATGGAAGTAGCCATCGACACTAAACTCCCCACATAATCATCATAACCGCATATCTAGCACTCGTGTTCAAGAACCAAGCCGTGTCAAATTTCCACTTCCTTTCAAGATATGATTCATGTCAAAAGGACAGATTATGTTCTCTTTTCTTGTTTCCTTAAGCACTGTCTACACTCCACACGGCAATCTCTCCTGTAGTCTTTTAGATATAAGCTCCTGGCATTATGCTGGTAATCCTCTCGGTGCGACTTCTGCAGCTGGATAATTCCGCAATGGACATAGAGGAGCTCTGGAAGGGAAAGAATCTTTTAGAGGATAGTATAAATTGTGAAAAAAAATTTAGAGTGGTGGATAGATGAGATGTGAATGCTGTTTTAGAGAAGAGATATATAGAAAATCTGTTGGAGTTGTTTCAAACAAGTGCACTCCTTCGGCCCAATATTCGAAATAGAGAACATTTTTTGTACAATTTATACTTGTACTCCTTTCTATGCAATATGTTCAAAGTAACCGTCAATGCTAGCTTGTATGTGTTGATGTATCACCTTTTTTACCATTTTTTTGAACAAGCCATAAGCTTTACCATTTTGTAACATTTTTAAAGCATTTATTGTTTCTTCTTAGACCTCTAAAACCACAGATATCCAGACCAAACCCTCGAAAAAGCCAAAAAAGCCAAACGAAACCACAACAACAACCATCAACCAACAAAACATCCAACCAAAGATCTGTTCATACCGACCGAAATAGTTGTCTTGGGACACATGGATACAAAATGAGATAGAATGGAGGGAGGGAAGGGAAGGGAGGAAGATATGGCTTGGTCCACTCCTGATGATCTCGGCAAAGCCGTCGGACAGGGAGAGGGAGGGACGGCGTATAAATTACTTTGAAAATCCCAAAGCAAACAGACGTACGATTTCGACGTTTGCACGGCGTCAGAACGAAGTACCACTAGCCACCGGCCACGGACGTAATCCGGACGACGAATCGCAAGCTGCAGATCAGCAGCAGCTGATGGAGGCGCCCATGATGACCCACCCAAAGTTCTCGTGGCCCAAAGAGGATTCAGGAACTTTCACACGCAGCTGCAAGCCTGCAAGCACTAGGCTTTACTACGCCTTTTTTTGCCTCCCTCTCTTTTCGCTTTCTCGTTTCTTTTCTTATCCGCTTCTTCACTTTGACCGGAGAGTAAAAGAAGCCCGGATCAATGGCTCCCAACAACACGACAGAGGAGAAAAGAAGAAGAGGAAGGGTGCACGACAGCAGACGCAATCGTCGCCGTCACGGCTTGCATCAGCAGACGATTAGTTTCTATGAACTCAACTTGATGTTTAGGTTAATTAGGTTTACTCAAGTGTTCAGATAAGATAATGTCAAGTCCAAGCTATAGAGACGGCAATGTTGTGAAATGAGACAAGCTCTCCAGAGTCACGGAGGTTAAAAAAAAAAATCTAACCGTGTAGGGGTATACTACTTGTTTCATCTGAAAAACCAGGAGGCACCGTTTATAAAATCCGTGCGAATCGTGTTAGGATTTGGCGAGTTTCGTCAAGTGAGTGGTTTTTAAGACAGGAATCACGTGTGTGTGACAGGTCAAGTTTAATTTTGGATGTGCCGGACTGAGAAAAACATATATATTAATCGTACCATATGATCGAATATCAGATATATAATAGGGATAATACTGGATCAACATAGATATTGTATGATCGAGTGGATCGAAATCATTAGTTGTTGATCCATTGGTTCGGTCGAAGAAAAGACACAGTAAAATGTCCTCTTTCTTTTTACCTCTATTGACAGACGGGTACATATATGCTTCCACTGAAATTATCTATAATTGGTCTATATAAAAAGTGATGATGGACCAATTTTCCCCCTTTTTTATCTGAAGCAATTCGTCGACACGGTGGAATTTAAAGTCTAAACATATAGCTTTCAGTAATTTGATTGTGAAAGCAACATCAAGATACGTATTGTACTAATGCTAATGTCAACGAATGTGATGTATAGCATATTCACATGTAATATATGTACCGGTGGTATGTACTACCCCTCCTTTCACTATATATATGTCTATATATGGTCTCGGTAGCATTCATTGCAGATTGTTAATTAATTTGTTTACGTGGTAGCCAAGAGTACTCTATAATCCATTTTAATGGTACAATTGGTCATACGGTTGTTTGCAAGAAAGCTTAAATGCATGCGGCTAATCAAATTCATACATGCAACTAACCAAATTCATTAATAAGAGGTAGCATGGTCATTTCAATGCATTTTTTTTTCCTGAGTTTATGTCTTTGGTGCGCAATAGTGGACGTGGACAGATATAAAGAAATAAAGGGAGTACACGTTACAACAAACTGTTGCTTCACCATTAATTTAGTGATGCAGAAGCTTTCGTTGACAACAATTTCAGTGCTGGAGTGTAGAAGTTGGATATTCAACGGGAACCAGCGAACAGCTGACACAGACTCTGCATATAGGTAAGTAGCATCTTGTGCAGTGTAACCAGCAAGCTGATGAAATTAAGGCACAAGTGAAGTCCCCATCGTAATGATCGATCATTCATCCAGCACTAAATCTTTTTTCCTTTCGGTAAGTAGGGCTGGGTTCTAAATATGGAAACCATCATGAAATTTTCTGGTTGATTCTCGTGTTACTTTTACTTTAAGATGTGATTATTGGGCCACCTCAACTCTTTAGGTAATGGAAGTAGCCATCGACACTAAACTCCCCACATAATCATCATAACCGCATATCTAGCACTCGTGTTCAAGAACCAAGCCGTGTCAAATTTCCACTTCCTTTCAAGATATGATTCATGTCAAAAGGACAGATTATGTTCTCTTTTCTTGTTCCCTTAAGCACTGTCTACACTACACACGGCAATCTCTCCTGTAGTCTTCTAGATATAAGCTCCTGGCATGATGCTGCTAATCCTATCGGAGCAACTTCTGCAGCTGGATAATTCTGTAGTGGACATAGTCACATAGAGGAGCTCTGAGAGGGAAAGAATCTTTTTAGAGGATAGTATAATTTGTGAAAAAAAAAAATTAGAATGGTGGATAGATGAGATGTGAATGCTGTTTTAGAGAAGAGATATATAGAAAATCTGTTGGAGTTGTTTCAAACAAGTGCCCTCCTTCGACCCAATATTCAAAATAAATGACATTTTTGTACAATTTATACTTGTACTCCTTTCTATGCAATATGTTCAAAGTAACCGTCAATGCTAGCTTGTATGTGTTGATGTATCACCTTTTTTACCATTTTTTTGAACAAGCCATAAGCTTTACCATTTTGTAACATTTTTAAAGCATTTATTGTTTCTTCTTAGACCTCTAAAACCACAGATATCCAGACCAAACCCTCGAAAAAGCCAAAAAAGCCAAACGAAACCACAACAACAACCATCAACCAACAAAACATCCAACCAAAGATCTGTTCATACCGACCGAAATAGTTGTCTTGGGACACATGGATACAAAATGAGATAGAATGGAGGGAGGGAAGGGAAGGGAGGAAGATATGGCTTGGTCCACTCCTGATGATCTCGGCAAAGCCGTCGGACAGGGAGAGGGAGGGACGGCGTATAAATTACTTTGAAAATCCCAAAGCAAACAGACGTACGATTTCGACGTTTGCACGGCGTCAGAACGAAGTACCACTAGCCACCGGCCACGGACGTAATCCGGACGACGAATCGCAAGCTGCAGATCAGCAGCAGCTGATGGAGGCGCCCATGATGACCCACCCAAAGTTCTCGTGGCCCAAAGAGGATTCAGGAACTTTCACACGCAGCTGCAAGCCTGCAAGCACTAGGCTTTACTACGCCTTTTTTTGCCTCCCTCTCTTTTCGCTTTCTCGTTTCTTTTCTTATCCGCTTCTTCACTTTGACCGGAGAGTAAAAGAAGCCCGGATCAATGGCTCCCAACAACACGACAGAGGAGAAAAGAAGAAGAGGAAGGGTGCACGACAGCAGACGCAATCGTCGCCGTCACGGCTTGCAGCAGCAGACGATCAGTTTCTATAACTCAACTTGATGTTTAGGTAATTAGGTTTACTCAAGTGTTCAGATAAGATAATGTCAAGTCCAAGCTATAGAGAAGGCAATGTTGTGAGATGAGACAAGCGTCTCCAGTGTCACGGAGGTAAAAAAATTTCTAACCGTGTAGGGGTATACCACTTGTTTCATCTGAAAAACCAGGAGGCACCGTTTATAAAATCCGTGCGAATCGTGTTAGGATTTGGCGAGTTTCGTCAAGTGGGTGGTTTTTAAGACAAGAATCACGTGTGTGACAGGTCAAGTTTAGAGCTGAGGCTACTTGGATGGGAAGCTAGCGCATCCTCTGTTTAGATGAGTTAAAGATCGTTATATATATTCTATTAATTTTGAATGGGTCGGACTGAGAAAAACATATATATTAATTGTACCATATGATCGAATATCAGATATATAATAGGGATAATACTGGATCAACATAGATATTGTATGATCGAGTGGATCGAAATCATTAGTTGTTGATCCATTGGTTCGGTCGAAGAAAAGACACAGTAAAATGTCCTCTTTCTTTTTACCTCTATTGACAGACGGGTATGTATATGCTTCCACTGAAATTATCTGTAATTGGTCTATATAAAAAGTGATGATGGACCAATTTTTCCCCTTTTTTAATCTGAAGCAATTCATTGACACGGTGGAATCTAAAGTCTAAACATATACTCCCTCCGTTCCAAATTATAGTTCACTGTTGACTTTTAAATTAACACGCCTTTTGACCATTCGTCTTATTCAAAAAAATAGTGCGAACATGCAAAAATATAAGTCATGCTTAAAGTATATTTTTAATGATAAAACAAATCACAACAAAATAAATTATTTATATTTTTTGAATAAGATGAATGGTCAAACAGAATATCCAAAAGTCAACAGTGAACTATAATTTGGAATGGAAGGAGTAGCTTTCAGTAATTTGATTGTGAAAGCAACATCAACATACGTATTGTACTAACGCTAATGTCAACTAACGTGATGTATAGCATATTCACATGTAATATATATATGTACCAGGTATGTACTACCCCTCCTTTCACCATATATGTCTATATATGGTCTCGGTAGCATTCATTGCAGATTGTTAATTTGTTTACGTGGTAGCCAAGAATACTCTATAATCCATTTTAATGGTACAATTGGTCAAACGCGCGGTTGTTTGCAAGAAAGCTTAAATGCATGCGGCTAATCAAATTCATACATGGAACTAACCAAATTCATTAATTGGAGATAGCATGGTCATTTCAATGCATTTATTTCACTTGAGTTTATGTCTTCTGGTGCGCAATAGTAGACGTGGACAAATATAACGAAACAAAGGGAGCACACGTTACAACTAACTGTTGCTTCACCGTTAATTACTACTACCGCTAATCACATGATCTTGTAGCCCTAAATTTTTCTTAATTCGACGACAGCTCTTGGTTTCTCCTAAGCCCTAGCTAGAAGCCTAGAAAGAAACCAAAAAAAATAACGATCAAATGATCAAATCTGAGATTGGCTTGCTGAACTAGGACGAATGTCCGTCCGTCCTCCTCATGTGCGGCTAGGTAACTAACGTTATCTAGCCGTCCTCCCAGGACACCTAACACGATTTTAATTAATGAAGCTAGCACCAGATCACAATACGTACTCGTTATCTAGTACTCACTTATTATGCTGGTTGATCAGCTGATTAGCTAGTCAACTCTAGGAGGGATAAGGATTGCTTGCATGCATGCATCATTAAGAACTCCATTAATTAGTTGCTCTATTGTGTCACTGCCTCACTGAATTAGTGTTCACCCATGTGCACAACAAGATGGTGACCTAGCTACTTGTCATTTGTCCTAATTAAAACGCAGCGTCATAAGCACTGTTGAGGGTGCCACACTGAATACTTTGTAGCTTCCATGACATCGACCGTGGCAGGTAAAGACCCCAAGGAAACGGTAAATCTCTTTCTTAAAAATTGACGTACGTTGGTTCTACGCGCAACGGTCAGTCAATATCCGACTAGTTTAGCGTGGTCAACTGTCGACAAAACACTAAGTGCGAGGTGGTTTCGTTGTCAGAAGACGTAGTCATCGTGTGGACCGTAAAAAAACGAGCACCTTATGGGCGACTTTGAAGTTGAACGAAGAAACCATTCCCTACTATCCATGTATAAACAAAAACATAAGATCCAGGCCTAAGTTTTCAGTCATTTCATACGCATTGACGAGAGATTTTGTGGCCACTCTTTGTTAATTGTGCATTGGCATTATCGTAGCATTCACAGAAAGCGGCCTATCTCTGAGGTATCTCACGAGAAAAGAGAGCGCTAGGATCATGCGGTCTCTAACCATTATGTATAGGTTGTTTAGTGAAGAGAAGTAGCGTCTAAGCATAATTAATATAATAAGTACGGTGCCTACATATACATAAAATAGAGTCAATTAAAATAGATTTTTTTAATTACAGACATGAGTTTATTCTAAACACTAACAGAAAAACCACTAATTTTTTAAGCCAATTGTACATCCTAACTTAGTGCATCCACGTTGCTTAGAGCATGGACATCACACGCTGTATAACGCCCTGCATCAGATGGTTGATAGCCGCAGCAGCTGTTGTTTGTGCGCATCTCAGTCTGCTGTTTTTGAATTTTTTTTGGCGCGTGTACTGTAGCTACAGTAAAATACCAAGACTGCTGGGGATACTCTTAGATGTTTCTAGAGTAAAATCCACGGTTTTGTCTGTATGCGTGTCTATGACCTTGTTTGTTTCAGCTTAAATTAAATTAAATTAATTGAGGATTTGTTATCCCAGCCCCTCCCTCGCTTGTTTCCACCGTGTTTAACGGTGTTTACAGCCTCCGGTTTAGGAGCAACGCCATGCAACGCGGTAGTGCTTAGAGACAGTTTTAGGCGCTGCTATTAGGTGCATTTGGCTGGTGCAACGTGCAACGTGCAACGATACATGATAGAACATGATCGCTCTCTTGCAACAATTTTTTCTTCTTCCTTCGAAGCGTCACGTTCCTCATGCAATGCAATATACGAGAATTTGCAGGTGATGTGGTCTCGCGGGGGAGCAGTAGCGCTACACAGCAAATGTTGGTGTGTGTAGGTACCCTCAGGGCTCAGGGGCTGTGCAGCACAGCTGCACAAGAAACAAAAGCACACATGCCATACAGATAGAGCCATAGATGCAGAGAGCGCCGGCAAAAACAGCTCATAGCCGCAACACGGAGGCCCGGCGCAGACAAGGATCCCCCGCGCACATGCCCTATGCCCTATGGGCGCCCCGGTCCACGCCCAGCCGGGCCGACGACCGCGGCGGCCCACGTCAGCTCGGGCCCATCCCCCCACACCCCAGCCGCCCAGCGTCACGCCATACGTAGCGCCGTGCGCGCTCGGCTCTCGGCTCGGCTCCGGGCGTGGTAAGGGATTCCTAACCGTCGTATCCGTGCTGTCTCGGGCTCTTGGCCATCCGGCTAGACGGCTAGTGCAGTGCACGGAGAGTTGAGAGGGAGAGGATGCCCCCGGGGCTCGTTTCGTTTGGGGACCTGGGACTGGGAGCTCGAATGCTCGATTTCTTCCCGGGATTTTGGCCTGCTCCTTGGAATGCCAATCTGTATGGGATAATTTTTCCAGGTCAATACATTGGTGCATTTGGAAGGCCTTTGCGCCCCCCCCCCCCACCCCCACACCCCACACCCTCTTCTCCCAAGAAACCTCCGCCCTCTTGGATTTGTCGGGGAACGGGTGGCGATGATCTTGCACAATTTGGACCCATGGGCCACGGTGGACCAAAACCGCTTTGAGTGTTAGCCTTGCCTCGAAAGCCATCTCAACCATTCAAAAGCGATTAAAGGTACTACATCGTTTAGCTCATACAAGAATAAAATTTTTTAATTAATTTAAGCTGAAAAGAATAAGACCGAGATGAAACAGGTTGAACAAAAGTTTTACAGGATCATCAAAACTCTCGGACCACAACCTTCAACGTAAAAAAGAGAATACTCCCTCCGACCCAAAAAAATGTCATTCTAGCATTTAAACTGAGAAAATATTACCCAAGCAAAATGGCTCATATACCCATAGGTGGTTAGATTAAACCTGGCTGATTGGAGAAAATAATCATAATAAATGCGCATTAAAAGAGAAGCAAATTGTCAGTGTCTGGAAAACGCGTCTCGGAGGGCCGCGGGTCCACGGACCGAAAGACGAATTTGTAGTTGGAGTGAGGCCCAACGACAACCCTTCTCAGTGGCCTGGGGCGACGGCCGAGTTCACGAGGGCTCTGGCCGCGTGGTCTTTCTGGACTACGCCTAGTGCAACTTAGCGATCCTGGTGCAAATCCGTCGTACGGTGAGAGAGAAAGAAGGGGGAGAGGAGAAAGGCAAAGAAAAATATAAACCGTGAAGACACAAGGCGTCGATTTTACCCTAGTTCGAGCCCCCACTGCCGGGTTATAGCTCTACTCCAGCCTTCGTTGATTATGTGGTGGAAAACAATACAAGTATGCCGAGACCGGGCTTGAAGACGCCGATCCCGAGCTTACAAGAGAGTTTTGGACACTCAGGTGACTAAGGACTACGGCTACTGCCAAGAAAGTTTTGGATGCGTGTGTTGCGTGTTCCATTGTGTCCCGAACGGATCCGGGGTCTTTTCTTTTATAGGCACGGTGGGTCGTCCGGAGCTGATACGGCGGGCCCCGTGCCTACCTCTGCTTTATCCATCTTTAGTAGCAGTGTCCTTGTCTTATTTCGGGCTCCGCCCTGTCTGTGGTCTGCAAAGAGAAGCTGGTCTGGTTAGTACTGGACACGTGTTCGTCTTGGTGTGCCTACACGGGGAGCAGCCTGCTCAGGGAGAAAACACATTCCCTTTATCTCGAAATAGCATTGATTGGACCGAGCCAGTCTCGCGCCGCCCGTTGGGGGCGTCGCGTAGCGTGGCAGCTGTTGCCACCTGCCCAAGGAGCAAACGACAAGGCGAGCTACCCGCGCCTCTCCCGGGTTACGGATATCCTGGGGAGGTACAGTTCTTCTCGGTCAAGACCGAGAAAAGTGTGGTGGGGCATGACAGCTGTCTCCACCTGCCTAGGGACAGGCGGACTGTCCGCGGGGCCCTCTTCCGGGCTAAGGATAGCCCGGGAAGTGCGCCACGCTCCTGGTTAGGACCTAGGGAGACGCGGTTGACTTGGTCAAGCCCGGGGATGACCCGGCGGGCCAGACGTTCCTTCTGGTACGGCCGAGGGTGGTTTTTTAGGCTTTCTGTACACGCGACAGGCCGATACGGATCCGGCCCAAAGCCCATCTCGGGGTGGGCCGCTCACAAATCACCAACACATATGTAGCAGCCTAACAGAAAATACTTCATACAATTTAATCAATGAAGTGGGACCCACTGTTTACGATGAAATTATTTTTTTAAACAGAATTTGAACGTTAAAATGTTTTTTTTTTTTGGTGTGGGAGGGGGTATTTCTTAACCTGCATAGGCCCTTCAGCCAAAAAGACCCATGGCTCGGCTGGGCTGGTCGGCTCCGGCCGTAATAAAATCCCAATCATTTCCGTGCAGCGCAAAGCGGAGACCTCCCCCGCATTTTTTTTCCCGTCGGGATTCGCAGCGCCCACCTTTTCTACGCCCGCTGTTGCGTGCTCGCCCTGCTGCCTCGAGCAGTTGCTCGTCTCTCTCATCATCTTCTCTTCCTCCTCGCTTCCGTCCACTCCTCGACCACCTCCCCCACCTCTCCTCGTCCCAGCGCGCGGAGCATTGCTGCGCCTCGCTGGATCTGGTCGGGGCCCGGCTCGCGACGGCCCACGCGGAGCCGCGACCGGCGCATGGTGTGATCGGGTAGCGATGCGGCGAGCTCCGGCGCGCGGCGGGGGCGGGGGCGGGGGCGGGGCCCGCCTCCTGCTGGTGGCGCTGGCAGTGGCCGCGGCATTGGCGCCGCTGCTCGCGGGCGCGGACACCGACGCCGCCGACGGTACGTGCGTCCGTGCTCCACTCGGCTCCGCTGCGCTCGGTGGTTGGCTTCGTCGTCGCTGCTCGTGCTGTTCGTGTGGCGTGCGTCGGCCGGTGGGTTCCGTGACTTCGGTCTCCACGACTCCTCGAGAATTTCGCCGGTGGGATCGATTCTGCATGATACGCTGGTGCTTTTCAGTACTGCAGCGAGGCCGTGATTCTCGTAGTTTTTTTTTTTTTGTGGGTTTTAGCCTGCGCCTGCGGCCAACGACGCGCGGCGCGGTGTGATTATGTCGGTGGCGGCGGTTGGGCGGTGAGAAATGGGGGGTCCCTCTGGTATCGTGGATTGGTCGCTGGTTCGACTCTGTGGGCGAGCTCTGCTCCTGCTGCTGTTCTGCAGCAGTGATCGGGAGACGGGACCTCATGCGATTGCTATGGTTCTTGTTTCTAAATCATCAGTGTCACACGGCGACAAGTGTAATTCGGATTACTCGATGTTTTTAGTTGATTGTTAGCAATCGCTGTGTCACTTTCAGCGGGGATAACGAAAGGTACTTTTGAGGCTTATAGTATTGTGCTGCCCTGTGCTCTCTGTCTTATTGTCCTCGATGGTAATGGGAGAAAGAGATGCATTGTTCGCATTCTGGATCGGTGGATGTTGATGGCATGCAGGAGAAAGTAATGGCAGATTGGCTATGTAAGTAGTCTTAGTTTAAGTTGCCATACTGATGAATCTGAAAAATAGTGGCAACTGGGCATAATGTGTTACTGGTGAATGTAACACATGTTGATTCTCGTTGTTGTGGAGTCATCAGTCAATTTAGCGTAGATGTGGGATTGTGGCTTTCGAATTGGGGTATCCCCGGTGGCTTAAAGTGCATTGCTTTTCTTCTAATTGCTCTTCTTCAGTTCATTGTGCCCTTCAATGTATAGTTGTCACCATATGAATTTGCTAAGTGTGCCTCTTAATGCTAATGGTTTCCTTGTATTTCTCTTGTCATGTGTAGTTGCTGCTATAAACGGATTGTACGTTGCACTGGGATCACCAACTCTTCCTGGATGGGCTGCAAATGGTGGAGACCCCTGCGGTGGTGGTTGGCAGGGTATTGTTTGTACTGGCTCAAGTATAACTTCAATGTATGCCAGGTTCTTCATTGAACTTTCTTTCTCATGGTAAGTTGCTACATTTTGCACTCTTATCAACTCACCATTTCTAGAACCATGAATGCTGCAAACTTGGGAGGACAGCTTGGCAGCTTAGGGAACTTCACTTCAATCACCACCATGTAATAGTGCTATCACTGTACATTTACTCTTTCTTGTTTGAAGCTCATCTTCATATCCTTTTTACATTGTATCTATGTGTTTTCCAGTCAAAGTTTGATGATTTTAGGACTTTTTTTTATAAAAAAACTGCTTGTCTAATTTCTGCTCTCTTTCGCTCAAGGTCGTCTCTGACTGTTTCTGCTTATATACTTTTTTTTCTGTAGAGATCTTAGTAACAATAACATTGGTGGAACTATACCAGAAGACCTACCTGTTACATTGAAGACTTTGTACGTGTTATTGATTGTTTCCGCAGCACATTCATTCTTTGAGGTTAATCATTTGATGGAATAATCTTGGTCCTTGTTGCCACAGTTTTATGTCTGCTAATCAGCTCACTGGAAGTATTCCCAGTTCATTGTCAAAACTTACAAATTTAACAGCCATGTAAAGTACTTCCTTTCTTTTCTTTACAGCAAGTATTATATTCAAGCCAGTATTCCTTGCAAAGCTCATATCTTGTGGTCCTTAATTTTGTAGGTCACTCAATGGCAATAACCTAAATGGAGAGCTTCCAGATGCTTTTGATTCACTTATTGGACTTGTAAATTTGTAAGTTGTGTCCTAGTTGGTTGTTCAAAGTAAAAATGCCCTTGTTTTCTACATTTGGGTGTGTTGTCAAGATGGTGTGTTGATTGATTGATGATAACATCTGATCATGCTTTACAGGGATGTTTCTTCCAACAACTTGACTGGTGCTTTACCACCTTCAATGAAAAGCCTATCATCTTTGACTACATTGTATGTTTACATCTTTTCTTATCTTAGTATTCTGTCCTGTTTTTGGAATTAATTGTTCTCCTCATCTGTTATTTGATAGGCACATTCAAGGCAATCAACTGTCTGGGACTCTAAATGTTTTGCAGGATCTCCCGCTGAAAGATTTGTAATCTCTTAATTACTTCTCCCTTGTCTCATGCTCGTTCAGTTATCTTGTCACATTAGTTTGTTCTCTTAAGGTTTTGTTGTTGCAGTACAATATCATTTGTGATCTATGTGGTTAAATTTGTTATGAAATATTTTTTAAAAAAACTCATAGAACAAACATATCTGCTGTTGGTGGGATTCTAGACGCCTCAGATTATCGCTGATTTTATAAGGGATACAATATTCCAATTGTTCTCCAGAAAGATAGTTTGGGGGGACATTGTTTTTAAATAAACCATCAGCTTCGTGTTTGCCTTGAGAAGAATAGCCAAGTAGATTGTGATTTTTAACACTCAAAAGCTAGAACATTTTGAAATCTTTGCACAAAAGAACAAGAAGTTTCAATTTTTTTACGCAACAAAACAACTAAGTTTAAAAGTCAATTCACCACCTCTTATTTCGTACCTTCTGGTAACAAGTCACAGTTCTCATGTGCATTCCATCTATTTCTGTGTGCGATGGTACCCCATTGTGATTTCTTCTTTCGAGAAGCCAATGCATGCTTCTTGTTTTGAGCAAACAGGCAGGCGCTCTTACCATTTCATTAAGAAGATAGCGGATAATTACAGGGGAGTGGGATACAACAGGGTCAGAGGGTTATGCGTTGGGGGGCATGCTTCTTTTAACCACATTTTTAGACAAACACTTCATCAGCAATAAGAAGCCCTCCCATGTTACTTCCACACAATGCATCTGCTATGTTCTTGATTTAACAGCACTTGTAGTTAAAACTATTTTTAAACTGTTGGTGTTAAAATATTTCTACAGATCATATACTGTTTGCATTTCTTATTAATTCCTTACTCTGAACAGGAATATAGAGAATAACTCGTTTTCTGGACCAGTGCCTGCGAAGTTACTGAACATACCCAACTTCAAGTGAGAAACCTTCTCCTTTTTTTTCTCTATTCACCCACCTTTCTCTTAGACAGCCTCGTTGAGATAGCCATTTTTTTTGGCGAAATTGAGAGATAGTCATTACTTTATCTACGTTGATGTCATTTAATTTATTAAAGGACAAGGTAATTAATTAGTTTATCAATTTTGTATGGCTTGTTATGTGACTAACGGTATTCCAGCGCAGAAAGGAAGGGAATCCATTTAATACCAGTATATCCCCCTCTGCATCACCACCTTCACCATCAACAGAGCCAGCACCAACTCCAACACCATCAGCACCAAAGCCAGCTCCAACACCGACACCTACAGGTCCAGATCTGACACCAGTAGCATCACCTCCATCATCCCCTTCAGGACACCCTCCACAGACTAAAACGCCCTCTAATTCTTCTGATGGATCAACTGCTAGAGACAGCACTTCATCATCTAGGAAACATAGTTCGTCAACTCTCAAAATTGTTGGATTTGTTCTTCTCGGAATAGTGCTGTTCATAGGTGTAGTCCTGCTAGTAATATTTTGTTTGTCCAAGTACCAAGAGAGACAGTCAAGACATGATTATAACAGAAGTCAGCTGGCAAGGGTGCATCATAGGGTTGAACCTGGTATCAAGTCATCTGCAATTCAACCAAGGGATGATGTTAAAAAAGGTTAGCTTCTTTCTATATACCAGTAGTATCTAGGATGATTTTTGGTGTTCCTGTAAGATGTTGTATTTGATTAACCCAGGTGACGCCCTTGATAGGAGGGGACGGGAATTAAGTTTGTCAGCAACAGGTATGTACTATGTAGTCCTTGGAGCAAAGGGTAGTCTAGTTTATGCGTACTGTCACCTGTCATCAAGATAAGATGTTTAATAGTTGTGTGCAATTGATTGCAGCTCTCCCTAAAAATCCTCCTGGAAATCAAAGTGAACACATAATTAATTTGGATCGAACAGATTCAGATCTTTTTCAAGTTGCTCCACCACCCCCTCCACCTCCACCTCTGCCACCACTGCTACCTGTTCAAAAAGTTGTTGTAAATCCCGTTGTTCCTCCTGAAAAGAGAGATAGCCCCCCGCCAAGGGCAAGCACCCCAACTTCTGCCACACCCTTTTCTGTTGCATCTCTTCAGCAATATACAAGCAGTTTCAGAGAGGAGAATGTGATAAGAGAGAGCAGATTAGGAAAGGTATACCTAGCAGAGCTTCCTGAAGGCAAGGTACGAAGTGTTACTTATATTAATGATACAATGCAACTCACTACTATTTCAGTAACCAGTTCAGATATTGAGCCTATTTCTGCTGTTCTGCATAGTTATTGGAAGTTTTGAAGGTTGACAATCCCAATGGAAGAATATCAGTAGATGACTTTCTAGAACTGGTCGAACATATCTTGAAGATCAAGCATCCTAACATCCTTGAGTTTGTTGGATACTGTGCTGAATATGGACAGCGGTTACTTGTGTACAAGCACTTTAGTAGAAAAACTGTAGATGATGCACTTCATGATGGAGAAGAAATCGACAGTGTGCTATCATGGAATGCTCGCCTCCAGATTGCTCTTGGTTCAGGAAAAGCCTTGGAGTAAGTGACATTATAGTTCTACATATCTGGTGTTCTTTTTTGAAAAATATGTGGACTTTAATACTTCCAAATTACTTTTTTTCTGCAGGTATCTCCATGAAAGCTTCAAACCTCCAATTGTGCACCGGAATTTCGAACCAGCTAATGTGCTCCTTGATAATAAATTCTCAGTATCTGTTGCTGAATGTGGACTGGCAGAACTGGTGCCATCAAGTTCTGTCACTCAGGTAATCCTGTTACTCTAATTGCAAAAACATGTTGGTTTGCATAAAAAATTGCATGTTTAGATTCCTCTAGTAAAGTACTTCCATATTATCATAATTTTATGGAATATTACAACAGAAATTATTGGTCAAAGTTGTATTTTAGGGACCTTGCCAATGTGACTATAGTTTTTTTAGTAAAGCCAATGTGACTATAGTTACCCGTTGCCTTTTTAGGACACCAAGCAGGGAGGAGCTGTCAGGATCTTTTATTTTTTTCCCATCATGATCAAAGTATTTGAAGTGCTGGTCATATGCCTAATACAGTAAAAAGTTATAAGGGCATGATCAATGGGGGCCTAACTTAGGCCGTCTTAGTACTGTAGCAAATAAAATAGAAGAGAGAGAAATTTAGATGGATAGTAAAAAGAAGTGTAAATAGTGGTCGTGTCGACCTAAGTTATGTCTGGGTTGGTGATGCTCTAATAGCATGTAACATTTTTGGCAAATCAGGGTATCAAGGGTGTTGATAATCAGCTTAGCTAATGAGGATGTGGTTGCACATTGCATGATGTGGCATTTCTGCACTCCTGTAGCTTCTTTTAACTGGCGGATATTAATCTTTTCGTTAGTCTATTAATATCAGTAAATCAATGTTCTTTGTTCTAAGGTTGTGGAAGTGAGGTTACTGCACTCTCATGGTGAATACGCATGCTTATATACTCATACAGTCATACATTGTCTGAAAAATGAGAAGTCTGGTAGTGCGGAATGGAGGATAATAGATAAACTTTCCTAGTAACTTCTTGGAATGATATTAATTTAGTATAGTAGCTGCCTTTTCCTTGATAACCTTTGACTAACATATTAGAAAAATCCTGATAGCCCATTGATTGGAAAGAATTAAAGTTATGTACTACCGGTGATTGTTAATTAATTTATTTTTTCAAAACATCAAATACTTTCCTATTTTTTTATAGTGCTTCTCAGTTTGATCGCAAACATGTTAGATTTAGCGAATTTAATTTGGCCAGGCAGCGACAAATGCATCTGGTTATGCTGATGGAAATGACTAATTGTGTACTTACAACTGAAATATCTTGTTCCAGTTGTCAGGTCGGATTCGTGCATTACTGAACTATGAAGCTCCTGAATTCCATGAATCTGGGAGCGTTACAGAACGAAGTGATGTTTACAGTTTTGGAGTAGTAATGCTAGAACTTCTTACTGGGCGTAAACCATATGATAGGTAAGAGCTTTAAATGTCACATGCTTGACCAAGCTTCCCCCAATTGTTCTGTATCATCTTTTCTTTTGGATAATCAAGGAATGAACTCCTTTATTTTTTGAGCATTATGAACTCATTCACGTGCCTGTTTTCATTTGAAAAAAAAATGCAGTTCACGCCCGCGTGCTGAGCAACATCTTGTTAGATGGGCCAGTTCTCAGCTTCACGACATTGAATCCCTGTCCAA
Source organism: Raddia distichophylla (assembly GCA_005191435.1). NCBI lineage: Eukaryota > Viridiplantae > Streptophyta > Magnoliopsida > Poales > Poaceae > Raddia > Raddia distichophylla. The sequence continues at coordinate 498,298 of SPJY01025704.1, read as the reverse complement.
GATGGTGGACCCTTCTATACGAGGGCACTGTTTGGAGAAAGCATTGTCACGATTTGCTGACATAATCAGTCGCTGTATCCAGGTAATTTAATTTTATATTCTTCATTTATGCTAAGTTGCATTGGCTATGCATGCTATGCACTGTAGCACATACCTGAATCCTAACATTTTCTGCACAAAGCATTGTGACTAAAGGGATAACTCTTCTGTTCTGAAATTTTCTTAATGCAGCGGGAGCCAGAATTCAGGCCACCAATGTCTGAAATTGTCCAAGACCTAGCTAGAATTGTAAATGCTACTGGTGAGGATTAGGAGTAAGAAACAAATGAAAGGAATACTAATCTCACGCACCAAGTTGCCTGCTTATAAGATTTTGGGAAGAAAAGTTTCTTTTAAGTAATATATGTGGGGGGATTCTTTTCGCGCTTCTTGTGGGGGAAACTCATGGCAAGATCTATTTTCCCTGGAGTATGTCAGCTTGGAGCCTCAAAATACACAGGAAAGGAGTGGAGGTGCAACCAACTTGCACCTATTTGAAATTCATGCGTCATTTTTTTGGCAGACATGATTTATAACCCCTGTATTTTTGTAATATATTATTTTAAGTAAATCGGATGGTGTAGATTAAAGTAGTGAAGGGCGGTTTACTGATCAAAGAATGTAGAGACAAATGCGCATGCATTGCTAATGCGCAACAAAGAACTGTAACAGGGATTGGACTATAGACGCGCATTGCAGCGCCAAATCAGCATGTACAGATGTACTTACATTCAACTTCAGAGTAAATCCAATTTGGAAGGCGAGGGTGGAAAACAAGTGCAAGGTATTCATGTGGCTACTGGCTACTCGTTCAAGACAGCTCACGGCGGACGGACATCTTTGGTTAGGGCATATACAATATTACAACTCAACTGTCTCTAAGCTATTTTTTAAAGATGTCATGTCATAATTTTGCTGAGGTAGATGAGAGAGAGATAGGAGAGAGAAAAGAGCTATCACTTAGTGAAGCGACGACACTGGCGCAACATGCTAGGTCGGAACGACGGCCTGGCAACGAGTCAACGGGCGTTGTACCAACAGTCGTCTTCAACACCCGATCAGTTGCGGCCTTGCAGCGATTTCCACCATCTCCCAAAATTTCTGCATGCGCGCCTTCTTCCTCCCCAAATCGAGCGTGCCTTCAATCGAGCGTGCCTTCTCCTTCCCCAAATCGAGGTTGCCTTCTCCCTCCCCAAATCGGGGCGCCGCCTTCCTTCTCTCCCCTAATCAAGCATGCATTGTCTATATAACTATCTCTAGATGACATGGCAAGCATCCTCAACAGCCCATCTATTCCACCCCTAAAATGCTATTTATACACACATGAATAGTGTTTCATGGGGTGTGATAGGGAGGCTATTAGGGACGCTCTTAGGCTCTGTTTGTTTGAGCTTCTAGCCAGCTTTTAGCCTCAGAAGCAAAAGGCTCAAACAAACCACCAGCTTTTGGAACCCTTTTTTAAGAAGCCAAAAGCCATCAAAAACCAATTTATACTGTGATATGAGAAGCAAGTTTTTTGTGGATTGTCATAGAAACAGCTTTTAGAGAAGCTGCAGCTCAAACAAACAGAGCCTTAGCAAAGAACTGGCCTCACAACTCTCTGTATGATGTTTGGTTGTATAATTGTATTGCTTTGTATTTTTTGAAACCAATGGACAGTAGATTTGATCAAACCCCAGGCCGGGCTAGGTTTCGGGCTGTGGTTATAAAAGCCTAGTTCCACGGGACCAAGCACAAACCCAGCCCTGTGCGTCGGTCCTCAAATTCGGGCCCAAGCCCAGCTCAAAGCCCAAAAGCCCGTCTCGTGGTGTCTTATTGCTCAGCTTCCTCTGGCCCGAGCCCCGTTCTGTACGATGTCTGGGCTTCAAATTGAGGCCTAAGCCTGGCCCAGTGCGTGATGGACCGGACCGAGATTTTTTGGACCAAGCTACCCATGAGCAAATCTAACTGGCAGGTGCTCTACCTTTTAAAGGAAGAGAAATAAACAGTTTACAAGAGTTTAATTACACAATGATTGTTGCGTCTGTCCTAATTAACCGAACCCGACTCGGCAAAACTAAGAAAAAACAAGTCATGGCTACCTAATACCCAATTAAAAAATCTATCTATCAGAGTTTTCAATGACACCGCTTTTGGCTATTAATCAGAGGGTTAAGTTGCCCAACTAGTAGGTCGTTCCAGTCAGTTACTTGGTTATAGCTTCTCCGACCCAGAGGACAATGGAAAACGGATTGTTTGTGCTGGTAGCCAAAGACGACATTGGCGCAGCATACTAGGTCGGAACGACGGCTTGGCGACGAGTCGACAGGCGTTGTACCAGCAGTCGTCTCCAACACCCGATCAGTTGCGGCCTTGCAGCGATTTCCATCGTCTCCCAAAATTTCTGCGCGCGCACCTTCTTCCTCCCCAAATCAAGCGCGGCTTCTCCTTCCCCAAATTGAGGTCGCCTTCTCCCTCCCCAGATCGGGGCACCGCCTTCCTTCTCTCCCCAAATCAGGCATGCACTGTCTATAGAACTATTGCTAGATGACATGGCAAGCATCCTCAACAGCCCATCTATTCCACCCCTAAAACGCTATTCCCTCGAAGTGCAAATTCCTTGTCTGGTTGATCTTGCACGCCAGGGCCCTGACAGCTAATGCCTTCTTCGCCGATAGCTACCAAACTGTTACTTCTCCCCCTAGGATACCACAGCCTCGAGTCTACAATGCACTTTTTTCTAGAGTGTCAATTCAACATCTGCGTTTGGCAGGGCATCGGATCTTGGACGAACATCGGTGTTCTCAACCCTGACAATTGGGCCAACTGCTTGTGCTTCTCTCGGTGGTGGTTGGAAGACATTCTGCTCCCCTTACCTCCAGGTCTCTCCAGAGTCCAGACACACCAACTCCACCATCCTAGACGTGTCTGAAACCTTTGTCTCAAGAGGAACTTCAGCATTCTTCGCCGGTCCAAGCACCCTTTCTTAGTCTTACTAAAGGTCATTAAAACCGACTTCCGTTTGTGGGAGTCGCTAATTTGTAGCCCTTTTTTCTGTTGCCTTGTGAGCTGGGGCTGTAAATTTCTCTTTGTACCCCTTATATTTTATTTTTGAATAGAAGATAGTTCTATTGTTCTTTACAAAAAAAAATAGGGCCACATTTTACATTTAAAACACGGGCCTCAAATCTTACTGTACCACCTGGGAGCATATGCACACATTATGCCAAAAATGATGAGCGCAATTACATTTTGCCAATTAGTTTTTTTTTTTAAGAATAGGCGAGATGCCTTTTCATTCAATAGAACAAGAAGAGAGTACATACGCTACAGTGAAAAGAATTCAACAAGTTTTATCCCTGAGCTACAAGTTCACCCTATCACCAATTAACCCACGTTGTTTCTCAAGCTAAATTCCTCCAAAACAGTGGTAACCACCTCGACAGGCCATCTACAATCATCTCCAAAAATTCGACCATTCCTTGCTTTCCAGATATTCCAAATAGTTTGCACGATGAGGCCATCATCCATTGCTCTCAGCTTCCTATTTCCTTTTTGGCCATCCCACCACTCGGCAAAGGTAGTGATGTCTAGAATGCAAGCATTGGTGATTGCCAAATGAGGCTGAATGAGGTGCCAAACTTGTCTGGCAAAAGAACACGTCCACAGGAGGTGAGAAGAACTTTCTTGCTCAAGCTTGCAGAGCACACAAAACATCAGGTGCAGGCCATCCCCTGCGAGCTAATCTGTCGATTGTTAAGATCCTATCCTGAATTGCAAGCCAGCAAAAGAAGCGACATTTTTGTTCCGACTTGGTTTTCCAGATCCTCACATATCGATGATCGGCAAATGACCCATGAAATTGCATATCATATGCTGAGGAAGATGAATATCGACCTGTGCGGGAAGATATCCAAACAAAAGAGTCTGGAGAATCTGAAAGTAAAGAGGCGCCCCCTGACTTTCATCCAAATTGAAATGAATTCCATGATCTGCTGTTGTGTACACAAACGCCGAAGTGGCCACATCCATGAGCCGGAGAGCACCGCATCTCGAACAAAAAGGTCAGTTCGGCGTGCTAACTGAAAACAGGAGGGTGCCACTTCTCTTAGTGGGGTATTCCTGATCCAAGGAGTGTTCCAAAAGGATATTTTCGATCCATCTCCTACGATTATCCTTGTGTTGGCCCTGAAGACCATGCCATGGCCTCGGTGTGATGTCCCAAGCCTGCCAATAGTACCTAAGCCTTAAAGCTGAACCAAAGCGGGAAATGTCCTTGACGCCTAGCCCCCCTAGCTCCTTGGGCCGACAAATCTTTGCCCAGTTGACCAAGCAATATCCCCCATTGCAATGGTCATCTCCTTTCCAAAGGAAGCTCCCCGAATCCTATCAATCTTCTTGGTCGTCCACTTGTCCAGTGGGAAAACCATAAGGTGATAGACTAGCATAGATGTGATGACGGAATTTATCAGTACGAGACGGCCTGCCTTGGAGATAAGCTTTGCCTACCAACTTCCGAGCTTCTTCCTAACTCTCTCGATGAGCGGTGCCATGTCCCCCCTTCTAAGCTTCAAAGGTCGCAATGGCAGACCTAGATATTTGCAGGGAAACTGTTTGACCTGTGCTGAAACAAGCAACGGCAACCACTGCAGGTTGTGCTGCTCACAACGAATGGGGAAGACGTCGCTTTTCCCCCAATTGACCTTCAGGCCGGAAGCACCATGGAAAATGTTAAGCACCTCCGCAATGACATGCACATCCCTTTCGGATGGAGGGGAGAGCAACATTACATCATCAGCATAGAGTGAAATTCTGAAGTTTGCTGCGTTGTGTGGAATTGCTGAGAGCATTTCCATTTGGTCTGCAAGACTTAGAAGTTTGGAAAGAGGTTCCATTGCTAGGACTAAAAGCAAAGGAGAGAGAGTATCCCCTTGACATAAGCCCCCGCGGTGATTGAATTTATCCCCCGGTTGACCATTCAGGAGTACCCGTGAGGTTGAGGAGGCCAACATTATGGAAATCCAGTCTCTCCATTTCTGGCCAAAACCAAATCCCTGCAACACCTGCAAGATGTACTCCCAACTAATAGAATCGAACACCTTTTCAATATCTAATTTGAAGAGGAGGGAAGGGACTCTTTTGCTGTGGAGAATCGCAATCGTGTTGCGGACTGTGAGGAAGTTGTCTTGTATGGAACTGCCTTTAGTGAATGCGCTTTGGTTCGGTGAGACCAAGCTATGCATGAAAGTCCCCAACCTATTAGCAAGAACTTTGAAGAAGAGCTTCCCCCACACTGTGACCCAAGCTTATTAATTGGCCTAAAATCTGATACAGTGGCAACATCAGTTTTCTTGGGAAGCAATGCAATGTAAGCGTTGTTCACTAGATCGAAACCTGTAAGATTCTTCGTCCACATCTCCTGAAAGGCATCAATTAGGTCTGGCTTGATGATCTCCCAACAACTCCTGAAAAAAAAATGTCGATAAATCCATCGGGGCCCGAGGCCTTGTCCGTTGGAAGATGATTGACAACCTGAAAGATTTCCTCTTCCTGGAAAGGTTCCTCCAAGGCGCGAAGGTTCGGCGAGGGCAGTTCAAGCCTATCCCAACAAAGGTCATGCAGCCGCGCTTGGCGTTTACCGAAGAGGTTAATGAAGTGATTAAAAAACTCCTGATCGTTCTCTTGAGATGAAGAGAGTAGGCCCATCTCCGTGGTAATGGACCTAATTGAGTTTTTCCTTTTTGTCGCGTTTACCTTCGCATGAAAAAACCTAGTGTCAGCATCTCCTTCTCTTAATATTTTGCACCTGGATTGTTGTCTCAACCTAACCCTCTGGACGGCCGCTGCCCGCTAGGCCTAAGATCCTATGCTTCAGGTTCTGCCGAAGGACCACTTCTACATCGGAGAGAGATCTAGACTCCAAAGCCATATCAAGCCTAAGAATGGCCTCCGTCATTCATTTCGCCAATTAGTATTAATAAGGAAACATGCTCTTGCCAAAGTTTGCACTATATGTACATACCACAAAGGTAATTAATTAAAATGCTTGCTATATATGCTGCTAGTCAGTCAGCGCGCACATGCGACAATGCGAGCATGATGCCAAAAAGGAACGCATTTTCATTTCGCCAACTATATTTTTCAACGAAACCAGTTCCTCCCAAAGTGTGCCTTGCACATTTGTACCTAGTACTCTTGAATAACAAAATTTTAACGGTGGCAGACTGCTAGTGAGTATTATTATGTCCCGGCCTCTTATCAAATATTGTCGCACTCAAAGTGTACTAGCGTGTTTGGCAAAATCAAGAGGGGGGCTGTGAAAGGAAAATGAAAAAGGCTAGGAGTTCATTCAGGTAGGGTCCCTCAAAGAAGTTCGATCCTCTTCATTTAAATTTAAAATTTAAAATTTTTTCTCTATGTCCCTTCAAAGAAACTCCGGGCCAGGCTCTGGAGATACGACCAAATTGGGCGTTTCCCCAGAGCCAGGCTCCTCGGATGCAGCAACAACTACATGCGCGACACATTTGATTCATTTATTTGCTATATCTTTTGATTAGTATTTTCGATTACCAAAACGATTTCAAAAATAGGTTATTGATATTTTTTCGAACAAAACGAGATCACACTTGCCATATAAATTTTAAAAGTTTAAAATTTTCATTTTTGAATTTATTTATTTATGAGACTTTCTTTTGATTTTTTATTTTCATAATTGATTTTTTGTTGTTTTTATTTTCTAGAATTTATTTTTTAAAATGTTTCATCCCTTTTTTGAATTTCTCCATGCTATTCTCTTCTTAGTGCGGTCAACCAAACAACATTTCTACCCAACTTGTACAATCTCATATACCTAACCAAACAACAACCATTTGCATCATTGTAGCCTGGCTCCAACCAGCCTATCTCAGCTCATACAACCTGGTTCAACTGTTAGTCATTTTTATCTTTTTACAATCTATATGTTATAAAAATGAATAATGTTAAATATGGATACAAATCATACAAAATCAATATTATTGAATATAGTTTGGAATAGACATTATTCGTATAATTTATGAGAAAACATTTTTAAAATATTATCAATATAATAAGTTTAGTTAGGTGTTGTCCGTTGTAGAGTAGTGTTGTTTGCCAATGAGATAGCATCATTCCAGTTTTATTCAGAAAGTATCCGTCGTAATTATCTGCATCCATTTATCTAAACCCGTAAATCGGATATCATAAACCTATTCAAATCACTAGCTATCCGATTGGTTCATCGAAAGGATGATCGAAAAATATTTATACCATTTGCAACCCTACCCTGCGTGCAGGGGTTGCTTATCCAAATCGCGAGGCGCGTGTAGTCTTAAATCTAATCTTATATTAGGAGTTTATTAGTAGCATATTTGGGGCTATGAAAAAAACTTTCCAACTCCTATTTTTACCCCCTCTGTCGAAGGAACCGGAGACTCCGAAGCACCTTTTTCTGGATTGCGACTTCAGCGCCTTCATTTGGCGTCGTGTGGCCACCCTCTTCAATGCCCCCGTCCTTGATCCGGCTACATGGAAGGGGGTCTACCTCGGCGTTCGGGGGGTAGGATACCACCTTGCGATCCGGGTTTCATAAGGGTGTTCTCTCGATCATCTCAAGAACCATCTGGCACTTTTGGATCGAATGCAACAACCGCATCTTCAGCTCAGAAGAGAAACCTTGCCTCCTCTTCCTCCAGCAGCTCGACGAGCTGCATCTCTGGGAGGCGGCCGGTGCCAATCTAGTTTCTTTGTAATTTAAGCTCGGTTGTTTTCAGTTTTCCCTTGAGGGGAAGGGAAAATCCCCCCACTATGTAAAACTTATTCCTTTTGATCAATAGACGGCAGTTTTTCTGTCCTTTGCTAAAACAAAATCATATATAAAATTAGCATTAAACACGCCGCAAGCAGACTTGTTCTCGGGAGGACCACGAGGCCATCTGGATTCGTAGCCAATGCTCGAGAGTGGGACTCATCGATCGATCGCTCGCGCGCCACGACACGATCACACGATGCGTCTCCGTGCATGTGGCCTCGCCGTGTCAGTTCAGTTTACGTGATTCTCATTAACACTGCCCTAACAGCCGCCAAATGGCGACCAGGCGGCCACTATGATCCACACGACTGCACGGGTCTCGACGGCGGAGCACGCCGGCTGCCTAGCTCCGACGCGGGCTTCTCTGGCCCCCAGCATGGCACCGTGTCGCCTCTGCATGCTCCCTTCTCGTAGGCTCAAGATATTTCCCTGTCTTTCTTCGTGTCGACGTGTAGGCAAGTTCTAGAGATTTTTAATTAGAGTGATGGAATTTTGTTACCCCGGACGATGTTGTTACGTACTGTCTCTTTCTCCCTGTAGCTTTGGAGGTTTGATATAAGAGCAAGTTCCTGAGATAAGCTTGCTTCAACTTGGGACAGGACGTATAGTAGTAGAGTTAGGGGTGGGGTACTAGGGGAGGTCTGCCCGACGAGGGTGGTGGAGACGGCTGCGGTGTTCTTTAGGAGCGTCGGTAGGGTCGGCGACGGCTTTGTCGTTGCCGATAAAGATGTCGCATTGGTTTGTCAGATTTGAACGATGGGTGTGGAGGTGGTGACGACGGATGCAATGGGTTTCCTAAACTTCGTAGGAAGCGGCTTTGTCGATGCTAATGACGAGGCGTGCTGACTGGAGCTCGCCATCTGTCGATCTATGTTGTCCGTTTAGTGGTAATTAATAAAGAAAGTTGATTCGATTTTGTGGGGGTGTTCTTTTGGATGCTTCCGCTATTAGATGTTTTGGGGGAAGACCTCGACGATGGCCTTCCTTTCACGGAGGTTGCTACATCTCGCTGGAAGGGAGGAATTGTGGGTAGCAAAACTTTGGAAATGGATGTTGTGGTGAGACTCCCGTAGTGATGATGGTGGCTGCAACGCCAGTGTGCACCAAAGACAAAGGCTTCATATCATCTTCTTTCTTTGCAGTTGAGGAGGAGGTTTGTGCTTTGATCTGATGTCATCTCTGATGCCGATGTTTGGAGAGGGATGCATAGTAAGGACGTCGATGCAATTTATGTTTGATACAATGGCTTTTTTGTAAGGTGAAAGTTCTCGATGGAATGAAATATCTTGTTCTTAAAAAACTTTGGGACAGGATCAACACCGAATTGGAATATTGCTTCTTTGTGCTTGTCCAAAACATGTATGAAGGAGCAATCTTTTAAAAGGGCGGCTGTATTATTTGTTATAATTTTTTGAATTTTTACCGGACAAAATCTAGAAATACCGAAATTAATTCATTCTATACTCGGACAATAAATGTTTGCTCGTGGCTAACAAAGAGTAGACATATCTCTTTCCCTGAAAAGAATTTCACTTCTTATTCTGCACATTTTGATTGGTGCTCAAATTTGCCATTATAACATATCCGTATCAAGACAATTACATCAAGGTGATAAAATCATCTTGAGATCACTTTCGGTCTCTGCATCATTAGAATGCACACATCAAGTTTTAGATAAAAATACAGACACACTCTAATGACTATCAATCCGTAGACTAGATCACCACCCATGTGCCTACGTAAAGAACTCCTTGACAACGTGCTCCAAATGCTGGCATGCCCCAACCACACATTCCCGTGACCCTGGCTTTTGAAGACCCAAATACGGAGCCAGTGGGAGACTAAGTAAATATCGGTATCACTGATACACCTGATTTTCACTTTACCAAAAGTAACGAAATGTAAATGGGAGATGTCCCGGATACTAACATGTTTTACATGAGCCACAAACCAAATATCATCTCTACCTCTAACCAAATTTTGTGCACAGTTTGGTGCAGCATGCAATGCAGTCCAGACATTGCCCCAGCATGAACATTGGTAGGCTTAGTTTGTTCACAAGCCTAGTCAAATCATCTGTGAATTATGATCCTATCGTACTATCGTAGCCTCCTAACAACAAGATTTAGCTTTAATTTAATACAGGAAAAAAAAAGAAGCTCCCACTGGTATAATTGTTTTTCTTGGTGATATCTGGCCAAGGAAAGACTGAAAAGGGAATCAAGAATGGGCCGTGCTGGGCTGGACTGGGCTTGGCACGGCCCTACGAACACTCGTCCCAGCCCTCCTTGGCGGCGCGCCTCCTGGCGCGGGCGCGCCCCATCGACGACGCCACGGTCATGACAAGCCTCGCCGGCACGTGCGCGCAAGCCTCCAGCCGCCGGAGCGTGTCGGCCTGGCCGTCGCCGGCGCAGGCGATGGCTCTGTCCGTCGCGACCTCCCACCACAGCGCGGCCGCCATCGCGACGCGCAGCGGGACGCGCGCAGCGGCGACGTCTCGGCCGAACGACCGGAGCGCGCCGCCGGCGGCGGCGGCGCGCCGCCGCGCCACCCCTGCCGGGAGGCCCATCCGCCTGGCCCACCCCTCCAGCACCGCGTCGGCGCGCGCGCGCCCCTTTGGTTTCCCCCGCCGGCGCGACGCCGGCGCGGAGTCGGCGGTGGACACGCACGAACTCGACGCCGCCGACGCCCCGGACTCACAGCCCTCCTCCTCCTCCGCCGCCGCGACGCGCCAACGGCAGTGCCGCGACGCGAGGAAGTTGGCGCCGTGAACCTTGCCGTCGCACGCCGCGCAGAGGAACGCCGCGTCGGCCTCGCAGTGCACGGCCGCCGCCTCGCCGCAGAGCTCGCACGCCGCGCCGCGCCGCCTCATGCCGCCGCCACCCATCTAGCCAACGACGGCTAGGACGAAACTACCAGCGGGTTGCTCTCCTCGGCTTGGCCCGGCGCGTATTTAAAGGGAGGCGCGCGGCGCTCGGCGCCACTCGCTAGCTCGACCCCGACGACGACGACTAGTATCCACTCGCCTACACGTGCAGGTTCCATGGACGTGGAGGCGGAGCGCGACGTCCAGTTCCATACCATTCGTGTGGACGCGGAGGCCGAGCCGCTCGCGCACGCAGTTCGCACCGTCCGTCGCCGTCACCGGTGCGCCCGTGCGCGACCGCGCGACACCTGGAGGCGTTTCCGTGGAGGCGTCGCCGCTTACTCCTCTGGTAGTGACCGGCCGGCAGCGCAGGCCGCAGGCGGTGGTGGCCATGGTTGATCGTGGAGTGGCCGGAGGCCGTTCGCCGATCGTATTCGTGGGTTGCGCACCACGGATTGGCGGAAGTAGATGGGAGTCCGGCTTGTTTTCGAGAGCACGGATTTGTTGCGGTTGTTTACTTGTTTTTTGCCGAATTGATTGGGGATTTCGAATTTGTTGGGGAAGCCAAAAAAGGCTGTTCTAATTGGATAGAATATATACCATAGATATCTTTTTTTTCCTAAGTACAAGTATGGATAATCTCATGATTCGATTATCTCTAGATCTATCCTTGTGACCTATATAAACTTCCCCCTCCTCTCTCCCTCCCCTCTCAAAACCCTAATTCCTCTTCTCCTCTTAGCCGTCGTCATCAGCTTCCACCGTAGCCATAGAATCTTCTCCCACACCATCCACCAAATTCGCCTCTTTTTATTGAACCACGTCGAGAAGGAGGTCCTCCCCCACCTCACAAACATCGAATTTCCTCTTGTGCCACTAGATTAACATTGGATATCCTCCTACGCCACCAGATCTGCTTCCATCCATCGAACCACCTCAAAAAATTGTGCCCACTGTACTTGATTCACCTCCTCCCTTACGTTGAAAGATCTGAAGAAAATTTTTTTTTTGCATGATAAGTAGACCGAGCAATCGTCTCACTATCATCAGATATCTTTCCACACCATCATCAGATCCACCTTCTTTCTTACCTCACACCTCAACAAATTTCATATCATCCACTTTGTCCCATAGGCGTCTGATTTCCTGCGCCACCAGATCTATTCCTTTATGTTGCTGCAACCACCTCAAAAACGAATCTATCTCGCTTTGTCCATAGTGAGTGGCATCTATCTTCTGGCCTTATTCTTGATGGTGGTTTTCATCATTAAATTTATCTTTTTTCAATTGTTTTCTAAAAAATTAATATTCTTGTTTATTTATTTTTTTATGGTTTGCTAAAAATTAATATACTTGTTTCTTCGTTAACCGTCCATAGATCGCTTTTAAAGTCAAAGACAAATATGTACTTTTCAATGATCCCATAGTTGCCGACCCTAAGGAGTAGAGAACAAAGATCACCTCCCTGGAGCATGAAACTCTACATCGATCTATAGGTAAGAAAGGTAATTATAATTTTTTACATTTTTCAATCGCTTGTAAATTAGTAGATATTTTTTCTGAGCCGGTCATCTTTAAAGTTGTTTTGAACTAACCAAAAGCTAAGCATAACTGGGTTTAAGGCTTCGATCCAGGACTTTAAAGGTCGAAACAAGCTCCCAAACGGATAAGCTCAACTAAAATAAGGAAAATCATAAATCTCATGATAGCTTTTATGCACTTTTCAATAGAAATTACGCACGTCATCGTAAACAAACAGCATAGGTAAAGGCAACTTTCGTGTTGGTTGTTTAAGTTGAGAAAAAATTGTATGGTCCCTAATCCTTCTATGTCATTACTAAATTATCTCTCCTCTGCGTGACATTGTGGTTTTATGTTGTTGTTCTCTTTCTATTCCATTAGGTAAATCTTCTTTTGTCTAACTTGCTAAAGTTGCTAAATATTATAAAAATTATTTAAAATATCATAGTGGCATTAAATATCCGAAGCTCATACTTCCATAGTTAAATTTAGGCTGAAAATATTTATTAAAAGTTTATACTTACATATATGTTACTCTAAAGATTGATATTTTTAAATCATTTACACAACTCAAACAAATAAAAATGATAAATTTGGCATAGAGGGGAAAGGGACCTTCTCTAGTGATAAAAAAGAAATTTTGTCTTTGTTTAAAGTATTTTGGACATATTTTGTTAATGACATTTGATTACCTTACCAAATATCAATCGTGTCTTTGTAATTTGGTCGATATTTGGATGGTAGTGAATGTTTGGCATGCCCTACCAAAACATTGGCGAGCCAATTCAATTGAACTACACATAACGTCCATTCGAGGGTTCGGAAATATCATGTCGTTCGTTGGCGAGCCAATAAAAGGTGTGTTTGGGAAAAAAGGAGAGCGAGGGTGCAGAGTTCAGCCACCAACACTAATGCGATATCATGCCAACGCTAGATTAAGACAAATTTTACGACATGCTGAGGCCAACATGGCCCACCAACAGCACAATCATCTAGCTAGCTTGTTCATTTCAGTTGCATTTGAACTTCTTATTTTATACTTATTCTGTACAATTTCCAAATTATATGACACAAATTTTAAAATTTTTTATTTTTATTTTATTATGATATCAAGAACGAAATATAATGAATGGTTCAAATTGCATAATATAAATTTATAATTTCAAAAAAAATAAAAAAAATTGTCCATCTTTATGATTTTTCTGAATTTATTTCCTTTTCTTTTGTATTTATATCTTTAAACTCACCCTTGATGTTCCATTGGCAATATATTAAACAATGTCTGATGTTCCATTGGCAATATATTAAACATTGTCCTAAAAAATTTGACACTGTTGATGTCAATTCAAACAGCACAAGCTTGCCAATGAATGATCATGCCCTCAATTGGTCAAGACTAATCTATTGGCATGGCTAGTCGAGTCATCAACCAAAGACACCGTACAAGTAGAAGGGCCCATCGGCCGGGGAATAGCTAGCGACTAGATAGTATATGCAATAAAATGTGTTTATTTCATTTAACTTTCAACTTCATTATTTTATATCTCTTTATCTATCATCTAAATCCAGTAAAATAAAATCCATAATTCATCTGAAATCAATATTTAATCGCCTACAAAATTTTATAATTTTACGAGTTTGCTTCATTTATTTATTAATGGTAGATATATTCATCTAAAATCAAGATCTAGTCACCTATACAGAATATGCCATTGATTATTGATCATATTCTAACGCAATGTATTCACAGGGCATAACCATTCCATGCATCTTTCGACATGATAGTGGTTTTCTTTTCTAACAATGGTTCTCTTTATTGAATAGCTTGTGGTTAACTGCTGGAGAGAAGCTTTCAAATTAGTTAAATAGTCAAGATCATTTGAGGTTATGCTTGTTAAGCACCAAACCATTGTATCCTCTTGATTTGTGGAACTCCGGCTGAAGTTTCGTTGGCTAAAGCTCTTTTTTGCGGCTGAGATTGTGGTAGGGATTACATTCTTAACCAAATAGATGACTTTAAAGTCCAATACACGCCTAGAGGAGTTCTACAGAGAACCTGTTTTATGCCAGAAGAAGGAATTCAAGTCATCTTTAATGAAAATGGTTGATACATCCTCAAACATGAGTTTGCGGACCATTGATGGTTGTTCAAATTCTACTTCAGAAGATGATTGCCATTTCCATAAACGGAGGAAGATAGACGGGAGCATGTTTCTTCCAACAAATGGAAATATGAAAGATAGTACAACGACAAGTTTTACGAGTTTTGGATATGACTCATCCATGGTACAAAATGGTGATGGTATATCACTTACGGTTCCTTTGTCTGTAGAACCTTCAAATTCTGGAGGAGATGTTCAATATACATATGCAACAGAATATAAACAACACAAAAAAACTACAATAGGAAGTGTTGGGAGCAATTCATTGGGATTACACTCTAATGTAGATGGTAGACTGACACCATCTTCATCAAGCATGGCATCTTATATCAATCAAAAAATAAAGGATGATGGGAAGTGTTCATCACCCGATGAAAATTCTAAAAAATCAATCACAGAGTTATCTGCGAGGGATCTTTGCATCTCTATACTCAAAAGAGAGATGGTACTTACCAAAGAACCAGAGCAAAGCAACATGTCAACTCGTATAGTTCCTGGTGATGATAAAAGCAACCCTTTATTTGCGTGCAAGAGTTGTGGGATCATGGAAGATCCTTTGAATATGTTAATTTGTGATTGTTGCGAAGGAGCATTCCATTTGTCTTGTTGCTACCGTCGCATCAAGAAAATACCAAATAATAGGTGGTATTGCCGTGGTTGTTCAAGAAAGAAACATAAGAGGCATCTTGAAAACTGGTTGAATCAAGATGGTTCATCCGAGAACATTCATAGACCTCGCCGAGGTCTTGGTCCCATAAGTGATATGTTGCTGGGTGTTGAACCATATGAAACTAAAGTTAGGGTTGGTAGAGACTTTCAAGCAGATGTTCCTGAATGGTCTAGACCTATTTGTAGGTATGATCACAGGTTTTTGAGTAAAGTTTAATTTAGTCTTTGTTCTTTTCAGCTTAATAGTTTAACGTCTTATCGGCTTAATAACTTATCTAAGTTTTGAAAAGACATATGTTTTAAGTTTTTTTGTCCATTTTTTCGTTGTGTTGAAGGTGGTTCCTAACGCTTTAAAAAGCAAGTCAAACAAATGGATCTGAATCTCGAGATTATCTCGAGAAGCTCTTGAAATTCAGTCATTCCAGCTGTTCAACTGTTTAGTCATTCAGATCAACCCAAAAGAACAGAACCTTAATCTGCCATTATCACTATGATTGGAGGGTTAGCTTCAACTTATGCAAAAAAATCTCATTTATGAGATGGTAATATGCATGAGACTAACCCATATGGCAGCGAATATCATAAAATAGAGTAGCTATTTTCAAGGAGTGACATGTTTGACACTTTGACTTGAAGCTTCTAGGGTAGGGATTGAACAATTAACTAAAAGAACGCAATGTTTGTGTTTAGGATATCCTTGGTGGCACCATGTCCTGTGTACACAGGGGTAAAAAAGGTCATGAAAATATCTCAAAAAATTTGCAGATGTTCTAATGAACATGCTCTACCTACATATAATGTTTAAACATCAAATTCATTATATATCAAGAGTTATAAAAAAGAGAAAACTATATTAATTTTAAACTATTCAAAATTATCATTATTTTCTCTTTTTATAACTCTTAATATATAATAAATTTGATCTTCAAACTTTATAACTTTTGTTAGTTGGTGTATATGAGTTTACACGGGAACCCCTGTGTACACGGGATATGTTGCCATCCTTGGTATCCTATGTTTTTTGGGTTGACTTTTTTTTGGAAGATTTCCTGGCGATCTGCTGCTCAACAAATATGATGCATAGTATTTGGGGAGAGGTGTGACTGTTTTATTGATTCCCTGAAGATACCGGTATCTTTGACTTTTCATGTGCCTTTTGTCCTCTTTGATTATAATTTACTTGAGTTGCTTTATAAAATACAAATAATATGCAAATGATTTGAAATCCTGAAATTACATGTATATTTAACTTTTATGTCAAAGTGCAATTTTACATGTGTTGTTCTTTCTCACAACTTTGGCATTATTGAATAAAATCTCTACTCCCCATTGTTTATGCAGCAGTGAAGATCATTTTGATGAGCCCTCCGAACTTGATCCCGCAGAGATGACAATTCTGGGTGTAAGTCTTCAGCACACGGACCTTACAAATGATAGCCATTGCAATTTCCTTACTGGTTATCCTAGTCATGCTCCCTGAAACACACTCTGTTACTTGCAGCTTCCACAAGTGTGCAAGAACAAGAAAGCCAGCATTGGTCACTGGATTCAGTGCCAAGATGTCCTAGACACTGGAGTTGTTTGCGGCAAGTGGCGGAGGTATTGACCCAACTAAAACATATCATCCCTATCTCTTTCTCTCACTCACTCACTCACTCTCTCTCTCTCTCTCACACACACACACACATGATTTTGCTAGCTTTGTTGCTTGTTTTTGTTGACATCAATCATTAAGATATTCATGCTTCTCACTGCATGGAATGGATCTCTTGCAGGGCACCACTGTTTGTTGTTCAATCAAGCAATTGGGATTGTTCATGTTCAGTTATATGGGATCCAATTCATGCGGATTGTGCTGTTCCTCAGGTATGCTTGTGTAATCCTTTCCATTGATTTGCTGTTGTTTTTGTTTTTTCATTACGGCCTTGTGGGAAGGCACATGCTTGTCTTGCTTCACCTGCTAACTGCATCGAGCACATTCTTCATAATTGATTGTACATCAATTATGTGGGTTGGTTCTGTATGTTTTTTGTTGGCCTTGGTTCTTTGATCATAAAATGTATCTCGCATGTGCAAGCATATTTTAGACATGAATTGAATTTTGAAGCAGTGGTTGAACTTCTCTGTGATAAGTGATAACACTCTAATTTCTACCTTACATTGTCGCAACATTCAGCAATTAAAACCGCTATTCTTTTTGTACAAAGCTGAGTTCTGGATTATCTTCGTTGTAGGAGTTGGACACTGATGAAGTTCTTAAGCAGCTCGAGTATACAAATAAGGTATATTCATCTGATCCTAAACATGGCTATAATCAGCATATTCTTTTGCATCAAGTTCTTAAGCGCCGTTTCCTCAGACCACTGTTCTGATCACGCAAATAATAAGTTTTTTTAACGGTTTTGACCTGATCAACGGATGTGTTTTGCTTGCTTGAATGAAAACTGAATTCCCCATCCTCTCTCTTCCTGTCTCTTTTTTCTCGTATACTGTGTGCTAGCAGAGCACCTGCACTTTGCGTTCAAAAAATTAGTAGTGCTGAAGCTCAATCAGTTGCTAAAAAGCAGTGCTGTTGAAGGAATAATTATTTGCTTCATTTCTTTATTTTTGCTGAAAAAATGGTGCAGAGAAGCAAATTTTGTGCTGCATTTTAGTTTTCACTGTGTTCATCAACTAAATATTGTTTACCTGACTGCAATATCCGTGTGCAAAGAAATTTGAATGTATCCTGTCATTTAAAAAAGAATGGTAGGGCAAAACAACTGTATTTACTAAGTGCATGGCATGCATTCGCTGTGAAACTAGGCTGACTGATTTTTTCTGTGTAGCTGAAGAATCGATTGGCTAATCACAAACAGAAACACTGAAAGATGATCATTTGTCAGAAGTGAGCGGTGCATTTTTCAGATTTTGCTTTAGTATCTGCGTCTTGGAGATTACGTATTTTGCCTAACAAATTTGATGGATTTGCACGTTCTTTCTAGCATATTTTGGAAATGGAGAAACATACAAAGATGGAGCCATTGCACAATACCGTTACAGACTTCGGACGAGAAGGGATGTTTGCCGTGTGTACATATGCTTCCACCTTCAAATATCAGAATATTCATTTTGGTTGCTTCTTAAAGAACAAAAAGAAAAAAAATATCGGTGCTTGAGGATTAGCAGTGAGGTTATAATTGAATGTCCCTTTTTCTTTTGGTTTTGAGATTAAAATCGGAGGTCATATGATGTAAGCCTGTAAATTCGTTAGTGTGAGCTGTGTCGAGCAGTTTTATCATCTTCACTTCTTGTGAGTGGCGTGATGGAAGATCACAATGGGATTTTAGTCAGTTGACTGGAACGCTCGGCAGTCTGCAGTGGGCTCTTGCATCACAGTTTTTTTGGGATTGAGATTGAGATTAATGTTTTTTTGGGATTGAGATTTTTCAAAAACAAAAGGGCAGGGCTCTACGCAGGAGCGGAGCTTCTCAAAGGATCGGACTGGGCTCTGGCTCCCATATTTTTTTTTTAGTAAAATGCACGGGCGATCCCTAAGCTATTAGTCGATTCTCATCTAGATCTCAAATCTATGAAACTGCAGTTTTGCGTCCCTAATCTTTGTAAGTGGGTTCGTCCCGGTCCAAAACTGTCATGTGACAGCCATATAGCTAACGTGGCGCTGACATGGCCGTCCATGTCACGTAAATTACTTAAAAAATTTAGAAAAAATCCTAAAAAATCTCAGAAACCATAAAAATACAAGAAATAGTAAAACAATTAGGAAAATTCATAATAAAAAATTTAAAATGGTAGCACTTGAGGGCTCCCATACGCCATGATTTTCCTATTTTTTATGATTTTTAAATAATTTTCCCACATTTTAATTTTAATTTTTTAATTATTTTTAAAATGGTTTCCATGTATTTTTATGTTTTTAATGATTTCCCTCTTTTAAAAATGTTTTTTAATGAATTCCCCCTTTTAAAACTATTTTCCTCTTCGGGAGTAATTGGGCTTCATTTAGCTTAGCTCAAGCCACCTATGCCCGAGTTTAGGAATGCTCAAGATATTGCTCGGTGTGAGGTCCAACCAGTCTAGCCCTCACGGGCTTTGGATATGGCAAGTCTCGTGCACCGGCTACATGGAACCACTTAAATCTCTAAGTTTCCATGCTGGGTTTAGGGTTATCTATATAATCGATGTGCTACCCAAGGCAACGTTGCTTCGATATGGAAGGAATTAAGACACCTTGGAGATCAAGGTCAGTTTGTATTCGACAAAAAACTACGCCGACTAGGGTTTATTAGCTGGCAGGTCGACACTATAAATACACCCTATATTGATCCTCATGATAGTTCCCGTCTCCACACGACCCGCACGCACACCTTCATCAACACGGGCCGGCATGCACCCCTATGAACGCAACCTAAACATAGCGTGATTTGCAAGATTAAGCAATTGGGCTTACAAAAGCACATCACAATATTCCAGAGTTTACAACTCAATGCGACTTGATCAAACTAAAGCAAGCATAAAAGCTTATAATTTATCTACTAGAACATTGGGCTATTGGATGCACAGGTATCACCTAAAAGAGAAGCTATGTGGATGTACGTGGCCTGGCAAGGTAAAGCTTGTTCAGATTTTGTAGGGTCTCTCACCTAGTCATTGTGAAGGGAGGGAGGGGTAAGATCATCTTTTCATTTGATTGCTAAAATATGGTCAATTATTTGAAAAAAGACCAAAAAAACAATTGACTCAAGTGCTTTGAGGCATATCAGTAAGGACAAAAAAAAGTAGCTGGACTGTTCTTATCAATTTTTTCATCACAACTTTCCACCATTTCGTTCAAAAACAACTTCTCACCATGAACTATGGGGATTTCCCGTTGAGGAGAAAATAGCCAATGTGCTCCCACAGTTTAGGTGTAGTAATAGTTAATATGTCCTCCCATTCATTATAATTGTAAAAATACCTAAAGCAAAATACCCATATTTGAAATTTTAAAAATCATAGTGAGAAAAAAAATAAAACAATTAGAGTAGCCATGCATGCATGTTTTTGCATGAGTAGCCGCGGCGTGGGTGATGAACAGGCGATCGAGCATTGCAAGCCAACCGCCGAAGCAGCCGGGTCGGCGCGCGCGTGCCATTTCGCTCTACCAAGGCACGCCTCTTCTCCCTCCCCCCTCCGCTTCCCCTCTCATATTGGCGCGCCGCGCGCGTTGATTGATTAATTGCCATCGTCCGCGCGTCCGTCCGTGCACGGCCGCCGAGGCTAGCTAGGGGCGCAGGGCACGGCGGCCATGGCGTCCGGCACCTGGCGCAAGGCCTACGGCGCGCTCAAGGACTCCACCAAGGTCGGCCTCGCCAACCTCAACAGCGAGTACAAGGTGATGATCGATCTCCTCAAGAACCGAGGATTTAATTCCTTCTCCATCCACACCCAGATCGATCGATCCTGAATTGCCTTGCATTCGTCCATCGCAAAGTGACTTCTCTGGATTGTTTCATCCCATTGGCGTCATGTGTGTGCGATCGATGCGTGGATCGATCGTCTTCTTGATGAAAGTAATTCCCAGCTTTCCCGTTTGCGATCGATCTGCAATGTGCTCCTGTTCTTTGCAGGATTTGGATATCGCCATTGTGAAGGCGACGAACCACGAGGAGTGCCCGCCCAAGGAGCGGCACCTCAGGAGTGAGTGGTCCCTGTTCTTGGCGACGATGAGATGCAAATTCTCCAAGAATTCCTATTTTCAACGGACATTTCTAGGTTTGTTTTGTTGGGTGCAGAGATACTCTTTGCGACCTCCGCGAATTGCCCGCGAGCCGATGTCGTCTACTCCATATGCACATTGGCGAGGAGATTGTCCAAGACCAAGAACTGGATAGTGGGTCTTAATCCTTGATTGTTTGTGATAATGATCCTTGGATCAGCCACATGGATCCCATCTCTGTTGAAATATTCATTTGTTGCATAAAAAGGGTAAATATTTAGCAATGTTTTGGCTACAGGTTGCGTTGAAAACATTGATAGTGATACATAGATTATTAAGAGAAGGTGATGGGACATTCAAAGATGACTTCTTGACTTATTCGTATAGAGGAAATGTTTTGCAGATTCCACAGTTCAAGGATGACTCCAGTACTGTAGGTTGGTTCACAATGCACTGTTTTGAACATCAACTGTGTCTAGCCTTCTCTGTTCTTGTTGGGCATCTGAATAAACCATTTCCTCCCTCCTCTTTTTTGTCAGCTTGGGATTGTTCAGCTTGGGTTCGCACATATGCGCTCTATCTATACGAACGGGTCGAGTGCTTTCGGGTTTTAAAATACGATATCGAAGCCGACCGTCTGATGAAATTGCCCCATGCTTCTGGCAAGGTAATACCAGCTTTCTAAGGTTGATGCTGACAAAATCTTACAGCCCTTGATGCCATTGTTACCTGCTGATTTGGTAGTCATGATTGTAATGGTGCAATGTTGAAACATTTATTACAGGCACACAGTAGAACAAGAACCCTTCCATGCGCAGATCTTTTAGATCAGTTGCCTGCATTACAGAAACTGCTACTAAGGCTTATTTCTTGCCAGGTTTGGTTCTAATTTGATTCCATACACTTACCTGATATTATTGTCTCTTTTAATTCATCTTCTTCATTATTGCAGCCCGAAGGCGCAGCCTGCACAAATTACCTTGTACAATATGCATTAGCCCTTGTATGTTTCGAACTTGTTGCAAGGAGGTTTTTCTCTTCTTTTTTTGTAACAAAATAGTAAGCATTTCTTGCTAATCTTATGGAGGTTTTATGGGTCTCAGGTTTTGAAAGAAAGCTTCAAAATATATTGTTCCATCAATGATGGCATCATCAATCTTGTCGATATGGTAAACCTGAAATCCTCCTCTAGAATGTTTTACATATGCCCATCATCCATTTGTGAACGTAATTCCTTTTTTTTCCCATCTGATATAGTATTTTGAGATGCCAAAATACGA
Source organism: Raddia distichophylla (assembly GCA_005191435.1). Lineage (NCBI taxonomy): Eukaryota > Viridiplantae > Streptophyta > Magnoliopsida > Poales > Poaceae > Raddia > Raddia distichophylla. The sequence continues at coordinate 476,256 of SPJY01025704.1, read as the reverse complement.
TGCTATTAAGGCCCTTGAAATTTATAAGCGAGCTGGCTATCAGGTGTACATACCCTCTCATTTTCTATATGTTGAGCTGAATAGTAGTGTATTTGGGAAACTAACTGGTTACTGGAATATCATGCTGCGATCTTTGGTTATTTCACAGGCAGAAAAGCTTTCTGCGTTTTACAATTACTGCAAACATCTTGAACTAGCCAGGACTTTTCAATTTCCTACTCTGAGACAGGTATGTTCATTCTCCATGTATTTCTTAATTGAAGAATTCTTCCCTATCTTGACTTCCATACGCTCAAAGAGGAGATCATTCATTACGCTGAGTACGCAACAAGTAGTGTAGATATGGCAGTCATTTAGGCTCCAATTGATAATTGCATACAGTTGCCTTTACATTTCTGTATATCCCTATGTATGCACTTCAGATACTCCATGTCCACCACTGAATCTCTGGTTACAGTGACTTAGTGATATGTTGATGAGTTACCAATGTGCAGCCACCTCCTTCATTCCTTGTAACAATGGAAGAGTACATCAGAGAAGCACCCCGTGCCAGCATCGCAAGAGCGAGCTTGGTGAGTGCGTTCACTGTTAGTATAACTTCAATGTGTGTTCCCCTGTACATTGATTTATTCCTCCCGGCTTCAATCGAAAATGGCAGAGCTCCTGTACCTTTCACTAAAAAAATAGCAAAAGGGGCAAAAATCTACCCAAAGGAATCTACTGTCGTTTTATTAATTCTCCCAATTGCTGAACCAGGAAAGTGAGGAGCAGAATTTACCTAGTGATAACGAAGATGGAACTCCACAAGAAACTGAGAAACCAATGCAGGAGGAGGAACAAGATCCTGCAGAGCCAGAAGAAGAGCTCCAGCCTATTGTCATCGTCGCAGAAGAAGAAGAAGTTCAGCCACTGGCAACCACTGGGGATCTATTAGTAATTCCAATCTATTCTGATCCATCTTCATTCCAAATCAGTAGTTCTAGTTCCGGTTTCTTTGCATCCATACATGCTTACTCCTAGGCTACGTGCAGAACATGGATGAAGTAAACCCCATGATTGTGGATCTTGAGGAAAGCAATGCACTGGCTCTTGCTATTGTTGCTCCAGGTACGTACTATACGTAATCTCAGATTCAGAAATTCATTCACTTCTCATTTGGTTTATCAAAATTGCAGTAGTAGTTTTGTCGACAAAACAAAAGCAATCATGAATTCATGATAAAATAAGGTCTGCACTGGTGCTATGTCGTGTGTCGAGAAAGACTTTTTTGAGCGTATCAATTTATGTGCTACTAAAATGCTGTATTTTGAATATCGAATAATGTAGGGAATGAAAGCAAGGCTTCAACCTCACAAGACTTATTTTCCATGGACAAGCCTGGGTGGGAACTAGCACTGGTATCTGCACCAAGCAGCCACACAAGTCGACCAGATGACAACCAATTGGTACGTTTGTCTTGCTATCTTAGATTCACTCTGTTTGTACGACTTCAGACTTTGATGGTAAGAAAGAAGGTACAAATTACAGAAAAGATAATCGAACAAAAATAGCTAAAGTCATCAGAGTTGTATACCTTACCTGCATTTGCTCAACAGGCTGGGGGTTTTGACAAGCTATTGCTAGACAGCCTCTACGAAGATGAGGCAAGGAGGCAGCAAATAGCCAGTGTGACTTACACCGGCAGCATCGCAGCGAACCCATTTGATCCGAACGATCCATTTGCCATGTCCAATAGCTTCGCACCACCATCAAATGTCCAGTTAGCCATGTTGGCACAGCAGCAGCAGTATTACCAGGTACAGCAGCAACAATACTTTCAGGTACAGCAGCAACAGCAAATGGCGATGATGCCGCCTCAAGCATACCACCAGCAGCAACAGCCTCAGTATTCCGCACCTCCATCTCACGCCAGGCCATTTAATCCGTTTGGCGATCCATTCAGTAACCTCGTTCCGATAGCAAATCCACCCAAGCAAAGCAACTCAAATTTAGGCTAGGATCACAGATTCTCTGCTGTATCTCGTGCTTTTTTTTTATCACACATCTCTTTTCCAATTTTGAGGAGGCCTGTACAGTTCGAAACTTTTCTATGCTTCGATGATGCATTGCAAATTTGTAGTACTTGCATCGAGGAATTGATATGAACATTGCAATGTCATTATGTTACACAATTCTGAATACTGTCCCATGCAACTATATCAGCTAATGCGTGAGTGTGATAATGATGTGTTCATCATCATACTATGTGGAGAATCACAGGTTATGCTATTATGGTGAACTATTATAAGCTCTAACCACCAAACAAATATCACAAGATGGTGAGAAGGAAGCATTAAACCGTTAATCTTCATGTAGTGATAGTTTACATATAATAAGAAGATGGCATGAATTCGGTGTGCTCATGGTAGCACATGAATTCATGGGTTCTACAATTGTACAGTAGCAGAAAGACAAAAAATGAAACAGGAAGTCTTTTTCTTGATTGCCACTCCAGAAATCTATAAGCTTTTCTTGATCCCCTCTTCATCCAATGCAGAGAAATAGTACCTTCCATTTATTTCTCTTCAGCTGGATCTGCATCCTGTCCTGCTCCCTCCACTTCATCTGGAGATCGGTCTGCAAAAAATTAAGGCACAGATTTAGATAAGGACGCAATGTGCGCGACAAGAAAAGACAGTATGATCATACAGCAAAGACTAGATGCGGAAGCCACGTTAGCTTCAATCACGGAAGAGCACACCAAAACAACAAAAAGTAGCGGAATTGAAAAAAAAAATCTTTTCTAATTCTAGCTGTTCTTGTTCACTGCGTGCAGTTTCGGAATCACTTCAGAATTGAGCAGTACGACCAAGAAGGGGGGAGGAAATGGAGGTCTCAGGAGTCAGATAGTCAGATTCTTACCGTGGATGAAGTAGGCCGAGCAGGGGTGTCCGCGGGAGCCGGAGGCGACGGCGCGCGCCTCGTCGGCGGAGAGCGCCGGCAGCAGCGGCCCCATCCCTCCGCTGGTATTCAAGAGCGCGAGCAGCCCGCGGGCCAGGCCGGCGGGCCGCGGCGGCGCGTAGTAGGAGGTGCCCGGCCGGAACACCGCCCAGTCGGGCTCGGCCATCCGGGCCATGGCGCTATCGAGCGCCTCCTCGATCCGCCGCTCCGCCGCGTCCCCCTCCGCCGAAGTCGACGGCACGGCGGCCTCGACCTCGAGCAGCGTCGCCGCCCGGCGGCGGGCGTGGTGGTGCCGGCGGGCCGGGATCTCGCCGGGCTGCAGCGCCCCGAGGCGGCGGGCCAGGCCCGCGGCGCCGGCGCGGGAGGAGAAGAGCACGCGCGCCATGGACGCCGGCACGGCACGCGGAGGCGGAGGCCGCGGTGGTCGGGGGTCGTGGCCGCGTGAGACGGTTCGAGGGGGAGCAGCCGAATTTGGCTTCCCTGAGCAGCTGGTGGTGCGGTGGCGTGGTGGGGTTGCGAAGGCTGGAGAGAGGGGGGAGGTCGGTGGGTGCGGGCCGTAAATATAACGGTAGGCCGGGGGCCTGGTCGGCCTCGTCTATTTGGGCTGGAATTCGGTTTTTCTCCAAAACTGCAGGCGGTTTGCTCCCACGGTTTCGCACGCCAGCACACGGATCCAGGTGGAAAAAAATAATTGTGGAACTGGAGAGCATCACCAACATGGATGCAACGTAGCATTGTTTGGCCTGTAGTCGGCAAAGTGTTGTGCGGGGTCCAAACTGCATATGCTTGGATGGTGATCTCATGAAATATATTGATGAATCTTGACGAATATGCACGTGAACATGGTGAAACTTGAAAAATAATCGATGAAACTTGGAAAGCTATTGATAATTTTTTTAAAAGACCAATGAAATTCAGCAAAGTGTTAATGAACGTTGAGAATACAGTGAAACTGTACCAACTGCTGATGAAACCTGAGAAAAGTACCAGTAAAACCAACACAATGCACTAATGAAACTTGATTAAAAAAACTAATAAAGCTCGGCTACTTGCTAATGACACTTGATGGCTGAGGTGTTTTCCATTGGACCTCTTGATTCAAATAGAAAAGTTCACAAGAGCAAACACAAAATTCAGCTAGCAAGTTTTGCACGTACATTGATTAAGTTCCTTTGCGAGAAGGGGATGGATCTCTCGATGCAAATAAGAAAGGTTCACGACAGACACAAAGTTTCGACTGGCGAAAGCCAACTTTCACACACACATTGGTGAGGTTCTATGCGAAAATGGGGCTACGAACCTCCTCCTCGCTTTCTTATTTTTCAAACCTAACGAGCCTACAGGTCATGTTTGCTAGATGTGGCCACCAAATACTTTCAAAACTCAATCATCATCCTTTACCGAACAGAGATAAGATGAGGAATGGAAAGAGGAATAGACATGGGAAAGGGAAAACAAGAAATAGGAGAGGATGCCACCGCCGCCGAGCACACAACTGATTGTAAGTGACGACACCGATGACAGTGACTACACAACCATGGGCGAGTACATTTGGAGCTGTCGGGCGAGCACACTAGAAATGAAGAAAGAGATGCGATGTGAGAGCTTAAGAGAGAGATGCGTGGTCGCAAAGAAGTCAAAAAAGTGGAGACATGGAAGCACACCAACGTGTTGCATGCACGCACATCTGGCCGACGCGTTCGAGTCCATCGGACAAGTCTGGTAGGGTTTTTCGAATATTCATCGTGTTCTTAGCTTACAATTCAAATTATAGGCCACATTATTCTTAGCACTCTGTAGTTATTTTTATGAGTATTGTAGTGGTTATTTTAAATTGATCTAAAAATCATATTTTATATATTTTGAAATCTTTTTGAGCCGTTTTTCGAGGCCCTCAACTTGCTGTGATTTAAGCCCTCAAACGAAATGTCTATTTTTTTAGATTTTAGATATTTTTATTTAATATTGGAAAAATATATTTTAATAGTTTTTGGGCTCTTTAGCCACTTATCAAATACCCACAACTTTCAGATTACAAACCCACACTGCATTTCCAGCTAAAAAATGCAAATCGGACGGAGATAGACCTTGCCAAGTGGGCCGTGCCCAGTGGACCTTGCTGGATGGCAACTCTCCTAACGGCCTGGGCTATAATGGCCCAGACTGGCCCACTCCATTCCTCTCCCCGGCTCTCTCCTCTCTCGCTGGAAACTTTCTTTCTCCCCTTCTCTTTTGCGCGACGCACGCAAGGTACTCCTCTCGCGGTGGCGCGAAACCCCGAGCCGTTTGGTCGGCGAAGAAAGGGCTAGGGCTTCGTCCGCGGGCGCGGCGGCCGTGCGAGACATGTCGGCGTACGACGAGGTGGAGATCGAGGACATGGAGTGGAGCGCGGAGCTGGGGGCGTACACGTACCCGTGCCCCTGCGGCGACCTCTTCCAGATCACGCTCGCCGACCTCCGCCTCGGGGAGGAGATCGCGCGCTGCCCCTCCTGCTCCCTCTTCATCACCGTCGTATACAACGCCGAGGACTTCGCCGACGCCAGGGAGCCGCACAACCCGGCCCCGGCCCCCGTCGCCGTCGCCGTCGCCGTCGCCTGAGGTGCTCCGCGAAAAGGTGAGGGTTTTGCTCAATTGGAAATGGAACTCGTTGCTTTAATTGGGTCAAGTGGGAACTAATAAAATTCTTAGCACAGGCGTCTGATTAGGAATATATACCAGACTAGCTTCAGTTGCTCTCTTAGGTTACCCTATATAGTTTGGTTCGATTATTTTCTTATCCACCGTGCATTTGGGACCTGGCCAGGACTAGTTTGATCGGTGGAGGAAGGAGTGGAGACGTTGATGCTAAGGATTGAGTTCAAACCGCAGAACGTGAATATTTAATTTCTTACTTTACCATGTAACATTTTTCGTTGATAGCTTAGGTTAGGTTAAATAGAGAGTCAGAGACTGTGGAAGTATGTAGAATGTAACTGTAAAATTGAAACTGTGAATAAATGGATGGTAGTGAGCTTCAATAATTTTCACCAGCTGATTGGTTGATGTGAGCATTTAATTTATTTTTTATTAGTTGTTTATTCATTGAAAAAAGACTGCTGAAGTGCTGATTAATGTGGCATGATAGATTTTCCTTGTTGTGCTATCTGTTTATATAAACATTAGCTTTATTCAGTGGTTGTCCTTTGTATGCAGATCCTTTAGAGCTGGAATAGCCAATGTAGGTAAGCAACTCCCAGTTTGTCTATGAAAAGGAACCTTATAGTTGTTCAGAATTTAACCACTGTATATACCTTGTTTTACCTGGGAGGATGATTTTACATTATGTTTGGCTAACGTTTGGTGCTTATTGGGAGTAGTTCTGGTTGAGTCTTTTTAGCTGAAGGCTCAGCTTTCTTAGGCATGTGCTTGCTTCATGTCCCTTCCAGTCTTAACATTTAATAAGGAGCATAAATCCATAACAAGCCCATAAGAACTTTAATTTTGTCATGCTAAGGCTATCTGCTGTCTATCTATGGTTTCATATTGGACCTAGTGTAGCTTGTAGGCTATTATTTGTCCTGTATATAGTTCCAATATTACAAGGGGATGTAGAATCTGCATAGTTTGATTCTACTGTGAACTTCAGTAGTTCTTCTCAAGTGTAGCTCTTCTCAGGGGACCTTGGTAGCTGTGTATTTGGGTTGACCCTTCTGCCCATTTTCCATTTTCTATTTTCTGTCTTCTCTGTTTACTTGTTCTGTTCCATGGAGTTCTCTCTTCGCCCTTGTAACTAACTTTGTTCGATTTCTATCTTAGCATGGCACACAAGCCTGGCATATTCCAAAAAAAAAAAAAAGGTTCAAACTGAATTCTATATTCATTTGAAAATGCATTTTTCAACGTTTGTCGCATTGTCTTTCGGTCTCATCAGGTCTAACTAATCCTGAAGATTTCATAAAGCTTTGTTTTTATCTTCCTATTATTTTGGCAGTTTTTTAAAGAGATTTTGGCAGTTTTTGACCTTATCATCCTGCTTGCAGGACAACGGAACCAGACTTGTAGCTGGGAAAGAAATTATGCTTGCTTGACATACACGGGAGCGTTTGTACTTCTAAGATGAGAAATTCCAAGACATCATATCAATCTTTAGTGGCTGAATTATCTTATCTGTATGGGTAGTCACATTGCCAGTTTGTCACATGGCATCATGAATTGATCTTGCGGATTTTGTAAGGAAATCATAGAAGCTTCATTTAAACAAGGGTTAATTGGATAGATGCCATCGCTGAAGTCGGTTCGAGAAGTGTCATTCCTTTCTATAAATTTGCTATTATGAGGCTGTGTTAATCAGAAATACACCACTTCGGGCAGTACTTGGCATCTTTTGGCAAAAGTGGTTGATTTTGCCCTCGTCTTCTCTCCTTTTTCCTCCCTCCCCTCCACCTTCTACGATCCTACATTGATGCCCTCCGACGACCTTGCACTGTAGCTCGTCACCTCTTTGTCTTTGCTCCTCTACTGTGGATGGGTGAAAATGTTGTCATCCGCTCGAGCTCCGCCTCTGAGCCTATCTGATGTCTGTCGTCTATATAATACTTGCTTTATATATTTGATCACGCATCCAGCATGTGATTGTGTGCATACTTAAGCGAGCTACGACTGACGGGATATGTACCATTACGACTTACTTCATATGGGCCCTGTTTTTTTAGAAAGTAGTTAAAAAAATTTAATCTAAAAAGATTCCTAATATTAAATGGGTAGTTTATCCATTAATTGTTTTTCTTGGTCTTTATGATTTTCCTTAGATGTAGATCATTTGTGGACGGAGGGAGTATAAAGTACTACATCATTTAGTTTATACAAATGATAAATTTTAATTTAATTTAATTTAATTTGAGCTGAAAAGAACAAAGCTGCCGGGGACTAGCCAGGGTTCGATATTTTGTTTTGATGTTGACATTTGCACCCTAGCGGTATCGAAATTCACACAAAAATGGATTAAATTCAAATTTAAAAAATTTGAATTTTATAAATCTAGCTTTGATTTTGTTGCGAGTTTTCTTGCCCATGTTGAGTTAGATTTTCAAAATTTCAAAATTTTCCATGATTTTATGCCGCTGACTTGCCGTTTTGTGAAATGGCAAAATTTGGCAAATTTCAAATGAAATTGTTTGAAATTCGGAGACCTGAAGGCTGAGGATAACCACTTGGCAGAAACAAAGACACTGAATTGACAGAAGGAGCATAAGTACGGCGATTTCAAGCTACTAGAAACAAAGTTCACACTGGAAAACATAGCACACTTGACAACAAAGACGCCCTTTAAGCTGTTGGCCTATTGCAAGTTCTTGTTGCTTACGCTCATCCTTGCGCTTTACTGAAGGCTTCAGATCTTAAGGTGCCAACTGCCCATGAATGCTGAGATCACAAAGGTCAATGCATTTTTCGCCATAGGATCACAAGGACACAAGCAGCAATCAAAGATACTTGGCAACTTGGCAATTAAGAAACCAAAAAGGAAATTAAAAAGAAACTTGGCAGTTCCATCGCTGGTCAGTCAACACTAGAGCAAACGATATAAAGTTGGATTGCTGGAGTAACTTCTTTACAACCAGTCCTAATATACAATTATGATTTTATCAGTTTACATGGTGCATATACAAATTATTTACCAAACAATCGGAGGTTTGTATATTGTCCATTTCTTACAACAAATCCATTGTCAAGTGAAAATGAGTGCCAAAGAAAAACTACAGACATATGAAACAAAAGTTATACCTGTACTAGTTAGAAACCACAAACAAATATAGTTGTCCTAGTTAGATACGGCGTAAAAGTTCACTGATCTTCCTGAGTTCTTTGAGAGCTGCTATCGCCTTAGCTTGCTCTGTGCTTCCTGGAACATTTTCCTGTGATTTATCCACTGTGGACAAGTGTAAATTTGGTTGAAACAATAATTCAATTACCTGTCAAATAAGCTAGCAAATTAGCCAAAGAACAAAGAGCAAAACACAGTGATACCATGATATGGGCTTAAGGCTAAAGATATGTGATAATCAACACAGTTCCCAATTCTTTAATGTAATACATTACTCCCTCTAGTTTCATAAGTCGTGTCGTTTTGGAAAGGTTGAGGTCAAACATTTAGAACTTTGACTATCAATAACTTCTAAAAATATTTAGTTTGGAACTATGGAAGTCAAATATGTAGATTAATCTTAAAGAGTATTTTAATAAAATATTATATTAAAAAACAATCCTGCATTTTCCTGTCTTGTACTTTACTCAAACCCTACTGCTACAGTAATGGGCCCAGAATTTGGGGCCAAGATGTGGCTAGCATTACTCATGCCCTAGAAGGATATATGATCTACAGCAACACTAACACAAGGAATTTCAGCAAAAACATCAATTAAGAAAGAGCTTATAGGCCACTTTCATTTCTCCTTAAAATAACAATATGCCTTGCATTAAGTTACTTTCAACTGGCAAAAGAAGTTTTCTACTTTAAAATTCATAATATATGGCTTCTGCGAAGCATGTTTACCTGTATGTTTTCAATCATTGATTTACCAAGAGACCTTAATGTTCCAATCAACTTATTATCAGCCACATTTGAACTTGAACCTACTTCAAATGTCTCTTTGTTGTCACCTTCACGTGCAGAGGAATTTTGGTTGTCTTTCACCTTCGATTTTTCATCAACAAAACATATTCTATGCTGTTGAGTGGGTTGATTATCCACCAAACCAAATGTTTGATTATCTGTTATTGTTACTTCATCAATCTTACCATTATGTGCAAAGAGTGGATCAGCCTCAGTAACCACCTTATCACCATTTGAAACACATGGTTCTTCTGCATGATGAGTATCATGGTCATAATCAGTACCACATGACAACGAGGCACTGCTACTCCACGATATATACCCGCTAGCTGCTCCAAGAGGATCTCTTGTTTCACCAGAAGTTGAGCAGTGACCATCAGGCTGGCCTGCCTCACTCAGACTGTTTGAGTTACTCCTAACAATCTCTGCAGTACCATAACCAGCATGATCCTTTTGTTCTATAGGCACACATGGTAAACTATTTATCAATGTTACAGGAACTGTATCAGCACTGTCAAGTTCATCAATAGACCGCCTAGTTGAAGTCAAATTGTTGTTTTCAAAATTAGCATCATTGGTTCTGGAAACATTTGATTCTGTATTAGATAAGCTTCTTCTTAACAAGCTCCTTCTCTTCATCCTAATAATTGGAACACCACTTATTTTGTCTGTTGACATCTGGAGCATCTTCCATGTCTCTTCCCAATAGTTGGGTGGAGTCAGGAGAGATTTTCCTCCGAGAGTAGATGAAGGAAGATTCGCTTCTAGAGCAAATGATCGCAATAGCTTGCCTTTCTCAATTAAGTTATTTAAGTCAATTTCTTCAGGAAAATTTAACAGTCTCACTAGGCAAGAAGTTGCATGTTCACTTCCGAGCAAGGAGGACCTGAGGTGAAGCATCATTGAGACTGCCATTGACAAAATTAGAGCACCACGGGGAGAACATAAAACTTTAAACTGATAGTCTGCTCTGCTCGTTATATCACTACAATATGAATGATTAGGAGAAGAGAAAATCTCATCCCAAATAAACAGCAGATTGTCTAGTGAAAATTCACGACCAAATAGAACTCGAAGCCATCGTAAGGCAAAGTACTGAGGTTCCACTCCCAACTCCACCAGATGACTGTGAAGAGAGGAATCCACAATAGCAAGCAAGTGATATATTGCAGATGATGCCTCCCTTACAGGTGTTAAACCAGTGCTTGATTCTGGTGCAGGACTGAGAGAATAAAAGTCAGTGATGGCAACCTCTCCTTGTGCACCATTCATTAAATTTTCAAACATACAGTAGGCATCATGCTCCAAAAACTTTTCAGATAAAATAATACCCAGCTCACCCTCTGCTCCATATGGATCGTTTATCAAGAAAAGGTCCCTAGTATCAGGATCAAGATCATCCAAACTTCTAATTTTAGCTGTGCTGCCCTCAGCAGTGTTTGTTCTGTCACCTCTGTTCAGTTTTAACCTATCTGGAAATGTTTTGCCATCAAAATCATCACCTAAAAGTTCTTCATGAAGCCCCATGACCTTTTTGAAGTGCTGCACATCAGCATGAAGAACATAGAGTAGAGGAGCTAAGAGTTCATGCATTCCTGTAGAAGGGAAATTGTTTATGTTGACAAATGTGCAACAAGGACAGATATGTTTGGAGCAAGTAGAGATGAGAAAAGAATTCAATGAACTCCTAGTGAGTTAAAATATTATCTAGCAGTTAAAACAGCATGTTGAGTTCCACATGTGGTTGAGAAGATGCACACCTATATTTACCTAGATGGATAAATGGCAGAAATAATGTTTAATAGTTTGATGGCTCTAATAAACTTCAGACTATACGTGCTCATGTCAACGAACTCCACCAAAATTAGATTATCAATTGCATATATGTACAAACAGTCTCTGGTTGCAAAATATAAAATGGCTCCACAACAGGCATTGATTAAATACGAGGCCTATTAACCAATTCTCTTTGGCTACTAGGGTGTGTCTGTTTTACCTAGGCATATTGTGTTGCAGGATTGCAGCTTTATTTGGAATCTGTCACTGTTAAGTCAGGTAAGAAGTGCACGATAATAGCTGAATACATGTTAATGACTTACCTTGTTTATATCCAAACTCTGGGTATCTAAGGCTCCACACTAACAGAATACGTCCAAGCATGGACTGACATGTGCTTGTTTGGAAGAAGTCTCCCAGTTCAGGGTAAAGTCGGGACAAATCTTGGTTCAGCATTTTCTCTAGCTCCGCATTCCTGAAATATTGGCCCCAAGTGCTTTCTGCATTCACGATGTACAAAATGATTACCCAAAAAATGCAACAAAAAGATGAGTTATTTGACTTGCTTTTCCAGAAAATTCCCACCGAACATGCAAAGATATGATTCTCTTACATTTCCCTAGGATAATGCCAAATCAAGAGAATGTATGATAGAGACAATACAGCAGTTTCTGCTGGTCGTAACTAGTCCATTATCAGTTTATCACCTGAAGGCTAAATTTATATTGCAATGAAACATAGTTGCTGGCAACTCAGCAGAACCACCAACCTCCTTCCCTCCGCTGTTTCTCAAGATACGGAATTTCCAAATTAACATCTCACCACCTTCTCTCCACTACCCACCCTGTTCTCATTAGTTATTGTAGCACTAGCCATTTGACCAAACAGTTGGTAACAAAAATTTAGCAATTTTTTATAAGTAACTACAGGAGGGCTAGTGATCTGCCCTGTGAATATCTTGTGTAACAATTTAATTCTGCAAATGTTCAAGTGAATGCAAAGTGTTGCAATTTGCAACCAATGGCAGCTCAGAGAACATGTACTTAAACTCTGAAAGGCAAAAGTTATAGCTACCTGGGTTCTGTGACAGTGGATTCTCCACAATAAGGTCGGGAGCACTTTCTTCATCCTTGGAAAGATGGGGATCTATTAACAGGCGCCGTCGCAGATTAGCATATCTACAATAAACACGAATTCAAAGGCAGTATTCAGAACCCTCCCAAAATGATAAATCTGTAATATTTGCCTCGTATTGAAAAGTGGAGTGATTCACAACAGCATGATACATCACTAGTTCACTACCCAGTTAAATGCTCAAAGAAATGAAACTTCACACGATGATTAGCACGTGTGAAGCAGTGTCATTACAATCCAACACTCTGATAGCTCGGCAGTAGCCCAGTACTACCATTCAGCCGAATTGAACACTAACACCAGAGCGACGGTATCAATGCCCAAGAAAAATCGGACCCTTTTTTTTTCACGGACCGATCAAGAAACGATCGCTTGATCTAACAAACCACACACCGCAAAACAAAGGAAAGAACGGCTGCAAAGCTAAGCATTTAGAGCTAGGGCAATCTTCGTCGGAGCCAAAAGCATTGCACGAGACGGAGGTTCTCCGAGACCCGACCTCCGGCGGGAGTCCGCGGCTGCCCGGCGGAGCTCGTCGATGGGCACGGCGGCGGATCCGGGGATGACGCCGAGGTCGGCGCGCCACCGGGCGCCGCGGAGGCCGGAGGAGAAGCGCCGCCTCGCCGGTGACTCCGGCATTGTCGCCCTGGCTCCGGCCTCCAGAGCAGACACGGAGAGGCAAGGAAGAAACGAACCAACCAGAACCAGAAGGATCGATTTGGGATCGCCGTGGACAGCCCAACGACAACGAGGGGGGATTGGGATCGAGGAGGATGGGAGAGCGAGGCCTGGCAGGCCGTTCTTGGCTTGGGAGATGGGGTGGGGAAAGGAAGGGAGGCGAGGTGCAGGAGAAAGCGAGGGAGAGCACGTCCCCCTCCCTCCTTGGTGACATTTCCTTGGAACAGTCGTTCGGATGCAGATGCAACGACCTGTTCCCTCGGGCAAGTGATACCCGGTGCGTCGGTTTCATTTTTTTTTTAAAAAAAAATACTTGTACTCCCTCCGTTCTAAATCATAGTTCACCGTTGACTTTTGGATATTCTATTTGACCATTCGTCTTATTCAAATAAATCATAGTTCACCGTTGACTTTTGGATATTCTATTTGACCATTCGTCTCATTCAAATAAATATGTAGTCAAAAGACGTCTTCAAAAATCAACAGTGAACTATAATTTGGAATGAAGGGAGTAGTTACTCAAAATTGTCCCATCATCTCGCTTAGATTTTTAACTATCAAAATTAGAATATTTTAACTTTTGTATAAGTTTCATAGGCCATAGCAGGTCTAACTTCGATTTTGCAGCTCAAGACCACACATGTGGCAACAATTTTACGGTATGATCTCTATAAATAGATTTAGTCTTAAAAAAAGAATCGACCAAGCTTTGTTCTATACCCCACTGCAAGAGAGAAACAAGGGAGAAGGGTGAGATCCATTGGTCCCCCAACACTGCAACACTCCTCTTTTTTCTCTACAGTAGAAAGCAAGGGGCGACGATTCCAACGTTTTCAATTTTGGTCGGTTCCCTCGCCTTCGGTGGCCACTTCGGTGACGTTAAGGAAAGGAAATTGATAGGGAGATTTGTGCAGATTACTAATCTAGTAGGTAAGGCAGTGGATCTAAGGTTTTCTCCTCGATTGGGTGGAGTTTTGCTTCCTTAGTGAGGAATCTAGCCACAACCCCATGGACCTTACCGTTGTTTTTTTTTTCTCCTTGCAATATCTTCTCGTGGCAGCAACCGAGGGCTTTGAGAGTCTTCATCTCAGGCTATCATGGTGGAGGCTGCATTTTTCTTCAAGCCACACTGGTGCATCCCATGTACTACAGTTTTATGTGGTTAATTGCTTAGATGACGCGGCAAATGGCTTTGGCAAGTTTTGGTGTTGTAAACCCTTGTGGATAACGGAGCAAAAGGTCGAAGGACCTTGATGGGCGCAGAAAACCACCGATGCCAGAGAAGGTGTGCATGATAGAACAGGCCAACTAGCCCACCCTGCATGAGCACGCCATTCACATCCTACTGCTTTCTATTAATTGGGTTTGTTCTATTTTGGTGGGTTGTATTTTAGAAACTTTTTCAATCAATCAAAGACTTGCCCAATCATTATATTTATTTAGTTTTCTTATTATTACTCCGTTGTAAAAATTAGAAGATCTTGTTCCAAAGGTTTTAGGATAGACATGTACAAACCCTAGACATGATCGGGGTTTGGGCTAGGCTTGAAAAAAAACCCAACACTTTGGAGCCAGCCAATTTTTTCACCCAAAAAGTCCAAAGCCCGGTCGAAAACCCGAGCCTGGCCCGATGGTCCGGCCCAACCCGGGCCTACAAATCTGTGCTGCGTCGGGGCCGGACGGCCCATGATGAGGTGTATGACCTTAGGGTACACTGGCAACGAGTCGGCCGTGTCGCATCGAGCGCCGCGTGCGCAACTGCACATGGCACGAACACGATCCTCGCGGCGCAGCGTTATCCTCTCGGACTCGCAGTCCCTGCCCGCCCCGGATAAATGGCTGGACCGATCCATGGGCCAAGCCTCTCTCTCTCCTCACGCTCCTCTCCTCCTCCTCCTCCTCCTCTCGCGAGAAAAGCGGCGGCGAGGGGCACGCGGAGGCCAGGGCGTAGTGGTGGTTCTCCGGCCGCGTCTCTCTTCTTCTCCTGCGTCCTTCCCCGCCTGCCCGCTCTTCTGCCGTGGCTGGTTCCGGCGGTAAAGGTGAGTTCTTTCGCAGGCTCTTCTGAGCAAGATACCTGAGCGGCTGACGCCGTGGTTCCCCTTCCATCGTTCTGTGCGAATCGCTCCGGTGGTTTTTATGTAGATTGATCGCTGTATCGTCGCAGGATTTTTAAGTGTTTATTCCCCTATAGGTTCTTGGTTCCATCGCAAGTGTCAGGGGATTAAATCTTTATGGAACGGTTTGCGAGGCTGTTAGGTTTCCAGTTCATCTTGTGGTGATTGTCAGATGTGGCCTGTGTCGAATTAACAAATACTTGGTGTGCACATAGAATTTTCTTGAGCGTTTCATCAGTAAAGATGCAATCTTTTAGTGCCTTGACTGTACATCTGAGCCTCTGAGATTGAATATGCAATGCTAATTCCTTTAAGAATCTGATTACAGATATCAAATTGTCCACATGGGCATTGATTAATTCGGGCGTATGTCTATGAGAATCTTTTTTGTGGGTGATCATACGATAATTTGTTCTTTTAAAAAGATGTAATTTAATTGGCATTATATATAGTACTTGAAGCATGTACTGTTTTGGCATGGTAAAAAATGTTGTTTTAGTGCCTATTTGGTGCAGGTACAACATGTTGCGTTCGTACTAATTCTGGCATTTTTTGTGGTTATCCATAAACATTAAAAACAACAATTCTGATATTGTTATCCAGCATATTTGAAGCCTCAAAAAATGATACCATGTATGCTACACTCGGTGAATCCCATTAGAACTATTGTTTAGTGCCATGTAAAATGAACGGAGAATCTTTCTTGTATTCATATTCATTGGGCGCAAGTATGCAATTATGCAAAATCATCTCTCTCTTTTTTTCATTCTTGATGTATTCTTCACAATTTGGACAAATGCTTGATTTCTCAGGGGCCTTGTTAGGAAAGCATCTTAATTGCTGTTGCTGTCATGGGTATGGAACATTTTGTGAGTGCAACAAATCATCCATCAGGTATAGCATTGCCTTTGCCTTGGATAAATATAAGGAAAAAGTATAGATTACCCCCTTGAACTATTGCAAGAGTATAGAATACCCCCTTGAACTTTAAAACAGATAAAATACACCCTCCAACTATTAATACCGGTTAGAAAAGGACCCTAAACTTTTATGAGGTATAGATTACCCCCTGGAACAAGTAAAGGTGGTATTTCAACCAAAAAAATTTAGAAAAAATCTTAAAATATTCAAAATACCATAAAAAATCTTAAATAAAAATTTAAAAATAATCATAATATATTACCTTTTCCTTTTTATTATGAAAAAACCAGAAAAAATATTTCTTCCTTAAAATTTTTTTTTTTTTATTTTCCAAGGTTTTTATTTTTTTTGATTTTTTATGATTTTCCAAGTTTTTTGAACTTTTAAGTTTTATTTCTGTTTTTTAAAATGATTTTTAAATGATTTTCTGGATTTTTTTAGATTATTTTGAATATTTTAAGATTTTTTTTCTGGTTTTTAAAGATTTTTTATAGATTTTCTTTAGTTGAAATACCACCTTTATTTGTTCCGGGGGTAATCTATACCTCATAAAAGTTTAGGGTTCTTTTTTAACCGTTTTTAATAGTTGGAGGATGTATTTTATCCGTTTTAAAGTTCAGGGGGGTATTCTATACTGTTGCAATAGTTCAGGGGGTAATTTATACTTTTTTCCTAAATATAATGTTATTGAATGGGGAAGTCAGAAATTGTCACAAACTTCTTTTAACAGAGTTGAATCTTACAAAACAGGTCTCATACGCCATGAGAATGGAACAGCAGAAGAAAAGAAAGGGCTACAAAACCTGAGGACAGAAATAATGATGGAAACCTGCCATGAAAGCAGGGATGGAGCAATCAGATGTCCTATACCACGCAAAAATGGCAGGTACACTACTGTTCTCATTACTCTGATCAATTTAGTTTTTCTGAGGTTTTTAATCTGAATCTTCTATCTATTAGCAATAATTTTAGAAAAAAAATCCAGTGGTGCTAAATGCACATTTCTATGAATCAACAAATTCAGTCGATGTCAATGTATTGCTGCCTCAAATCATTTGGATCATCTCACTTTTGGCTGAGCATGTTCTCATTTGTATTTTACATGTTGCTTAGTTGATTATCAGCGTGCTTTGCTTTAATCTATAGATTTGCGTAATTGATTAGGTATCTAGTTAAGTTTGTGTTCTGATGTTTAACTACATTTGTGTTTTATTTCATTATTCAGGTTGTACAAAGAGTATGATTTAAAGGCTACACAAGATCTCTGTGATTTCTTTGTGAGCAAGGTTAGTTTCTCTACATTTTTGTGCGATACTCATACCACATTTTTTGGGGTTTCTGAAATGTGTTTCTACTTTTCCGTTTGTAAGTTATCACATTTTTCATAAATTTTTTGTTCCTTTGTTTGAGGTGTTTTTTTGGAGTAAGCCTTAGGCACAGGTTAACAAAAAAACGACCTTTACTTGCCACTCAATAAAGATGCTATTAACGAGCTAGAATTCGACAATCTGTAGGCTTCCCCTCCCCACCTTATGGGATCTCCTCCAGTTCGAGCAAGCAATCCTATTATCCATGATGCACAGTTCTGTGCAAGGAAGGTGCAAAGCATTGACCAGTCTCTAGGCATTCCTATACCAACGAAGAGTTGTAATGCTGGCTATTATGTGAGAGAAAGTTCTATCACAAAGGCTTGAAACTGCATTTACCAGGTTCATGACTGTTGAGAGGACATGCTTGGAGAACATCCCCCCTGAAGTTTGACTCTTTGTAACTCTGTTTGCCTCTGCAGGCCCAATTGTACATATGAGTTGTTGCTTTTTTGAAGCTGTCGTTTTCAAGTTTTGAGTCATGTCACTGACAATGTTGTACATATCTTTTTGATCAGTTTTTATGGGCAGGGAAGCTAGTTTTGGGGAATAAGTTAACTTTGTTGTTGAGAAATGAGGTAACCTGAAAGGAAAATGTCGTCCTCCTTTATTTTTAAATCATTTATGGAGCCCTATCACTGTCCTTGAGGATAGCAAGATCTGTGCGTAATCTTTCGAACGTGTAAAGGTGGTAGTAGCAGTTCGTTTTTTATTGTTGTAGAAGCCTTATGTTCACGGTCTACCTGCTAAATTCTGCGGACTACCTCCGATATCACAAATAAAATACTTCTAAGAGCCCAAATCGTTTATGCTAAACAAAACCTCACAAATCGAACACATAATATTACGAGATCATGTGGCCCATCGCTGGAACAATGCAGAAGACCATACAGTACGTCACGCTCGTTTGCTTTCCAACAAACTTAACATCATCTACAATGGTCTTGTTGCAACACGCATCACATTATTTTTGTCTTCTGTACACGTTGTTTGGCCTTCTCTGCCTGCTGAATTGCTGATCTTTCTTCTGATGTCCATCAAACTTCAGTGGGACGATCTGCTTGATGTATGACGCCCCTGGGAAGTTTCTCCTTTCCTTTTCAAGTGATCGGAGCTCCGTTAACCAAT
This sequence comes from Raddia distichophylla, assembly GCA_005191435.1. Lineage (NCBI taxonomy): Eukaryota > Viridiplantae > Streptophyta > Magnoliopsida > Poales > Poaceae > Raddia > Raddia distichophylla. Next base: position 457,609 of record SPJY01025704.1, on the reverse strand, counting down.
ATGCGACATATTCGCCATCAGGATCATATGTCTTGGCCTGCAAAAGAATGTTCACTCATAGGCACAAATCACAAACTATTGAGGTATGAATAGTATTATACTACAGACAGCCATGCTCTAGTATTAGCAACATCCAAAGCTTATGAGTGATATATTTGATGCGCAAAACCTACAATTTCACACCACACTTGCAACTTTAACTTTCTAGTATGCTACAATTCTTTATGGTAGCCTGATAAGTGTTAGGTCTTGCCAATGATGTATTCAGATGTTGTTAGTCTTAAATCTTCATGCTTACTTGTTTAGGGATACTGAAGTATCGATCTTCTCGTGGATCATTGCCAACTCCTGTCACAGAACGGCGATAGCAATTCGGTCAGTTCCAGCCTGTCAGTATATGTAGGCGAGCTTCCACTTTTTCTCGCGTTCATTTGCTTTGATCGTGGCTATCAACTATAAAGGAATTTCCAATAAGAGACAAGAAAATACTAACCAGCTCCATATGTCCAATTACCATAATTTGAAGCCGGGTCATAATCCAACAGGCATGTTTCGAACCATTCAGCTCCCATTCGCCAATCGATACCCATGTCTCGAACAAGAAATGAGCAAACAATCTGAAGACAAGAGATGGGAGAGATGAACGATTGTGGAAGATGGTCTGCATAGTTCAGCCCTCGTGCTGTCGCACATGATAGGATGTCATATGTTACCTGACGGCCACGGTTAGACATGAAACCAGTGGATGAAAGCTCCTTCATGTTGGCATCAATCAGAGGGTAGCTGGGATTAATCATGACACGATTCAGAGGGTCACCACGACAGGATTCAGAAGGTATGAACAATAGCTCATTTTTTGGGAAATGGAACAGTTTGGGCTTTTGAGTACCATACCCGGTTCGACCATCTCTCCAAGACTCAAATAATGCCAGATCTTGACTCCACTTGGACACTACATTCCTTGGACCTCCTAAAACATTTTTAAAAAGAAATTATACCTTCTCGCCAGCCAAATGCAATTGTTTTTTACCAGCTGAAATAGATGTGCAGTCTTATCACGATGAATGAGGGAAGAATTCAAAATGTTGCATTTTTCATAATACAAAATGTAAATCTTTACCTAGATGAAAAATGGAGTTCCCATATTTTGCTGAAAGAAATCTGAAATAGTCTCTCCATATGAGCTCAAATAAAACCCTGAAAACTTTGCTATATCAGGAAAGGCATTCCATTTTTATATGAATCAGAACATGCCTTACAAACAACTTAAACATGAATTAGCTCAGCAACATCATAACTCTCATTCTCAACTAGTGCCAGCTTATGCTATAGGGAATAAATAATGCTACAAAGTAGTAGTAACTATCATAAGGCACACTCACCAGTACGTGGAATCATTTGCTACTCTCTGCTTCTCGTATCTCTTTACCTGCATCATGACCGTACATGTAGGCATTGGACGGAGCTTATGGATTATGATCAGTGAAGGCAATCATGAAATAACTACCTCTTCGCAAATATAGCGCGGTGAAAGACTGCCAGAAGCAAGCCAAGGAGAGAACTTGGTGGAGTAGTCTGGACCTAGCATGCCATTCCTGGTCTCTTTGTAGACTTTCAACTGATCCTTCTTCCAGAAGTATTCATGAACTCTTCCCAGAGCTGCACTCTCCCCTCCTACAAAATGCATTCCTTTCTCTGACTAGAGAAGAAAGCAGAACGAGCCTATTGTCACAAAAAAATCAGACATCTACCTAAAGCACAATGGAGTACGATTAGTAGAATAATGCAAATTGTTGCCTTTTTCACACTTAGACCCAGTGACTCCAGTGTTGGTACTGTCCCCCACCCTCCAATCTCATCTAGGCCAGAACTAGGGGGCGGCCCGAGCGACGGTGGCAACTTGCTGCAGCTCCGAACTGAAGACTTCGATTCAACTGCCTGGAGAAAGCATCAACATCTTGCACCTACAATTTACAACAGTCGATGCCAAGAAAGTTCCTACCTTTCTGAATTGCGTGTAGACGTCTGGCAAGTTGCTCACGGGGAACGGGAGGTCATCGATATGGTACATCGTTGATCCCCATATGAGCTGCAGCTTGGGTGCTAGAGGTTTCTTCTGGTCAGATGCTCCTCCCTGAGGGATGACCACCTTCTCCAAGCCTCTGCGTACGGCGCGCTCCACGAGGAGTTCCTCGCTGCAGGTTTCCTTATGAGCATAGACCTGGTGATACGCCAGTTACTGCCTTAATCTTTGGTGCCTAACATGGTTTTAGTACTTGAATACCCAGAAATTCCATATCGAACTATACTAATTGGTTTGGTGATATGATTGCGTAGATCATGAAGATGGACTTACTGTGTGTGCACTGACAGCCTTTGCAATTGAAGGGAGGATGTCTTCTGGCTTGCCATCCCGGACAAGCAAGTCAAGACCTCGTTTCCTCAGATTCTGCTTCAGATCTCTCACACACTCTATCAAGAACTGCGCCCTCAATGCTGGAACAACAAATCGAATCAAATCCTATTTACCTCAAGAAACCAACGATTACGCAGCCAAAGGATCACCAGACAAACAGTTCTACACAATGCAACAAGATTTCCAATGAGGCCAAGATTGGAGTGATCCCAAATGCAGCATGGAGGCGAGCAAACACCCTATGCTCTTCTCTTCTCTCACCTCCAGTCTTGGGGAACCCGAAGTGGTGCGTGCTCCCCCCAAAGACGCGGGGATCGACGCAGTACACCGGAAGGACCGCCCCGGAGGCCGCCCACGCGCGCGCCAGCGCCTCGTTGTCGAGGACCCGGAGGTCGTTCCGGAACCACACGACGGCCACGCCCGCGCCGCCCCTCCTCATATCCGGCGAGGCGTGCCTCCGGATGGCCTCGTCGGCCGCCGCGCCGGTCTCGTCGGCGCCGAGGGAAGGCACCGCCGCGCCGCCGCCGCCGCGCGCTGGCCGGAGGGCGGAGGTCGAGCACGAGGCCGCGCTCATGGCGGGGAGGAGGACACGCAGCTTTCCGGCGGCTGGCTTGGGGAGGAGGAGGGATCGGGGATTGAGATGGAAGGAGGAGGAGGAGGAGGAGGAGAGGTGGAGCATTTCTTGGACCGGGAGTTGAGGTTTTTGAGAATTGAGGGGGTGAATCGAAAAAATTGCGCGCGGGACGGGAGGAAGGTGGAGGGAAGAGTGGGGAGAGGTGCCACGTGTGCAGATTGGAGTGGGGCTACGTGGCTGGCTGTGGGCCTGAAACCCTGAACTGAAGGAGGTGGGTTCTGGATTTTGTGGGCCCGAGTAGCGTAAGCCTAGTGGGCCCAGACGTCAGTGTCAGCAGCATTCTGGGAATTTTGCTCTAAAGAAAAGCATTCTGGGATTTTTTTTATGATGTACTCCCTCTGTTTTTTTACGCTTTTGATTTTTGTATATGACTTTGACCATTTGTTTTATTTAAAACTTTAGTGCAAACATGCAAAAAAAAAAAGAGTCATGTTCAAATTATCTTTATTAATAAAATAAATCACAACAAAATAAATGATATTTATATAATTTTTTGAATAAGACGAATGTTCAAAAGCGTGTCCAAAAATAAAAAGCGTCAAACAAAAAAGAATGGAGGGAGTAGCATTTTGTATTTTTTTTATGATTCAGCATTTTGGGATAGATATTGTGTGAACCGAAACTTGTTTTAAAGACCGGAGATAGCAATGGTCCGGCAGAATTGTTGAACACAAAATGTAAGTGCATATGCCAAGAATTTTTTTTTTTTGGAAAAAATAGAGGAAATTCCATATTCCGAATATGAATATCCCCTCTCGATCATACAATGTATTATGTCTAGCAACCACAGGATCAGAACTCTGGAAGTAAAATAGGGTCCCTCCATCACAAATGCATGTTGATTTTTTTCTTCCAAAAATGTTAGTTTGAGATAGGAATAGTCAGGCTTCGAAAATTTTAGCTACATATATATATTTCACAAATATTTGGATTGGATGCGCGTAGCTTCATCAAGAAAAGTACTTATCTGTTATCATGGTTTAATGAATTTTACAAAATAAATTGTAACAACAATTAGTTATCAAAGTTAAATTCTAAAAACCGTTTTAGTATCCCAAACATGAGTTTGTAGCCAGAGAGCATATGCCAAAATTTACAGTATAAGATCCACTCTGTAGTGTCAAAAAACAATAATATCATAAAACTGTGTCGTACTTCTCCTGCTATCGCTTTGTCTACAAAAGAATGGATTATACAATAACAATTTCACAGATTTGACAAAAAAAAATCTGTTCTCCAAGAGCCAGGGGCTAATAAGGCGAAGAAACTGGGAAAAAAGGAGTGAAGAGCTAAAGGAAATGTTTAGAATGCACAATAGCTTACATCCATGGCAGGGTCATTGCTATAAAAAGCCCCGGCAGCTGTCCTAACCAGTGAGGCGGTGACTGAACTACAAGCCCTTGTAATTGCTGCAGCGATAACCTGTCTTGGTAGGCTGAGATCTGTGTTACCAAGCTGAGTATTGATTGATTTCATTTCACAATTTACATAAAGAGAAGAAAAAAATGCTTGCGGGCTTGAGACCATATGCTGAGTGCGAAGAATCATGTTCAAGTCAAACAGACGTGTAACTGGTGAATATCTTTTGTAGGTTGTCACGAGCTTCTGGATAAAATTTTCTAGCAAAAAGGTAGCATGGTCTCTTCGATCCATTCCACAAACATGACTTCCGCGTCACAAGTTTCTGCAAGAGGAAGAGAACCACACATCAGCATTTGCAGATGTTACATTTTTTTTAAAAAAAAAGACATTGCTAAAAGAGTATTTGAAGTTGGAAATTCCATTGTGTCATATACTCATAATAGCAAAACTAAGTTCGTGTTCAACAGCGAAGCATCCGAAACAAAGCAAGTAAGATCTAAAATGAAAATTTTATTTGGTGTTTGTGCGATGGTCAACTATTGATGACAGATTGCTGTGCTTACCTTGTCATCACTTGTTACATGGAGGTTCTCATCAATGGCCTATACAACAGCAACGTACATCAGCATATGAACATAAAGATTGCAGCAAGTCAAATAGAAAAGTTCAGTTCATCTGGAAATAAAAATATGTCAAGCAAGGTAAAAACATACTGTTATGTTCTTTAAGAGATTATAGGTGACATCTGCAGCTCTATATGACCTTGGATGCCATTTCCTCTCAGACCAATCAACATGTGTAACGGACCAATTGGCTATTCCGCCAGGATCTACCATCTGAAGTAAAGTAAAAGGACTCAGCAAGAAAATCAACTAAGCGAGATGTAAATGCCACTCCAACAAACTCTAAATACTGACATTAAATAGGGTTGGCAAATAATGCTCGTCAGCGATGCAGTTACGCCCATCCGCTGGCTGTAAATCATAGGAGAAAAGTTAATTCCTTTTCATCAATCGGTTGCCAAAAAAAACACTCCAAACATTAGAATTCAGAAATCACAACTACAGCACACACTCCAATGCTTACATCTTAGGAGGTAATTAGACCACAAGGAATGTATGCAGTTGGATCCCAAGCCAATTAAATCTATGTAGCATGTTTGACATAATAAAAACTATTCTTCAGTCCACTGTGACTTATTTTGTGAGTTCGGGGGTACTGGTTGAAAGACCCTTTTAACATTTTCACCAATCAAAGGTAACTGCTAAATTTTTGTAATAAAATTCCACTGTAGCAGTTATGAATTTTATATTGAAACGGTGTAAACATGCACAAATATCACCATCAACCTTACAGTGAAACAAAAATATAAATTCATTTGCCATTCATTGTATGCATGTTTTCTATTGGGATAACTGGTATCTACTTCCATTCTATCAACAGAAGATAGTAACTTCTAAAAAGTAACAAACCTTGCAATATAGCTTGAACTTCTTGTAGTAAAGGCTATCTGCCAGAATCAGTAAGGCATGCCTCCGTGTAATTGCAAACCACTATAATACAAACAACAATTTACACAAGAAAGCATGTAAGATTATATTTCAATACTAAATTGCCAAGCTCTGAACATGTTGGTTTTATATGATGTAAAATGCTTGTGAATATTCCAGTAAAGAAATGAACTTCATAGCAGCAAACATTCTATAACCTAGCAATTTATTTTAGAAAAATCTGTACCTGAGCACCCTTTCTGAAGTTCCTCTCCTCTATTTCTGGAAGCATCTCAACGGAATACCTTCCATTCCCATGTGGACCAGGATCCAGGAAGCTGACAAAAGATAAAGGCAGACAGAAATTAAAATACATGGACATGAACAACTTCAGCGATGACACCAAAGTAAATACTAATCAATGACATCCTTGTGGTATTGATCACATGCCAACATCAACCGTTTCACTAACTCCCCTTTACTTCCTTCTTCTAAAAATGACAAATGAAATATGAGTTCCTATGTTCTTACCAATCAATGAAGCTAACATTCGTTCCCATCAGATAATTATACACATAATCAAATGAATGCAGTGGAACACAGCTGCACCAAAATCGAAAAACGATTTCAGCATGGTGAATGAAATTATATAAAAAGGCGAGTCATCCATAATCAGAAGTAAGAACCTATCAGAAAGCAAGACAAAAAATTGGTTATCAACATCTTCCAGTGCGTTCGCTAATAGTCTCTTCTCTGCATCAATCATTGATATCTTTCCCCATACTACCTGCACAGCAAGTACATATTCTGTTCAAATCAAACCACCAGACTTGCAACACAAATCAATAGAGTGACCTGACAGAAGAGAAGCCTACTAATTATTAAGAGGCCCTTCAATTTGCAAAAGTTAGTAAACTAAGCAACTAGCAGTAGTTTTATGGGAGGCGTCTCAGTCCAAATTGATATTGGTGTCCTTAGAAGAGATGGGCCTCAAGCCCTCAATAATCAAGATACAAGCAATATTACAAATTACACAGCATACTTCCTTATCAAAAAAACCCTATGTTGGCGTACAATCTATTAAATTATTTTCTATCTTATCATAGGAATTGGGATTGATACAGTAACTTTTTAATGAAAGCATTTTTTATCAATTTATATGCTCAAAGTAGATATGAGCAAGGAACCAAACATTGCTCGGTTAGCGGTGGGTTTTGTCGACAATAAATACCCCATCCGTCCAGGCTCGAACCTAGGTGCCTACCTTCTTTCTTAAATGAATACTAGAGCACCTGGCCAAATTTCAAAACAAAACAAGAGGTTAATACGAGCTCCTGCTATGTCCTGTAATGCATAGCAATTATTTAGTCGTTCCTGCCTTGCTGGTTGCTTAGCACATTGACCACTCATGGAGAGAGACTTTCTTCTATACATAAGCTTTGCAAATATAATAGGCAGCTCTCGATACATCGATGATAAAGCACATAGGTTTAGATAAAACATTAAATACAAAAAACCTAAAGAACAGATGAAAATTATACCGCGTCACTGTGAATATCTCGGCCAACAAACAAAGAACTAGAATGCACAGGCTTTTCCCGTGATGCATGCACATAGATGGAGTATCGTCCCTCATGACCCTGTATAGAGAAGTAAAAAATGATCATTTTGTTTTAAGTTGACATGGGTAAACACAAGCAATATGTTATTATTACATATAGATGTGCAAACAGTCAGTAGCAAGGAGGGAGGAGATTCTAGTGATTAGTAATTGCAAGATAGTACTATTGGCTTTGTTAAAAAGTTTGGCTTAACCTATGTTTGAAGGTAATAATAAATTCCTCAACGTTTTCTACTGCTCAAAGATTTATGATGATCCTCCAATAAAAATGTTGGTCAAATCACTATCTAAAAAGAAAAAAAAGATACAATCAGTAATTCAGTTCAACGAGCCCATTTGCTTGCCTAGCTGTATATTTATATCAGCAAAACACTGATTGTGCCTTCCCACGGTCACACATTGAAGTTAAAGGAAACCATGTATAGTCCTTAAAAGGCACACCAAAAACAAATATAAATCGGACAAACCTGTAAAAATTTCTCCCACAACTTCTCGAAGGGCAAAGAACCAGGTGTTAAGAACATTAGAGCGATTTTTGGATTCTTTGACATGGACATGGGCATTGCAAGGATATCCCTGAGGACTACAGATGAAACAATCTCCTCATCAGTCCGCTCCCTGCGAATAGCAGGCAGCCAATCCTTGAAAGGTGCACATACACTAGAAGCAGAGAGGTAGCATTGTGAGTAGCGCCGCGGTGGATACACATATGCCCCAATCAACACAACACAAACCAGGGACAAAAGCACAATTATCCACATGGGCTTCTTGGCAGTGGCCCGGTGGCGTTGAGGTGCCATAACAGTCATGCCTTTACTGTGCCACTGCCACAGTTAATATACTTCTATCTCCTCTGCAGCCTCAGATCATCTAAATTTCATCACCATCAAACCGCAGCAGTTCTGACGTGATGCTACTACACCCGCGTATGATAAAATTCCAGCCAAGTGGCTCCTTCCTGCATTTTGTGATACTAGGTAAGCATAGAGCGTTAAATCCAACACACGATAAAGCAGCAAGCAAGAAGCATCCATTCTACCAATCAAATGTATCAAGATTTGGCCATACGAACAAACTCTAGCTCAAATCAAATGCACCAATCACATGCACCAAGCTAGCTAATGGTTGATCTAGCTCAAATTCTAATGCCCCTAGCACGTGATTCAGCTGCGACCAATTCTGACACCACCCGTCGGGCCAATGCACTGGCGGATCCACCACCCCACGGATGTGCAAGGAGGAGATCCCCGGTACCTGCTGCAGTCGCCGCCGGAGGTCACGACCACGGCCTGCCCGGAGAGCGAAGCCGGGAGATCTGGGAGCTGGGGGAGGCCGGACGTACGCGGGGACGGCACCGGCGCCGGCGGGGGCAAGAAGCCAGGAACAGAGACCACGAGCGCGGGCGCGGGGCGCGTCGATGCAGCGATCCGGCGGCGTTGACTTCGGAGGCCCGCGTCCCGGCGGCGCAGCCGCCGCCGCTGGTTGACCGGCAGCGAGGCTGATGGGCGATGGCGGCTACGAGCGCCTGTTGTCAGCGATGCCAAAGTACACCTTGGCTGCTGGGTTCGGGTTCCACGAGCGCCGTGGCGGTGGTGGTGCTGTTCATTACAGTATTATTGGGGATTTTATTTGGTTAAGTTTTTAAGAGGGTGGATGCGAGTTGCTACTTGCCATGCCAGGACGCAATTAATTCTTCTGCAATGTTGATTTTGTGCAATTTGGAGCTGCTATGTTGGCGGCTTGCCGGTGGCATGTGATTGCCTCAATTCGGTGATTAGTGTACGTTTAGAGTGGTTTCAGCCTAGTTTTCTATTGTCATTTTTTTTTATAAACTCTTAAAAGTAATATAAACAAAGCGGACCATCCTATGGAAAAACAGACTAAAAAAATTTTAAATGCTAGCTTAGCATTCAATGTATTTCAACTCAATCGCTTTGAACCAAGATTTATCGGACTGTCTTTCCCTAAAAATCGTTGCCCAACAGTTTGTCGGGTAGACGAGAAAATCGATCAGTTAGGATGTACGTCCTGATCAAGCGGTATATTGTGATTCGAAGAAATGAAAATACCGAATTCAGCCGTAATAACTTTTTTGCCCCCCCCCCCCCCCGAACTCCACTTTTTTGAGTAAAAATAATCAGGTCCACTCATCGAAGAAATGACCAATTTTCTCTTTTATATTATGTTCGCTTGTGCCATCTGAAACTACTTTTTTTTCACAATGTGGCTACTACACAATATCCTAGTAGCCAACATTGTATTGGAGAGGTAACAAAAAAACTTTATCGAAGAGCATTTTTTTTAAAAAAAATAGCCTCTTGTATTACGAAAAGAGTGTTAACCTCAAATGTGTGCTTAATAACGTGGCCGATAATCTAAAAAGTTGATTTCCTTTGCTTAACGCTCAGATTTTCTGTTACCCTTTGGCACAACCGTACGAGCATGAAAGTGCAGTTTTTGTACAATAAAGTACGAAAGCGGTAGCCGCCGAAGCATATTCACGCGGTGCCAAGGAAAGAACCTGACCTATCTGATTACCTGTCTCACATTCCACAAGCACCGTGCCTAGACGGTCTCAAGTCTGAACAACGAAGCACTACAAAATACAAATCATCCAGATCTGTGTGACCTGTCTAGCCAAAAAAAAAAGGATCAATAATTCCACCTCCTTTTTTGATATATAATTTCACCTCCAAAAAAATTGTCGCTAGTCTCATGCATTCTGGGTTTTCAGAACAATCCTAAACAGAAAACGAAAGTGGTTTTCAGGATGGTCCATTTTAACAAGCAAGCATCCAAACAAAGACGGATATAGGAGGAGACAAGAGTTTGGTATGGTGGCCTGGTCGGTGCCTGGGTGGGTGGATGCTGCTGCTTCCATCACTCTGCATCCCCCATGATTCCAAGAGGAACTCATGCATCAGCATGCTTCCAAGATTTCCATCCATGGCAGATTGGCAGCAGTACAGGTATGTGCCTTGCCCGGTCCAGGTTCACAGCATCGAATCGCTGGATGATCCACAAGGACCGGTCAAGTTATGCTATTGAATTTTTTTAGTTCGAGGTTGAAACGTCGGTTTTACTAATCGACTGGTAGAATTGTCTGAGGTTGAAAACATCGACCGGTCGGTTCATTGATTGATTTCGACCGGTAATTGACTAGTATTTTTTGAGCAAGGATAGTTGACCAGTATTGCTTGATCGTTTGTAAAAACCTATCAAATTTAGTTCTTCAACATCTGAATTCAAGGTCGAAACTTGGTAGTTTGTCTAGAAGCAAGACAATGGTTTTCAAGGTGTGATTTTTCTTCGTTTTAGCCAATAAAACACCTCGTTGTGTCGACACGACGGAGGAAGATGAAGAGCTTTGGCTTGAGCCTAAGTCAACGCGGCGATCGTGGCCGTCTTGATGATTTGGGTCGAAAGTAAGGCTTCTCCTCCGGCTTTCCGATGAGGGCCAAAATAAAGTTGCCAATTGGGGAAAAAGGGAACCTGTTTTGTCCTTCTTCATTTGCTAGATCTGGTCATTTCTTATCTGTTTCTTGCTTTGAAGATCTTGGTGAAGTCGAGCCAGCCGTGTGCGTTTTTTCCATGGTTATTGCTTCCTAAGATTGTTCCTCCAGTAAGAGATTCAAGCTGCCACGACTACTTTTTGATATTTGATCTTTTAAATCTACTTCCTATGTTGGACGAGGATAAAGAATATGATGCTATGGTTGACTACGGAGGTTGCTAGAGTTTATAAATACGATGGAGTCAAAGAGAGATTCAGATATGATGGATTGTTAGCAATAGATTCTTATTATGATCACATTATAATTTTCTTTTTGTGTTAAGGGCTTCTATGTACGAGGGATACTAATATTTTAATGATAAGTCTCTTTTCTTTTTAAAAAAAACCCTCTTACAGAGACACCATAGTGAGGGCACCCAGGACAATCTCCACACCGAGGAAGATTAGGAGACACAGACAAATGACCTTTTATACTAAACCTTGTACTTAACACTATTCATCAGCTTTTTTTTTCGCTTCTATTTTATTCTATGGCACTATTCATTACTCTAGGTTAGGATAGCATTGATCATGCTCTTGCTTACGCGAGTTGTGCCACCCAAAGTGCGGCCATGAAAGACTAGCTCCAACAAGGTCAGCAGAATAAAACTCCTCTGTCTGATATGGCTGGTAACATCGCATTGCAAAGCTCCTCACATGTAGGAAAGTTAGAAATAGTGCCAGTGACACATAAGTGTTGTTTGAATCATACCAGTAAAAGATGCAACCACCACGATCGAGGTAAAAGTGGTAGACATCAGTATAAACAAGGAAGTCGTTCCAAAAAAACAAAAAACAAAGGGTAGCCGTTCCAAAAAACAAAAACAAAAAAACAAAAAACAAGGGAAGTCGTGACTGATAGTCTGATACACATTGGCCGCTCGTCATTTGAAATCACAGAAAAATAATGGCAAACAAATATAGGTATTATAGATGCTCAAGTAAATTGACATCGAGCTTATTCAACTATGGACATGCCCACCGGTATCTTACAATAAATAATGGTACACAAATAAAAGAATGTGTCCATTCAGCACTGAGGGCCAAACAAGGTAACTATTAGAAAGGCAGTGCCGACGCCAAAAATAACAATAATATGCGACGTAATTCACATCTACAACCTCAGGGTAAAGCAAAGCAAATTGCTCCCTAGTCATTTGAAACATTTGGTAACCCTTATTCTTTAGATGAAATATACAATATTTTACCTAGCTTCATCTTCTAGGTTGCGGAATCCGGTGGTGAGGTCATCATACAATTTCTTGAATTTCGCGACTAAAGCTTCTTCACCTTCTGCGGGGTCCTCAAACTTTTGAGATCTGTTGTATAGAAAGATAGTGTTTAGCAATAACATTGTCAATACATCATTGAAATGAAAACCACCAAATAAGCAATTTAACATTGATTTTGAATACAAAATTGGGATACTTACACAAGGCGATAAAATAGATCACCCATGCGATGCTTTATAACAGTGTAGGTTATCTTTTGTCCATCAGCATTAGCTGCTCGCTCCACAGCCTGCAAGACAAACATATAATAAGAAGCAAACTCCAATTTATGTTTCTTTCCTGTATGATGTATTAAAAGAATCTTCCTTAACCGTTTCACCTATGAATACTAGAACTAAAAGAAAGTGTTGCCCCACCCATGTACACAACTCTCATTCCCAAAATAAGCTTGGCAAAGCACCATTTTCCTTTTTTCTTTGTGCACAACTATATGTTTATTGTGTGGACTAAATTCAAGTTTCTAATCACTGCTAGGCTACGCAATGCTAATTTCTTATTTGAGTATGTTTATCCCTCAGCATCAGTGCAGTGTGCACCAGCTGACAAAAGAACACATTTAACAAAAGTTTCACGTGGCTTAATCATAGTTTTTTTTTATAATCATAAACAGTTCATTTAACTCCAGGTCTGTTACCCTTAAGACTTATCCTCACCGTCAAGCTGAGGTGTCCACCTCAGCATTCTGCCATGACGAGGCACTGAGTGTCCAAGCCAATGAACTTCAGTAAAGTAAACCATATATCAAATACCCGTAGTTTAGTGAAAGTTTGTTTCAACCTAGGACTTTGATCAACTGGGGTTTTAAGTGTAAATTGTACCATCTATAATTTTAGCCTCCAAAGATATTTGACTGAAATAGAGATCAGCATGCAGTTCCAGACAGGAGCAGAGCATGATAGAATAGTTCTTACTGGAACTGATAAAACATCAAATTATCAATCATTTTCTGCAAAATACCCTTATCTGGCATGTTTTAGAGTGGCTAAGCTTAATGAATAAGCTAGCAAAGCTGAAGTGGGTTGAATATTAAGCTCAACTTCAAGAGGTTTTGAATCCGCTTATCGAAGCTGGCCCATCTCATTTATGTTACTTTTAAGAGTTTTTAGAGGTGGCTTTCATGATACGAAAAAAACTGGACTAAAAAATCAAATTGGATTTCTAACCAGATAAGCTTAAGTCAATCTAAACATACTCAGAGAAAAGGCCACCTTCGCGATGTCATTAAAACACACACCCTTGATGTCATTAAAACACACACCCTTCAAAGGTTCATACTTCAAAGTTCAAACATCTTTTGCTAGTGCAACTGAAGCTTAAAGAGCAAAAAGATTAAAAATTAGCGGGGTTACCTGATTCGCTAACGTATTGAAATGAATAATGTTGCGCATCATCCAAACAGATTTGTAGAATGGGCAGAACTTGTCATATCTGTTTCACGAGTAATCATGGTCAGAATTAAAAAGTTAGGCATTTACAGAACAGGAAATTCATATAGATCAGACAGGCTAGGGTATCACTCACGGTGTAAATGCATTCTGTGCCAAGTAATCTTCCCTTAAGAGCTTGGCAGTCTCCAGTGTAATCTTGTCTGTTTCTGCCAGTGCATCTTTACCAACAAGCTGAAAATTTGGTAAGAATTAAGTCCAAAAGATGAGGCTGCAATTACATACACAAAACACAAAAGCATGCACCAATTCAATCTCTACGTGGAAATTTTTCACATTTACAGTAACACTGAAATTTGAATCAAAGTGTTTAAATAATCCAAAGTCCATGAAATAACATGTTTTAACTTTGAATAAACACACAGGTGAAATCTCAAACAATGACATGCGAAACATAAGCAAGTTTAAATGTTTCGAATATTGCTTCTCAGATTGAGATCCTTAGCAAGTGAGGCACAAAGATAAATGCTTCTACTATTGCTTCTCAGATTGGAACCTTCGCAAGTCAGGCAGTAAAAAAAAAGAATACCTGAACAATTTCATTTAGATCATCCTCTCTCTGTAATACTTCACGTGCTTTTGTTCTAATATCAATAAAATCTGGATCAAACTTTTCATAGAAGGACTCCAAAGCCTACAGAGCAGAAGATAATATAATATAACACAACCTCAAGAAGAAGCATCCTTTTAATGCATAAAAAAACGTATATGTATCGCAAAAGCAAATAGTAACTGTTCAATGGGAGGAAAACATTACTGGAAATAAACTAACATCCAAGCATAATGACAGCTAACGGGCTAAACATGTGTACGGAAGAAATGTAATGGCGTTTAAGTCTCTCCTCCTGATTCATTCACCATGTAACAATGTACTGTGTACGCATTTGGTGCACTACATACACATAAGATGTACCATAAATATGAGATGCCAGCACAGTACTAGGAGTCATTCAGGTGTCAAATGTAATAGAAGAACAGTCGAAATGACCAACCTGGGCTACACACAGAATCTTAAAAGACTTGCTAAAACAATTTTCAAAATAATCTAAGACTCTAATTCCCAAGACTTGAACACCAACAGTCCCAATGGACCTACTTAATCATCAAGAAAGCTTCAGAATTTCGGATTACACAAGCCAATTCACAATTGTTAGGCATCATCTGGAGTTCACTGTTCTGTTCTAAAGAGCGCAGTACATATTGAGGTGTTGAAAAAATTCTATTGTTGGTCTCTTTTCTTCTGATTTATGTTTTGTTACGCTAGGCAAGTAAGGAATAACCTTGGAGTATTTTGAGTAAGAAATGAGCCAATTCACAGATGGAAAATGCTTTCTTTGAGCCAGTTTCTTATCCAATCCCCAGAAGACCTGCAATTTAGAGCAGTTAGTAGTATCAAATCAACAAAGATGATGTCAGTAAAGTTGGGCCGAAAGGTTATAGTAGTCTTAAGTCTAGTGATTTCCTTACCTGCACAATGCTAAGGGTTGCAGAGGTAACAGGATCTGAAAAATCGCCTCCAGGAGGAGAGACAGCACCAACAATTGTGACACTACCTGTCCGATCAGGACTGCCAAGACATTTAACCTTACCAGCACGCTCATAAAAGGATGCCAGACGTGCAGCCAAATATGCAGGGTAGCCACTATCTGCGGGCATTTCAGCCTGGAGCATGTTGACCACACCGTTAGTTTGAAAGTTCACATTAGTGCAGAGTAAAGCAGCAATCAATACATATGCAAGAGCAACTTTGAACTCCAAATAAATTTGTAGTAGTTAAATGCCTTATTAGTAAGTATTTTCATGAATGATGTATCAGTGAAAGATTTTACTTCTCTGGTTCTACAAATTTGTTCTGCCATTTTCAATGCTATTCTTGAAACTATAGGGTATGCCGACTACCAATGGATTCCTTAACAACAATAAGCTACCAAAATGGAAAGAAATAAACAGTACTAATTATAATCCTGGATCAAAACAATGGAGTACAAATTAAACCCCAACAGTGAAACATGTTACCAGGAACTTTTATACCAGAGAGTAGTTGCATGAGTTCAAAATAAGGCAACAAAAGAGAGTGTAAACAGAGAGAAAGAACCATACCAAACGTCCTGAAATCTCACGCAATGCTTCAGCCCATCGAGAAGTGGAATCAGCCATCATACTAACATTATAGCCCATGTCACGGAAGTATTCAGCAATCGTGATTCCTGTGGAAAAAAGAAAAAGGGAATGTAACATCAGTTGTACAGCAGCAAACTAGACATACTGAACCAAGTTGATGAAATCCATTCACTACAAGATCTAGGATACCAAGTTCCCATCACAAAACTGAATTATAGCAAAGTGATTGGTGAAGCAAAACAAGCTGCGCTAGTAGAAAGATCAAATATGAGTATATCCGCAACGCTCTACTAAAAATACACGACGACAAACAAACACAGATCCCAGGAATATGTCTACAGATGCCTATCCCTTCCTGTGCTTGGAGCTTTTACTTTTTTTACATGTTGAGTTTTCCAATCTGTGCCATGCAACCTCAGTGATTCTAAAACTAACCAGTAAGTAAACAGATAACAACTAGGCAAGCCACAAGCTCGCAACAATTCTACAATAAGACAATAATCAGACAAGTATGCTTTCTAGTAGGTGACTCAATCTGGTTGAGAAAAGGAGCTACAGAAGATGAGAATTCATTCCAATACTAATGGAAAGTAAATATCAATATGTTACCTGTATAAATGGAAGCTTCACGGGCAGCAACAGGCATGTTGGAGGTGTTAGCAACAAGTGTTGTTCTCTTCATGACTGACTCTTCACGTCCATCTGGCAATGTCATTGTCAGTTGCGGGAAATCCATAAGGACCTCAGCCATTTCATTGCCTCTTTCCCCACAGCCCACGTAAACCACGGCTTCAGAATTGGAGTACTGCATAACGTAACTTGCGTCAGTAAAAGGCTAATATCCACAACTGGACAAAAATAGAATTAAGATTTAAGAAACAAAAGTGGAACAGCCATAAGACCTTCGAAAGTGCTTGACTAATGACAGTTTTTCCGCAACCAAATGCTCCAGGAATTGCACATGTTCCTCCAAGCACAGAGGGAAACAGCGCATCAAGTACACGCTGAAACCAAGACAGGAGACATCATGAGTTCATGACATTTGGTGCATTCAGCAAATAGAACACTTCTATAGAGGACATGGTCTTGAGTAGGTAGTTCCATCTACCTGTCCTGTTAGAAGAGGCGTATCAGCAGCAAGCTTTGACGAAACAGGCCTTGGTGAACGCACAGGCCATGTCTGCAAAGAAGAAATATGGCAGTTATTCAGAGGTGCATAAACATGATGACTTCAAGCTAATGAAGGTAAGATGTTTTACCTGGAGCATGGTAAATTGCTTTTTGATGCCCTGAAATTCCAATTCCAGCACTGTATCCTGCATATATTGCAATAGTGCATCAAATAAAGTCAAGCATAAAGAAGAAGAAATGAAGCACAGAAGCAGCAAGCCTTGAAGTAACAGCTACAAACCTTCAAACTGTACTGACCAGCAGGGGCAATGTAACTTATTTTCCCCATAGAACCAGGAGGAAGACCAACATGGTGTTGCATCAATGTATTCTCAAATACAGTCTGCAAGGCAGTACGGCAATATGCGTATAAAGGTTAACAACAGGCATCCACAGATTGCAGAAAAAAGAACTTAACCTTCACAAAGAGTGCAATGCAGTAAATTATAAAAAAGGAAAATTAGATGTCTTGCTAACTCACAGCATATAGATCTCCACCAGTAATTGCATCTCCAACACCTGAAACAAATTATCTTTTTTTAAAAAAAATTTGGTCCAGGACAAAACTTGGAAAGGGGTATGACAGCACCATGCTTTGCTTGTATAGCAAGTTACCACACGCATTACCTAGCTTCTTTGGCTGAAATTCCCACAGATGATCTTTATCAAGGGCAGGGACTGAAACTCCACGTGGTATATACACATCTCCAGATTTAATAGCAATAGTTTTTAGAGGACGCTGCAAAAGGAAGATAGAAAGGTCATATCTGATATCATCAGAACAGAAATTCTATTAGTAAAGCCTAATACATGTGTGTCTATCACATTTGTATTACCTGGATCCCATCAAAAATGTTTCCAAGAATGCCTGGTCCTAATTCAACTGAAAGAGGCTGCATGAAAACAGGCAGTCACGATGCGTTAACATTGGGAAAAAATTTATTTGCAAAACGCACACAGAAATCAACAATCATTACACCTTTCTCGTTCTCGACACCGGATCATTAACCATCAGCCCAGCTGTTTCCTCATAAACTGCAAGACAGTAGTGACAGATAAAATTTGTGAAATCCATGTTGTATATTCTCTTAGGGAAAAATACACACTGATGTGAAAAAATGGCAATCTGCCATACCTTGAATTGTAGCTGAATCACCCTCAAGACGAATAATTTCCCCAATGAGGTTATCATAACCGACCCGAACCAGTTCATACATGGCAGCACCACCCATTCCATCAGCCACAACCACAGGTCCAGAGACCTAGAACATTACATTGTTAAAGTGAAACAATGCATCATGAGTCATGACCCAATAAGAACACATCATAATGTATGATACATAATTTCATAAGAGGCTGAAGTACAAACTAACTAACGACCAACGAAGCATCTTACTGGACTGAACCCTAAGCGCAATCCTGGAATGCGACCAGGGTTTCCGTCTGGTTCTAATTAAACCCCAATCACAACCACCCGGACTACCGGGGTGCAGCTTCATCATGGAAACCAGCCCGATCACACTGGTTCCACACTATGCTGGCCAGCTGAGAACACACTTGAACACATCGATCCATGCAAGTAACCATGATCCAAACAACACCAGAATCCTAAATTCAACCGCCCAGTTCAGACACTACCCCACCGATCCAGCTTGATCCAAACACCTCCTAATTCTCACCAGAGCAGCATGGCAAGCCGCAAGCACGGATACGGACAGCACAACAACGTCGTTAGTCGCATGATCGAGACAACACCAAAATCCACCAGAGAGTAGCGCCACGCTACAACGATCCAGAAACAACCCGATTCCAAAACGAGGCTACCGCATCCACGCATCAGAGAGAGTCGGACACCAGGAGCGGAGACTAGAGAGTTGAGACCAATGACCCAAACGGCGAGGGGAAGAGGAGGAGGAGGCAAACCTTGCGGACGTAGCCGTACTCGCTCTCCTTCTCGGAGTCCTCGAAGGTCGTGACGCGGTCGCCGTACGCCATGGTCGCTCGCCGGCGGCAGCGGCGGCAGCTGCGGATCAAGGAGGAAGGGGAGAGGCGGGTCTCGCTCGGCTCGATCTGGGCTGGACTCTGGAAGAAGCGATGGAGAAGGGGGACACGATTGCAGAGGCGGATATTCTTTTCGTTTTTTTTATTTTTCGCCTTAAAATCTTGAATCGATTCTTGATTATTTCTTTTTTATCCTTGCTGCATTTTTTTTTTTTGCTATAGCTATCAATGATCAATGATGTTGCTGGGGCAGCTGGGCTCTGCCCTGCGACACTGACATGTGGTTATGTGGGCTACGTGTCATGCCCGTAGTGGAATCGGATGGATGAATAATGGACAGAGTCGCCAAGAAAAAAAATGCAATAATTGAATTTCATGCAAAAGGTCAAGGACAACCTTTTTTAAAATAAGGAGATAATCAGATAAGTGATCCAATGGTTTAGTTTGTTAACTATCATAGCAAAGTTTGATTATTATTTCCGGAGGGAAAAAAGACAGGTAATGTTGTCATGTCTCCTTGAAACAAAGCATCTTCACCACACCCATAAATCTAAAATAATAGAAAAATATGTGCAAAATAAAATTTAAAACTCTTAATAGGTCAGTGTATCAGATCTGTAATGTTTTCTTTTGAAGCTGTAAATTCCACGAATTTGTATACAAATTTTGATGCCCCCAAATGTACTCATTTTTTTTAATCTCGAATTACTACGCTAGGGCTGAAAAGTTTTGGCATATTATAATCTGAAAAGGTAAGAACCATCTTTTTGAGATTTATACATGGTGAAAAATATTGAAGTGGTTTTGAAATTTTAGACAAGAACCACTCTTAAAAATGATAAACTCATATATTCTAATCTGACTTTAAACTGGACACATCACAGATCAAACCACTGAGCTACGGCCCACAGAGTATCCATGAGCTGGTCCAGCCCATCGCGAAACCAGGGCACCTTGACTAGCTGGTGCGGGCCAGGCCACAATCTAAAAAGCCCATGAACGGCATGGTAAGATCGCACATTCGCACGCACGCACGCGGGCCGCGCCGCAGCACGTCTCCGGCGGCCTCGCCACCGCCTCCTCCTTCCTGCTCCAGCCCCGTGAGCCGCGGCCGGCGGAGGCGCACGAGCTCGCGGCGGTGCCGTACGGACCGGGGCGGAAGCGCGTCCACGGAGGTATGCTGCTCATTCCTCGCTTCTCCCCTTGGCCCCAACTCGGGTGTGTAGTGTACTGATACCATCACTGATGAAGCCACGGAATCCCTACGATTGGATGCAGGATACCCCGTAGTCTACAGCAAAATCTCCTGATTTTTCTACTGGGGTTGTGTAGGATTCACCCATAAGGAGTAGCTGTTATTTTTTTTATACAAAAGGAATATATAAAAGGCGCTTAAAATTGAGGAACTGATTTCTACTTTATTGTTGTTATAATTAAGGAGCCATTTTGTGTATAAATAAAAGTGTCAATTGTTGCTTCTGTGCTTCAGTACATCAGCCCACGCACAACATATCAAGCCCCAGTTTGTGGTTAGCACTTTGCAACCACCTCCGATCACCAACCCCACCCAAAAATGGTACTAGTTACGACCAGAGAATGATTTAGATAAGCCCATACTAAAGAAGGGGAAAATTGAGCCATACAGACTGCGACACTCAATCGAAGGCAACACTGGGCCACACTTCACACAGCCATTAACTGGAGACGCGAGGACTGGCTTCACCGCTTCGGTACCTTGGTTGTTCATGAACGTAAATATGTTTCCTCTTTTTCCTACGTATCTTCCAGTTTCTTATGGGTACCTACATGAGAGGGAATGGACCAGATTGATGAGGTTAGGCGCATAAAAGTGAAACATAATGTGAGTTTTTGCTGGGTGACGGTGCATAGATATCCTGGTATATACACAATGTAGCATTAATTAGCATAATTTCCTGAGCTGAGAGCATAACATAAAAGTCTTCCTCATTAAATGCACAGAGTTAGTGATATCATTGTATCGAATTTGCAAATTCTATCACCTTCACTGCCTTTTATCGAAACTTTTGTTCTTCAAAGTACACTATCCTGGGCTAATAACCAAATGGGGACTTCAGCCCTCAGTGGAACTTCCGCTTTCTTATTTCCTGCATTTCTGGGGAGCTTGTGGCACTCTATCTAAGACAATTATAACTGCACTTCACAGTGCATTGTTGCTTGGATTCTGCTCCATATGACCAATTCACTTACATTATAGCTTGGTTTTGTCCAATATAATCAACAACTTTTCCCTCTCAGGTAAGGATGAGTCTCCAGCTAACTTCTTGTTCCAAGATAGGACAACAATCCTCACACATGACACACCACTATCATGATAGTATCCCCACGAGTCTGTGGCCTTAGACATATATTATATTGTTATTTGACATTATATTCATGTTACGGCTAGGCCGGCGGCCGGGCAAAGGCAATGGCGGGGGCGCCGGCCCTTTGCTTCGGAGGTAATGATCGTCGCCTTGAAGCCTCCGATCAATGGTGACAGCAAGAGGGAGACTGGAGAAAGGGGTAGGGAATAATAGATTGATTTTATTGCTTAACCACTTCCATCTATGCCTTGCGGCTTACATAGGCTTTCCGCCAACTAACTTCCTGGATAAAAGCTAACTAATCAAAGAGATGATGCTAATCTTTCCTCTAAGCCTTATCTGCTCCTACGATACTTGGGCTGGTAATCGGCTTAGGCCGCCTACTATAGGTGCGGCCCCACATAACATCTCTCCCCCTCGACAAGCAAGTCGTCCTCGAGCTGCCACGTAGGGTAACGGCGCTGAAAGTCTTCAACATCTTCCCAAGTCGCTGCTGAGGTTGGTTGATCAGCCCATTGAACAAGAACCTGACGACGGCCCTTGGCCAACCTCATTTTGATAGTGCGAGCTGGAGCTGGCTGAGCCGCGCCGAAATGGAGAGGTGGAAGCGCCGGAGGTGATGCCGGTGGAGTCCCGATGAACTTCTTGAGCAATCCCACATGGAAAACGTCGTGTATGCGTGCGCGCGGAGGCAGTTCCAGTTTGTACGCCACCCTGTTGATCACCGCCAAGACTTTGTAAGGTCCATAGAATCGGGTCCGGAGCTTGCCTTTGGTTGCTATGGGAATGAAGGCCGGAGCTCGGTGACAGATCCGCAGCCAAACCCAGTCGCCGACCGCAAAGAAGAGCTCCCTGTGGCCGTGGTCATATGCTCGTTTGGCTACCTCCTAGGCCTAGAGCAGGCGAGCACGGACATCCGCCAAGAATTCATCGCGCTCCTCCATTGATTTGGCCACGGCGGCTACTCGGCAGTCACCAACATCATATGAGCGGATGGCAGGCGGGTCGCGACCATAGACAACCTTGAATGGCGAGTCTTTGAGGGCCGAATGATAGGCCGTGTTGTAGACAAATTCCGCCCAAGGTAACCAGCGGAGCCACTGGCGCGGCCGGTCTCCATTCAGGCAGCGAAGATACATCCCAATGGTCTTGTTCACCGCCTCTGTTTGGCCATCGGACTGGGGATGGAATGCCGAACTCATGTGGAGGTTAGTCCCCAATAACTTAAAGAGAGCTTGCCAGAACGTGGATGTAAACACTGGGTCGCGGTCGGAGACAATCGACGCCGGAATACCGTGGAGACGCACAATTTCATTGAAGAATGCTGCGGCGACTGTCTCTGCTGAGTATGGATGTGCCAGCGCAATGAAATGCGCGTATTTGGAGAAGCGGTCTACGACTGTCAAGATCACCGACTTGCCGCCCACCTTGGGTAGTCCTTCCACAAAGTCCATGCGACATCAGTCCAAACAGAAGACGGCACCGGTAGTGGCAGCAGCAGGCCGGCTGGGTGGAGGTGGTCCGTCTTATTGCGCTGACAGATGACGCAATGACGGACAAACTCTTGCACCACTGCTCGCTCGCGAGGTGTGTGGAAGTCGCGGCGGAATCGGCGCAACGTCTTCTCAACGCCTTCATGGGCAGCATCATGGACTCCCGCGAGCACCGTCTAGAGGAGCTCAGACCTCGGCGGAATGTGCAACTTGCCACCATGGAGCAGCACACCGTCCACCATTGTCCAGGGTGCACCCAACGTGCCGGACACAACCTGCTCGGCCAGAGCGATCAAGGCCGGGTCGGAGGTAGCCGCCTGTCGCAGATCCCTGATGATGTCAAAGCTTAGGCCCGAGAGAACCATGAGTGGGCACGTTTCGGAGTCCCGCCGGGAGAGGGTGTCGGTGACGACGTTGGTGCGCCCTGGCTTATATTCGACGGTGAAGTCGAAGCCAAGGAGTTTGCTGACCCATTGGTGTTGCGGGATCGTCGCCAGGTGCTGGTCAAGCAGGAACTTCAAACTGTAATGGTCTGTCTTGACGAGGAATGGACGCCCCCAAAGATACGGCCGCCAATGCCGCACGGCCTGTACCAAGCCAATGAGCTCGCGCTCGTACGCCGCGAGGCCTTGATGCCATGGCGCCATGGGGCGGCTGAAGAATGCCACCGGTCCAGCTCCTTGATGCAATACGGCGCCACACCCTGACCCGGACGCGTCGCACTCCACAACAAATGGGCGGCCGAAGTCAGGCAGGGCCAGGACCGGCGCCGTCATGAGGGCCTCCTTGAGGAGTTTGAACGCATTCTCGGCCGTTGGCGACCATGCAAAGCTGTCCTTGCGAAGAAGGTTTGTGAGCGGTGCCGCGATCGCTCCATAGTCCTGCACATACTTGCGGTAGTACCCTGCGAGACCGAGGAAGCCACGCAAGGCACGAACTGAACGCGGCATCGGCCAGTCCACTACTGCTTGCACCTTGCCCGCATCCATGGCCACACTGTTGCGAGAAATGACATGGCCTACCTTGTGGTCGCGAAGCCAGAATTGCATCGTAAGGCACCGAAGTCCCAAAGGATCGGGCCAAGAGTGGCGAGCCATTGTGTGCCGAGGACGACGTCGTATCCCGCGAGTGGAAGGACAAAGATGTCCGCCTTGAAGCACTCGTCGTGGATGGAGAACGACGCGTCGGCGTAGGAGCCGAGGCAGGGGACGCGCTCGCCATTCGCCACCGTAGCATGAAGTCCCGTGCGCTGCGGAAAGGCTGCGCCGGTGCGTGCCGCTGCTTCCGCCGACACGAAATTATGGGACGAACTGGAGTCAAGGAGGGCGTGCAAGATTGTGTCGCCCCACCGCACCGGTACTTGCATCGTCTTGCTAGTGTGAACGCCCGAGATGGCATGTAGGGAGATGACTGGATCAGGCGTGTTGTCCGCCGCGGCGGGCATGGCGTCGTCTTCTTCATCACTGGGGTATGCCATCTCCAAGACGAACAGCTGCTTGCAAATCTTGTTGTGACCCCGCACGTACTGCTCGTCGCAGTTGAAGCAGAGTCCCTGGCGGCGTCTGTTATCCATCTCCTTCGGTGTCAGGAGGCGCGCCGTGCGGCCGGCAACAGCGGTGGTGCGCGCTGCCGAGGACGGAATATTGTCCACTTTGGACGTTGGAAGCGCCATGGTCGATGTTGCCGATGGTGGTGTGGGAAGGAGACCTCGTCCCCGTGGGCGGGAGTACTGTGTGACTTGTTCCCACCGCTCGTACGCCCGGGCGATGCTGATGGCCATTTCCAAGGACGACGGGTTCTGAAGCTGGACGTCGATGCTCAGTGGCTCGCCGGCCGTGAACAGCTGGACCTGTTGAGGTTCATTGAGCGGCCATGTGCGCGCTAACAACTCCATGAACCACTCTGTACTCGACGATGGTGCCCGTGCGGCGGCATGCAGCCAACTCGCCCAGCGGATTAGCGTGGATCGGCGGGCCGAAACGGGTGTTGAGAAGTTCTGCGAATCTGCACCACCATGGTGTCCCTTCTTCTCGTTGGAGCCGCATGTACCACTGTTGCGCGGCGCCGTCCAGATTGAAGGAGGCCATCCACACCTTCTCTTCCTCCAGGATCCGTTGTTGGTGGAAAAAGGATTCGCACTTGTTGATGAAGAGCAGAGGATCCGTCTTCCCGTCAAATCTGGGAAAGTTCATCTTATGGAACCGTGGAGGCCGATCCTCCTGCTGTCCCTAGGCGAAGGGGCGGCGACGGCTGCCGTCCGCTCCATATTGCACCACCTCACGGTCATGCATCTCCAGGCGCTCGATGGCGGTCTGATGTTGCTGCTGCTGTTGCTCCAATCGGGCAAGCGACCCGTCAATGGTTCCCAGCTTGGCGTTGATGGTGCCCAATTGGGTGAGCTGTTGAGCGATGGCGGCGAGCTGCTGTTGGACGTCGGAGGTGGATGGGTTGGCCATGGCGGCAGTGGTGGGAGTGGGCAGAGGATCGTGGACTCCTGATACCAAGATGTTACGGCTAGGCCGGCGGCCGGGCAAAGGCAATGGCGGGGGCGCCGGCCCCTTCCACTTACATTATAGCCGGTTTTGTCCAATATAATCAACAACTTTTCCCTCTCAGGTAAGGATGAGTCTCCAGCTAACTTCTTGTTCCAAGATAGGACAATCCTCACACATGACACACCACTATCATGATAGTATCCCCACGAGTCCGTGACCTTAGACATATATTATATTGTTATTTGACATTATATTCAGCATGCACTACTTTACAATTTGAATAATCAAGAGACTTGATGACCTATGCTTGTGATGTCTGTTGGTCTAATTGGAAGTGCAAAACTGAATATGATGTTAAGTTGTTTTCAAAATTAGTATGTTGGACTAATCCATATAAATTATTTTTTATTTATGGTTGTATTTTCATGTCAGGTAAACATGACCCCTGCAGGCCTAATCCTTCATTTGTTAACGCTCTTCAGCATGGCTTGTTATGCTGCCTATAAGTGAAAGCGATATATCCACTCACTTGATCAACATTATTTCATGCATTAGCATATCTAGCCTGTGATGTGTCTATATGCTTAAAGAGGATGATGTAATCTCATTTGCAGGTTATGGCACCTTATATCAATGCCATATCCAACTCTGTCACCGCCAGTTGACAATGATTAATCAAATTTGAATCAACTGTAGACGGTTATGGATGAACAAAGATAATCACAACACCTTCCTAGCTAAAATAAGACAACGTGATATTATCAATCCCATCCACATATCCTTGGATTACACTGACATGCAATGCATGCATGAACTGCATGTGAAATGTAAACCATGCAACAGCCTCACGTGAGAGAAAAAGAACAAGATGTAGCCAAGAACAACTTGCCGGGAAAGATCAGCATGGATGCAGAATTGGGGTTCATGTGCTCCCTTGAAACATTCATGCATATACCCGGCAAGTCATCCTTGGCTGCATTCCGCTCTTTATCTCCTTTCACGTATGGCCATTGACAGTCATAACTCTCAACTATTATTGGGTAATAAGTACCGAACTGAACTTCTCTAGGATGCAGTTGCACACTGGCTGCTGCTTGCTATCTAGGTTGTGTGCCTTGTACCGCTGCTTTGAGTGCTTGATCCTTCTGAGTTGCTATATAGACTTCCAAAAGAATACCATCGTGATCTATTTTGCCTCTTTTGTCATGAAACTTTATCAAAGGTGATGCTTGATTCTTCTGGTTGGAAATTCTAGGTTTGATACAAACAAATATTCTGCCCATTTGCACACAGCCACAACATGGTTTTACTGAATTTGCGCATTATGCTGTAGGCATGCATAAGTTAATTTCACTATTGGACCAGCGGCAAAATTTCCACCTAAATTTTGTTTAAATTGGATTATTTCTTCTTTTAATCATATGTGCATTGTGTGGCTGTAGGACAAAACAAGAGAATCTCTGAAAGCCATTGAATCTTTTATGGACTCCTGAACTTTAAATTCTTAAATAGTAAAAATTTTAAAGCAACTGTAGGTTTGACAACAGTGTCCAGAACATAGTTAGTTAGGTTTTTTATTAAAAAACCAATAAACAGTGTATTTTTATATTTTAAAGATTTTTCAAAAGTTTTTGCATAATAAAGATCTGAAAAACTCTACATTTACACTACAACCCATTGTATTTTCTTTGAAACACGTAGAGAAACAATAGCCTGTTACTTGCTCTTCTCAAGGAAAAAAAATTGCATTCGCTAGAACCACAACTTGGCAGGAAAGTTGAAGAATCAGCACCAACATCACTTCAGTGAGATCTGATGCCCCCTCCTTCCATTGTGTGTCGTATCCTGATTGATCAATAATTTTGGATACTGAATTATTGATGCCTATTTTCCTATAGTTCTGAGGGATCATTTTCTCCATCCCTGGATCCATCATTCATGTGTGGTGGACTGGTGGGGGTATCATTCTGGATAGCCTCACCATTTTCTCTTTAAAACTTTGTGGTCATTTTGCTAGAAAAAAAATGTGGTCATCATTGGTTTTAATTCGATTTTGGCCAAGTTGCATTCGTATGATTCTAGAGGATACAATATGTAAGTGATCTTTGACCTACTTCAGACAAGTCACCTTACGGTGATGCAAGATAGCATGTTAGATTGTAGTGGGCCAGCACAAATTCTTGGCCTAAATGCACCAATGGCATTTTTGACATGTATGACCAATGTCATACCCTTTTCTTCTAAAAGAGAGAATAATGACGTCATCCACTTTTGTTTGGGGAAAAGGTGCTGTAGACTTGTGGTTGGTGCCCCTTGGCTTCTCCAAAGGCAACATTCGCTCTTTTAAGAGATTTTATTCTGTCAACCCTTCCCTTCTGATTCTTTCAATCTTTCCACCTCTCATCCCTCCATCACCTTTATGTATTTATAAAATTATAAGGCCCAGGACGCGTTTTAAATTGGAATTACATTTTTTTAGCGAAATTGGAATTACAGTTTTGAAGCACACAAGCTCTGGGGGGCAAAAATGCTCCGTGTAGAAACATCTCTATTATGAAATGCTGTAGCATGCAAACCCTCCCTTGAGCTACTGGTTCCTTTTAGCTTTCTAGATGTCTCCGAATCCTTATGAAATGCAAGTAGTGAATGATACCTGAAGATTTTCATCCTAGTGGAACTGCACTATCTATGTATTTCACCATTATGTCGTAGTCAATGCGCAAAATGATGAGGATGAACCTGAATCTGTTTGAGGCCTTGAGCTAGTTGTGCAAATCCACCAGATGATTCGTTTACACCCACTGAAACTCTGTAAATTTAAAATACAAACAACTCCCTTGTTTTGTTTAAATGTAATTGTCTCACTGAGCCGGAGTAGGAGCCTAAGCACCATTCCCTGTTTCACCGATTTATTTATAAATCATACTTATTTGGATGATTACCAGGGTATTTTATTAACATGCAAATATGGACACCCTCTTTTGCAGCTATATACAAAGGCCTTCCGGAGCTATATGAAGCAAAGCAATCTGTAATAGAACCTACAGAGGAAAGGCTCTATTCTCTAATGGCTAGAGGTCATTAGATGGTGTTTCTTCTATCAAGCAAGTTTACCCAGCTGCCTCAGTTGTTGCAGACAGATCAGGGATACACAATAACACAAAGCATGATGATTTCATCTGCTTCCACTTCAGTGTCTTTGCAGCTTATCAGGTATACACATATGGCCAGTAACGGCAGCTATTGGCCTATTGTCTTACATTCCGGTCCTGTTCTAGAGTACTCATTCCTCAAGGCCACCTGTCAGCCAAGCAGCTGGTCACCTCACTGGACATCCGGCTGTCCAGACTCTCCATGCTCGCGGTGCTCTGTACAGGCGAGTTCTGAACTTGCTGAGCTGGTGTCAGACCTTTGAAGCATGCATCATCCCCTGGCAGATCCATCCCTGTGCCTGAGAGCATACCCAAGGCTTGGCACATCTTCCTGGAGTTCAGAAATGGTGCCAACCCAAGATGATCTAGGCCACACGACATCACGGTTCTGGCTACCATATCTTCTGCCATTTTTACCTGTGGGGCCAATTAAGTTCAGAGAGTTGTGAGACCGATGATCATTCAAAGGTGCCTATTTCTACAAGAAGTGACTTGGTTAGTGGTTACCTTTACTCTTAAGGCCTCGACATCTGATTTGAGGACTCTGTTGTCCGTTACTGCAGTGGTGAATTGCTGGTCGACCTCCGCGAGTTGCTTGAAGAGGGACGCATTTTCAACTTTAAGTTGTTCGACCTGCTTACAAGGCATTTGTGGATGATCATTAGCTCACAAGAAACCCTCACGCCATCTCAGTGCAATGTGAACTCCTTTCTGAGCCAAAGTGTACTGGTTATGACAATACCTGCAACTCGAGGTCGCTCAATTGTGCCTGCTTTCTTCTCCTTGACCGTCGAGCCGACTCCCTGTTGGATACCATCCTGAAATTTGAGCAAGCACTGTAAGCTATCTGTTCAATCATTTTTTATTACAAATTTGCAGGATTTGAACGCAAGGTTGGTCTTGTCATACCTTCTTATTCGTTTTGTTTCCATGGATTTAGTGCCTCGCTCGCATGGAACTCCCTCGACGTCTATCAAGGACTCGATATCCGACTCTGACTGGCTCTCAGGAGCCTGCTTCGCTGAAGTGGCCGTCCTGGGGCTAGCTGCGACCAAGACAAAACACAGCAGGTGAACAATCTTCCCCTGATGCCCTGATTTGAGTCTGATCAATCTCTAATTTCTCTGTGTTTTGGAGCATCCACCCACAGAATGATTTTTCTTCTGTCCAAAATTCCTATGTTCTAAACAAGCTCGTAAACTATAGTAATTTGTGGCTGTTAATAGTAATTGATTGATGTTCAGTGTTCAAACTTCAAACAACTTGAATTTATCTAGACAAAGTTGGCTACAGGACATTCTAAATTTGATGTATTTGCTATAGAATAATGACCATGTTAATTCACCAGTATTGAGAATGTCCTTGAGCAAAATTCCCATTTATCTATGCTCTATTCATAACCGATAATTGTAAATCGAAGAAATACTAAATAAAAAAACAAAGGGCTATGTGAGCAGTATGGCGCACCGGAGACGGACGCTGTCTGCGACTCAGCCGCGGTCGAGGCGCCGCGGCGCGGTGTACGGACGCTCCCGGACCGCCACTGTTGGCCGTGGCTGGCGCCGCTCCCATCCATGGCGTCCTGCTGGAGCACACAGTCGAAAGCTCAAAGCTTTGGTTAACTCTGAGCACACGGCTGGTTGAGCTGAGAAGCCCCGCTGCATGGCGATATTGCTGAGTTGCAGTTGCTCACCGAGTCGCCGTCGCCGAAGACGAGCCCGGACACGCCGCCGGGGGAGAAGGATGCGCCGGCTGAGGTGACCTCGCCGGCGTCTGGCCAGCTCCCCTCGCCGCCGCCGGCGTCCTCCCGGATGAAGGCCTCCAGCTCCAGCTCCGACGCGCACTTCTTCATCGTCTCCGGCGAGCCGCCGTGCCGTGCCTTGCCTTGCCGTCCGTTCGTCGTTGCCGGCGATGGCTTTGGCCTTTTAAGGGCGGTCGCGCAGGCGATCGAGCTCGAGCCTGGGACGTGGAAAGCGGGCTGTGGGTTGGGAGATAACCGCCTCGCCGAATGGACAGTGACGCGGGCTGACTCGGATCCTCGTCGGCCGGGGGCGGCCGACAAGTGGGGCCCGCGGGCGGTGGGGCCGCGCCTGCTTGGGGGCAGCGAAGCGGCGTGACCTCACGAGGCACGCGCCGCGGCGCGCGGCGGGTGGGCCCGCGCGCCGCGTCCATACGTTTTTCGATGCGGGTGAGTAAGCGGCGACGTGGCGGGGGGTTGACCCGGCGTCTCTCGGCTGCGTGCCCGCGAGCGCTGACGTGGACGCTGGTCGGCACGGAAGGCGCGCGGTCGTTGTTCTCCCAAGTTTATTTACCATCTTATTATCTTATTATTACTAACTTCTCTGTTTTTCTTTCGAATTAAAAAGTGAAACGTTTTATCTTTTAAAATCTGTATGTTTATTTCCATATATCGTGTCCCATAGTATCTCTTAGAAATAAGTCAAATAAATCAGACCTAAGTTTTTAAACCATCTCAAAAACGCTCTTGAACTCATCTAATACTAAAAATGCACACTTTAATGCATGAAGTCATTAAATGACGCGTGCATGTCCAATGGTACCTCTAAGCCGTCTATAAGAGCAAGTACAATGGTACACA
This sequence comes from Raddia distichophylla, assembly GCA_005191435.1. Taxonomy (NCBI): domain Eukaryota; kingdom Viridiplantae; phylum Streptophyta; class Magnoliopsida; order Poales; family Poaceae; genus Raddia; species Raddia distichophylla. The sequence goes on along the minus strand of SPJY01025704.1, from coordinate 426,420 downwards.
TCAGTTGTCTCTAAGCCATCTACCAGGTTTGCCATGTAGGATAGATAATGAGTGGAGGAGAGAGGGTGTCCATAGAGAGTTGAGTCGTTTTTAATGCAAGAGATGACTCTACACGCGAGTTAAGAAATCTTGTGTGTGATTAAGTGTCATAAAAAATGTGCAGTTGTCTCTAAGGCATCTCTATCATTGTATAATAAGTTGTCTTTAAGTCATCTCTATAATTAACATGGCAATGGTTAAAGATGGCTGTTGTCTCAACCATTGTACATGTTCTAAAGTTACCATGTAGAATGGATAATGATGTTAAATAGATAGAGTATGCATAGAGAGTTGAGTCGTCTCCAATACAAAAGATGACTAAGGGCATGTACAAAGCCATTAAATAGGTGGTCTCTATGAGCTGATGTGGAGTGGTTTTGTTGATGTGGAGGAGAGAGAAGAGTCGGCTCTTCACGAAGAGACGTTTCTAGCACAAGCTCCTAGGCACCATTAGAGAGAAATGATATTAAATGACACGCTGTCTCTTATTTATGTCTGTTGTATACAGCAGTTTTTAAGTGGACTCTTACTACTTAGAAAACAACACCGGGTTTTAGGGTTGTACATGTCCTAAATGTGAATTAAGAAATCTTGTGTGTGATTAAGTGATATAAATAATGTGCACCTGTCTCTAAGCTATCTATCTCTAGCATTGTATGAGTTGTCTTTAAGTCATCTATATAAGTGACATGGCATGTTTAGAGATGGTTGTTGTTGCAACCAGTGCACATGCTCTTAGTGCATGCATGTGTTGATTAAAATTGTATGGGCTGAATTTTGGGAACATACAAATCACGGGGGCGAGTTTTTTTTTTTTTTGTATAGCCCTCGAATGGCCTAATGTTCCTTTCGTCCGATGGTTTGGGGAAAACATAAATCTCGCTGGTTGGATACGTGGAATGTAATTTGATGGAATGGTGACAAACATCTATTTATTTAATTTTAATAAAAGAAATTTTATTTATTTATTTGAAAAACAAAAAAATTTTGTTGCACTCGCAGCCCAATGGAATGTTCGGTGGAGGGTAAAAGCCCAACAAAACCTACGGATTGATCTAAATAAGCTAACTTAAGAGAACTTATCTATTTTTGCATTTCATGTGGCAAAACAAATATATATCAATTTAAATTTGCTTTAGATACGTAATATATTGGCCATGGTAAGCTCAGGACGGATCAATAGTGTTGCTCCTTGGGTACGTATGTCCCATGCTTTGCATTTGTATGTACAATTCTTTGATCGGCTCGTCCTTTGTCTGGTTATTGCTCATCCGAACGTGGAGAAGATCATGGAAGCATGTCTTGATTGTTGATGGTTTTACAGTAGATTAGTTGGCTTAACGGGATTAGTTTGTAGATGATAGACCCAAACATAGAATCCAATCCGGTAGGAGCTAGCCATTGAGATAGAGTGCAATTCGATAAAAATCTTGCACATAAAAATAGTCTCCAAAGCAAGCGTGTGCCTTTTCATCCTAAGCAAAATCATGCAATAAGATTATCTTTGAAAGCAAATAATTCTTTCTTTCATGGTAAGGAACCATACTTTTTTTTTTATCACCAAATAGATATACATTGTCATTATTTGATCCACTATAATCGATGGATGGTGTAGTTTTTTTTTTCCTCTCTGTACAATTAACATGAAGGTTTCTACTACTTTAGAGCAAATGCGGTGACTACATTGACCTTATTTAATAGTAGTATAAAAGATAGATGAACAGATATAGAAACAGAAATGGGACTTGGCACGAGTGTCTTTTATTCATACCTCAGTCTATGTGAAATCTCTTGTACATACGTATTGCTACCCTCCAGCACCAATTATTTCCGTATATCACCTGTAAGATACTAACAATATATCATACATGTGTGCATGCAAATATCAAACGGCATTATTCTTGCATGAACGATCGCCTACGTACGTCGCCACATACCCATCTCTTTTCCTTTAACAAATCTAGCAATCATAATTTACACGCGCTGCAAGTTCTCTCACACGTACGTTTACAACCCAAGAAATATAACCAAACGACGCCCCTCACAGCGTACGTCGCCTCACCACGCACACGCACACTCGCTGACTCACGCACGCACGCACACGAGCATCTTCGATTCTACGTGGAGTTGCCGGAGTGGGAGTGCGGGTCGCCGGGCCGCGGCGCGGAGGGCTCGCCGTCGCTGACGTAGGAGGAGGCGGCGCTGCTATCGTCGGCGGCGGCGGGGTCGTCCTTGTCCCGGAGCTCCTCGATGCGGGCGAGCGCGTCGTTGAGGTCCCAGCGGCGGTCGGCGTCGGCGTCGCAGCAGCCGAGGCCGACCTTGAGCAGCTTCACCATCTCGCCCTCGCCGCCGCGGGTGCGGCGCATGTCCTTGTCGAACACCTCGCCGGTCCACTCCTCCCGCACCACCGAGTGCACCCACCCGGCGAGGTCCGGACCCCCGCGCCCCTGCCGGAGGTAGTTCGCCGGGAACTTGCCGGTGAGCACCTCCAGGATCAGGATCCCCAGGCTCCACACGTCGCTCTTCTTGCTCGGCCGCCCGTCCTTCCCGCACTCCGGCGACTTGTACGCCACCATCACCTGCGATGCAGCAGGCGAGGATCGATCTCCGGCGTGTCAGGGCTGGTCGATCGACGGCGATCAATCAATGCATGCATGGAGGCCGAGATGTTGGTGTGGTGGTGATCAGCTGATCACCTGGGCGGCGTGCTGCGGCGTGATGACGGGGACGAGGGCGTAGTCGCTGAGGCGGGGCTCGAAGGCGGCGTCGAGGAGGACATTGGAGGACTTAAGGTGGCCGTGCGGCACGGTGAGCATCGGGAGCTCGTCGTAGAGGTAGGCGAGCCCGCGGGCCACGCCCTTGATGATCTTCAGCCGCTTCGGCCAGTCCAGCGCCGGCAGATTCGACCTCGTCCCTTCAACATCACATCGATCGATCAAGCAATCAGAAAACACATGCATGCTGTACAAGAACACTCGCAGCCATCCCATCTCCTACAAGATTTGTGCTTAGTCTCACCTCTTTCCCTTCACATGCTCTTTTTACAACAGAAAAAAAAAAAAAAAGGAACACCGCGACAATTTTCTTTTAGAAAAGAATTGGTCCTTCTTCCCCTGCATTCTGGCAGAGCTGGCCACCACCCAATGTGAGGCGGCACGGTGATGGACTCGACGTGTGGCAGTGGCACCCATGAACACCTGCATGGTCGTGCACCGTGCCAAGGATGTCGGTGTCCGGCTGAGAAGAGAAGTGGGGAGCGAGAAGGAGAAGGATCCGATCGTTTTAAATTCAAATATCTAGATTTTTTATGTAAACATAGCATGTGAAGGGGGAGTGTGGCGGAGCACAAATCTTGACGTGAATCAAGTGGTTGTGAACTTGCCTAAAGCCGCATGCACATGCAAGAATGAATATCCATCAACAAATGAACTTCATGGGATGTGATGCAGGCGCGTACATACCGCCATGGAGGAGGTGAGCCAAGCTGCCATTGACCATATAGTCGGTGACGAGTAGCTTCTCCTCCTTCTTGTAGAGGTAGGCGACGAGGGGGAGGAGGTTGGGATGGACGAGGCGGCCGAGGCGCCGCATGTGCTCGCTGAAGTCCTCTCGCCCGACGCCGTTCATCTCCTTGAACCGCTTCACCACCACCGCCGGCCCGTCGAACAGCGTCGCCTTGTACGATGCCCCGAAGTTGCCGCTCCCGAGCACCTCCGCCGATGCCCGCAGCAGGTCCTCCAGCTCAAACCGTGGCCGCCCCTCCTGAATGAACACTAGCTTCCCGTGCTCGTCTCGTCGCCCGCCACGCTTCGCCGCCGGCGCCGGCGCCGCCGTCACCACGCCGCGCTGCTCCATGTTCGCCTGGCCAAATATCATTGTCATTCATGTCATTACGTTGGCAAAACGCAACAAACTAGCATGCTCGTGCACCACATACCTGCTCGATCTTGATGGCCGGATGGGAGGTGGCCCTCGACTTGGCGGTGGTGGACGACGAGCCTCCATCACAAGTGTGCGCCTCAGCGGTTGTGGCGTCGTGTTGGGCCTCCTTGCGACGGGCGAGGGCTGCCATGAGACAGCCCGCGGTCGCGAGGAGCGCGCCGACCACGACCACCACGATGGCGATGATCATGAGGATCCTCAAGCTACCCGACGATGACGATGGAGATGATATAGAAATCGAGGATAGGGGAGCCGCTCCAGGGCACGAGACATTCAGCGGCTTGCCACAGAGGTCTTTGTTGCCTGAAAATTTTCATGGTGTGTTTGGATGAGGGTTTGCATGCGGAAGGGATGATGAAAATTCCAAAAAAGAAAAAAGCTCCCTCGTGCCACTAAGAATTTGCAATTGACCGAAATACCACTATGTTATCTCAATGACAGGGGTGGGGTCTGCATATTATGTTATCTCAATAATAGGTAGGGCATAGTTTCATATATCATTGAGATAATAATGATATTTTGTAAAGTGCAATTTTTTAATGGTATAAAAGCAAAAAACGAAAAACCGATTGTGCATGATCAGCTGAACGTAGAATTTCAGCTTCTCTCACAAACGAGAAAATAAGGAAATGAAAGGGGGGAAAAAAGAGATAAGCTTCGGTGATTCTGCAACGTGTGGCACGATACAAATATTCTGCCATGTGTAATTGACTTGTACCGACGGAATATTCTGACCTATTTAAGCACTATATCAACTATTATACTCCGTATTTTTTTAAACTTGAGCAAGTGTCATCCTGTGGTGAAGATTGCAATATCAAAATTATGTTTTACGGAGATCTACAGCGCACATGAAACAGTGCTATTCTCGTAGTTTTTTTTTTTTTTGCATTATAGAGGCGACCTAATCATGTTACACATTAAAGTTCATTTTTTAAAAAAAAATCTTTGTACTAGACAAATTACATCCTCTGTTTGGAGAAATAAAAAAGCAAGCACGTCCCAGCAGTTTCATGAAGAAACGTCGGCAGTCGGCACGGAAGCAGCAACCACATATTTGAACATTTAAAATTACTATGTATATGAATATGCATTTGATTATGCGGACGTACATATGGTCGAAATTTGCATATATAGATTAAATTATTAAATCTAACTGACACGTTTGTTCCTGTTAGGCTTTGACTTCTGAGATTACACAGCTCAGGTAAGATTTTATTAATTATTCACAAACGAGTATTCAATCTAGAAAGCCGCACCTTGGCATTAGAGACCACTTTGTTTTTCTCTACATAGTTCTTGCAGCCTATGTTGTTCTTGGATTCTACTACTTCCGGAGTTAACTAGAGAGTACAGCTCTCTCTCAAAAAAAAAAAATTTGAGATCACAGAAATGCGTAAATTGAGTCACTTAACCCCATTTAATCCCACATTATTCCTATATCCTTTTTTATTTTATCCGTTGCGTCCTAGCTAATTGCTTATATGAGTAATAAAATTAACGCAGAGCTTAAAAAAATAAAGCTCCCTCTGGTCACATTTAACTTACATTCTGGTTACTCTTGAAGCACTAGTTATTATAGCAGCTATTCAGAAAACTAGTTTAAATGTAACTTTGAAACACTACATACTGTCGCAATATATTTATAATTCTCACTAAACTAGAATATTATGAAAGTATATTACCCAAATGAAAATACATTCATAGCTAAAGCCTAAAGGTACAACCGTACAAGAGAAGTAACATGTATGAATGAACGAGGAGTCGGATGCAAACTATATTTGGATATGAAACAAGAAGTGAAAATGAAAGAGAGAAATTAGCATGTGCGACAGTGTGAGTGCATGCGACGATCGAGGTCACCTCGGAAGGCGGCGGCGTCGAAGCGTTGGAGGCCCCTGGGGATTGGCCCGGAGAGGAGGTTGTTGGAGACGTCGACGGAGGCGAGGTCCGGCTGCTCGAAGTCCGGCAGGGCGCCGTCGAAGCGGTTGTCGGCGAGGTGAAGGACGAGGAGCCTGGGCGAGGTGATGGAGCTGGGGATGGGCCCCGTGAAGGCGTTGCCGGAGAGGTAGAGCTTGCGGAGGCCCCTCATGGCGGCGAAGGCGGAGTCGGGGATGGCGCCGGCGAGGCGGTTGCGGGAGAGGTAGAGCATCTTGAGCGCGGCGAGGGCGGACACGTCGGGGAGCGCGCCGGTGAGGTTGTTGTTGGCGAGGCTGAGCGCGCGCAGGCCCGGGAGCGGCGCGAGCGCGGCCACGTCCGGCGCGGCGCCCTGCAGGCCGAGGTACTCCAGGCGGAGGCCGAGCACCTGGCCGGTGACGCGGTGGCAGGTCACGCCGTACCACAGCGCCTCGCCGCCGCGGCACGGGACGTCGCCGGGGAAGGCGCCCCACTGCCGGAGCGGCGCCGGCGGGCCGTCCTGCGGCCCCCGCAGCGTGTCCCGGAAGGCCAGAAGCACGCTGGCCTCGGGCGGCGCCGCCATGGCCAGTGAGAGCGCCGCGGCGGCCAGGAGGAGCCGCGCGGCGGCGGCGGCGGCCATGGACGGGCGGCGTGCGGGCGACGAATGGGGCGTGCGCGTGGGCGGCGGCGAGGTGGCTAAAGAAAGGGAGGACGACAGAGCCCCGGACGTGGGGAGCTAAGAATAGGAGGCCGCGCGGTGGCGCGCGCGCTGCGCCTTGTTATATCCGACGTGCTCGCGGCTTCTAAATTCTAACTCTGACGTCGTGCTCGTGGCATGGCAGAGCGGCGGTGGTTCGCGTGGACTAGGGGTCTCACGACTCTCACCAATCACGAATGCCTGCGCCTCAGGAGCTCAGGTGGCTCCCTCTCTTATGGGCAAGTGATGTTGACGTGCATACTAGAGTAAAATGCACCGACGGCTCTCGAACTTGGCAGTGGGGTGTCATTCCGGTCCCCGAACTCAGAAAACCAGCTATTCGGGTCTCTGAACTTGGCACGGGGTGTCATCCAGGTCCATAAACTTGGCAGGGGTGTCATCCAGGTCCCCAAACTCAAAAAAAATTAGAAAAAATTATTAAAAACTACGCTGCGCGCCCGCGCTCGCCGCTCGCCAGCGTGAGGCCAGCTGTGCGGCACGCGCCCGCGCGCCAGCCTCGGCGCGCCGCGGGCGCGCCAAAGCGGCTAGTGTGTGTGTGTGTGTGTGTATAAGAAAATTGCTGAGTGAAAATTTTCTACTCTTTTTTTTAAAAAAAAAGAAATCCATACGAGTTGACCCTGATGCGTTTTCATCCCTAGTAGTGTTCTAGCTAGAGTCAAGACTCAAGGGTGGTGGGAGGCAAATAGCTAGCGTTTGAAATTCACAACTATTCCATTTGGTTTTGCATTATCTCAAAAGTTTAGTTTAGTTTAGTTTAGTTTAGTTTAGCGTTTGATAGAGTTTTGCATCTCAAAAACATAAGGCACATCAGTTATATTTTCCAAAATTCAATTATTATAGGAATGTCTCAGGAAATCAGTTTGGAATAAAAAAAATCATCGACCGCACTACCAAACTGTTAGGATATGCATCGATGCAAGAACACGAACGACACCAGAAGACACGATTTTTGATAATACAGTTAAGCTTTCGTCTACATCTGCGTGGCTCTAACTATGTGCGCATCTCCCCAATCCATATTACCGCAGCATACCGGTTGCATAGGTCACGGCTACATGTTGGCCGCTGACCTCCTCAGGCCTATGCTACTATTATGCAGTCATTCACCTGATTACACCAGGGCTGCCTCCCTTTATATAGTGGAGGCCTGGCTAGAGTATGAATATAACTTTAAACCAACCCTACCTATTACAACGCAGAGTCCATGTAACCTATTTATACACATATTCGACACAAATACCTAACAAACACCACCTTAGAAAATATGATCTTCTTCACCTTGTTTTGAATGTTTTAATGACTTTCTAAAATTTATATGTTTTTTCTTTTTTTTTAGATTTTTAATATTTTTCTAATTTTTTTTGAGTTTGGGGACCTGGATGACACCCCCTGCCAAGTTTAGGGACCTGGATGACACCCCGTGCCAAGTTCAGGGATCCGAATAGCTGGTTTTCTGTGTTCGGGGACCGGAATGACACCCCCTGCCAAGTTTAGGAACCCGAATAGCTGGTTTTCTGAGTTCGGGGACCGGGATGACACCCCCTGCCAAGTTCGAGGGCCGCCGGTGCATTTTACTCTGCATACTATTATTTATGGGCTAGGGCACGGGGCAAAACTAGTCGGATAATATCGGTCCAAATCTAGTTATGTAAGTTGACGAACAAATGATCAAAATTAAGTCTAGACAAGCACGCCTAAGATCGATCCCGCTAGCTATTATCACTAGATTAACGTGCAAAAAACACAAGTTACGTACGTTATATGGACATGAAGCGTATTATTTGGGAATATATGGGCTAGGGTGCGGGTCAAAACTAGTCGGATAATTTCCGTTGAGATCTGATTCTGCAAGATGACGGACAAAGGATTAGAATTAAGTCCGGACCTAGGAGAGTCCAATACTATTGTCCCTGGATTAACATGAAAAAAAAAAGTTACATTACATGGACATGAAGCATATTATTCGTTTTGTAATGATTCTAAGATAAATGTAGAATTTTATATTTAGACACGTCATGTGACCCACGCATATTACAACTTTCGTATATCTTAGTTTATTTCATTTCCATGAATCCTTTTTCATATTTTTTTAATTTAAAACTCCTTTTGTGTTTATAATTTATGGAGAAAATTGGAAGAAAGAGATGGAAAGGAAATTGCTGAGTGAGAATTTTCTAATCTTTATAAAAAAAAATAAATCCATATATACGAGTTGACCCTGATGCATGCGTTTTCATCCCTAGTAGTGTTGTAGCTAGGGTGGTGGCAGGCAAATGGCTAGCGTTTGAAATTCACGACTATTCCATTTGGTTTTGCATTATCTCAAAAGTTTAGTTTAGTTTAGAGTTTGATAGAGTTTTACATCTCAAGAACATAAGGCACATCAGTTATCTTTGTCATAATTCGGTGATTAGAGGAATGTCTTAGGAAATCTATTTGGAACAAAAAAAAATCATCGACCGCACTACCAAACACCCCCTACCCATCATCTCCTTCAAAATTTTTTTAAAAAACTTGCTGTTTGTCCAGCAGTGTGTGCAACATGTTTTTTCACATTTACTTCCCTGTCTAATGTGTCTCCCGGTCCTCTTCCTGCATAGTTTTAGGCTTTTAATAAAACTTTAGAAAAAGCTGTTGCGTTTCTAGTAGGTTCTCTTTGTTAAGGCAGGATGTTCCGCCAAGTATATAGAAAGAAAATTGTAGATGTCGTCGTCGTCTATACCTGCTCGTATATATGAAATGGGAGCATCAATATAAATTTTCAGGATGAGTTTTTGGCTCCATCAAGTTGGTGCTCTCTTTGATTACCCAGAACATTCATGAGTTCATTAAAGGTGTTGCATGGATCAGATATAACCATTTAATCAGGAGGGATATAATATCTGTTCTCGCTTAATTTCGGCTGTTGCCTTTCTCAGTTTCTATTGTGTTGTTTCGCTTTTGTATTTGATCGTCGAGAGCAAGAGCGTGTGGTAGTCCTTACTATTTCATTCTTCCTCTAACTGAATATATAGGCAGAGCTCTTGCCTTCGTTTCAGAAAACCACGAAAAGATCGATCTATTCCATCAGTGCATCTGAACTCGTCACTTTTAGCTATCGCATCTCAGTTTTAGTCCCCACAGCATGCAATGCCCTCCTAAACAAAAATTTTCCTAAACAATACTATGTAAAACATGCAGCTCACACCATATATACGAAGAGTACGCATGATTCATTCACAATTGATGAGCCTTATAGGCAACTCACACCGCTAGTTATATAGGCAACAATTTAGCACATTATATGTTTAGAGGTAACTCTTGAAGCATCCACACACTACAGGAGAAGGCAACAGTCTCAACGGCCAAAGACGTCGATAAAAATCAGTTAACCGTCGGATTTAACTAGTCTCGACGGCTAGCCGTCGATACAATGCCGTCGAGTGAAGGTCGTCGAGACAAAGATCTTTCCGTGTGCATTGCCCAAGCAAACTCGACGGCTTTTAGTGGGCCGTCGATACTGGGGCACTGGTTTGAGTTTTATCGACGGCTTGATTATGGCCGTCGAGAGTATGGTACCTGTATCGACTGCTATGTTTTGGCCGTCGAATATGTACTTGGCAGTCGAATCTATTTTCGTTTCCTGCAGTGACAGTGGTTTTTGATCGAAAAATAAAAGAGAAATAACAAGAATGTCGCCGCGGATGACGCTGGAACCATGGATACCGATAACCTCCCGGAAGAGCATGACGACTCGGTGTTGCACTAAGGTATTACTGACGATTTCGCGAAGGATCATCAAGACTCGGCTTTGGACCAAGGTGTCGCCAACGACTTTCCGGAAGGCTATGAAAACTCGGGCTTTAGAACGAGACGTCACCATTGAAGACGGTGGCCCGAGATCATCAACGATTTCTTGAGAAGCGTGCGAGACCGATCCGCTACCAGGCAAGCATAGTTACATGTTTGAGCCCTAATGTTATAATCTGAATTGTTGTTTATTCTTTATGAACTGTTGCATACATTTAGACTAGGGTGTGGGTTCCTATACGCATTAGTCTATTATTATTGTGTTTTAGCCTCTTTTATGAAACTGTTGTTTTTTCCTAGCCTATCCTTGAGTAGATGTATAGAACTGCATTTGGAACTCACTATAAAATGTGCCTTTGTGAGGCGTATGCTTCGTGATGGTGTTTTTAACTAAACCCTAAACTAAAACCAGTGTAGATTATAAAGGGGAGACCCGACAGAGATGTTTTCGGAACTGTGGTGGAGATTCGAGGGTTTCCTCTCATAAGGTCCCAAGCTTGTGTACTACTAGACCAATCATACCGTACAGCCACTTGTGCCTTCGGCCTTGGCTTAGTACCCTACGAAACCTACTAACCACTTGATCGAAGTCTGGCCGGCTATTGTTTGATGCTTTTGCCCTAGGGTAAGGCTAGCTACTTTACCTGAGGGATAGGTTTGTTCTTGAGACCGAATGGCTTAATTGGGGAATGCCCCTATGTGGTGTCCAGAAGTAGTATGCGCCCTACCGCGGTGGGCACCGGTGGGGCCGGGGCAACCAAAAGAGAGGGCAGGCGAAGTGGTGGGCGTAGTAGGCTGAAAAAGTCTTGTATTGTTTCTCCTAGTAGATGAGACGGGACTTGTGGGAAAATTTGTACACACTCTGCAGAGTTAAAACTATCATGATAGCCGTGTCCACGGATATGGACGGGTTGGAAGGTTTGCGCTTGTAGATTCACCTTTTTAATAATTAAACCTGACTAGAGTATGCTGGGATTGGCCTGGTGTGATGATGCACCTTCCTTTGATGTTTGGCCTGGTGTGATGATGCACTTTCCTAGATGTTCGTGATGGTACTATAGATTTATGCATTCAACAAAACTTCACTTTTGCTAAAGCTTGATTAGTAAATAGGTCTTGTGTAAAATAGCCAATTCCCTAGGTCTTTGCCATTGCATACATTTGTTAAGAATTGCTTGCTGGGTTGCCGCGTACTCATTATATCTATCGCGGATAATTTTATCATTCAGGTTGCAAGTCAGATCAGGATCAGTAGGGTCTGAACTTAGGTGTGTAGGACTAGCTGCGGGTGACCGGGTTAATTGCTTGGATATCATCGCTGAAGGCTGTTGCTGCTCTGATGTTCTTGTTATTCGCTTTTAATATTTGGTAATATTTGTCTTATTGTAATAGCTTATGATGCTACCTTGTATTACTCTGTTATTTTGAATAATAATGGAATGCCAGCGATGATAGCCATTTAATTGTCCATCATGAGATACTAGTCTAGGCCTAGTATCAAATCATGGTGCCGGAATCCTTGTGAAGACGCATGGGGTAGTGACATTTGATCTAGTAATACACAATCTCCACCACAATCCGAGAATCATCACCGCTGGGTCTCTCTTAAGCAATCTACACTAGTATTACCTGTTTAGGTTTTATTAAAAAAAACGCCATCACGAAGCATACGCCTCATAAAGGCATATTTTAAAGTGAATCCTAATGTAGTCCTAACATCTAGTCAAAGGATAGGCTAAGGAACAATAAAGGGTTCATCAAATGAGGTCTAGTCATGCTAGTAAATGGCCAACATGTATAAGGCGCACACACTATTCTAATATGCATGCAAAGGTGAAATACGAAAATTTAAAACGATTAAGCTCCCTCCGTTCAAAGTGTGCTGCCCTAAATCATAGTTAAGAGAGAACATACTTTTGGACGGATGGAAATAGTAAAACATAGGACAGGAATATGCAAACAACTAGTGCTTGCCTGGCAGCAATCGGCCTCACAAGGAATCATCGACGTTAATGATCAACATTGTTCGTGGCGACGTCTCGGTCCAAAGTCCATGCCTCCACATCCAACCGGTAGGTTGTCGGCATCACGGCTCCAGCGTCACCGGTGACATCTCGGTCCAAAGTCTGAGTCTTGACGATCCTCCGCGAATCTGTCGATCCTTACGGCTCCAAGGTCTCCCACGGCGGTAACCTGTCCTAAATCCTGGTCTTGACCATCTTCCAATAATTAATCAGCACTCACAACTCCGATAAAAATACCGGTATGGTCTGCACGCAAAACGAGATGCAAACAAATAAACAGCAGCAAATAAATTTAATAAAAATACTAAATAATTACTAGAGATGACGTCTCGGTAATCAAAATGTACTTCAGATCGTCACCAATCCCGATTGGAACATTTTTTGCATCAATAGCGTCGCTCGACGTCCACCTCGCGTAGTTGGCGACGACGACATGCAAAACGAGGCGCACGCGCAGGGGTTGCTGCAGGGAGATTAAACAAAATTAATATAGTAAGTAATATGGATCAAACGAAGATTAAAAAAATTGGTTTGGAGGGAATCCAACTTACGATTTAGGAGAAATAAAAATCTGAAGTAGTACTGTTCATAGGAACAGTACCAATTGATCTTGGCCCAGCCGTGGTATCCAAAAGGGATAAAATTCCCCGTCTCTTCCCCTCACACAAGCCTGTGTGAGGGGAAGAGACGGGGAATTTTATCCCTTTTGGATACCACGGCTGGGCCAAGATCAATTGGTACTGTTCCTATGAACAGTACTACTTCAGATTTTTATTTCTCCTAAATCGTAAGTTGGATTCCCTCCAAACCAATTTTTTTAATCTTCGTTTGATCCATATTACTTACTATATTAATTTTGTTTAATCTCCCTGCAGCAACCCCTGCGCGTGCGCCTCGTTTTGCATGTCGTCGTCGCCAACTACGCGAGGTGGACGTCGAGCGACGCTATTGATGCAAAAAATGTTCCAATCGGGATTGGTGACGATCTGAAGTACATTTTGATTACCGAGACGTCATCTCTAGTAATTATTTAGTATTTTTATTAAATTTATTTGCTGCTGTTTATTTGTTTGCATCTCGTTTTGCGTGCAGACCATACCGGTATTTTTATCGGAGTTGTGAGTGCTGATTAATTATTGGAAGATGGTCAAGACCAGGATTTAGGACAGGTTACCGCCGTGGGAGACCTTGGAGCCGTAAGGATCGACAGATTCGCGGAGGATCGTCAAGACTCAGACTTTGGACCGAGATGTCACCGGTGACGCTGGAGCCGTGATGCCGACAACCTACCGGTTGGATGTGGAGGCATGGACTTTGGACCGAGACGTCGCCACGAACAATGTTGATCATTAACGTCGATGATTCCTTGTGAGGCCGATTGCTGCCAGGCAAGCACTAGTTGTTTGCATATTCCTGTCCTATGTTTTACTATTTCCATCCGTCCAAAAGTATGTTCTCTCTTAACTATGATTTAGGGCAGCACACTTTGAACGGAGGGAGCTTAATCGTTTTAAATTTTCGTATTTCACCTTTGCATGCATATTAGAATAGTGTGTGCGCCTTATACATGTTGGCCATTTACTAGCATGACTAGACCTCATTTGATGAACCCTTTATTGTTCCTTAGCCTATCCTTTGACTAGATGTTAGGACTACATTAGGATTCACTTTAAAATATGCCTTTATGAGGCGTATGCTTCGTGATGGCGTTTTTTTTAATAAAACCTAAACAGGTAATACTAGTGTAGATTGCTTAAGAGAGACCCAGCGGTGATGATTCTCGGATTGTGGTGGAGATTGTGTATTACTAGATCAAATGTCACTACCCCATGCGTCTTCACAAGGATTCCGGCACCATGATTTGATACTAGGCCTAGACTAGTATCTCATGATGGACAATTAAATGGCTATCATCGCTGGCATTCCATTATTATTCAAAATAACAGAGTAATACAAGGTAGCATCATAAGCTATTACAATAAGACAAATATTACCAAATATTAAAAGCGAATAACAAGAACATCAGAGCAGCAACAGCCTTCAGCGATGATATCCAAGCAATTAACCCGGTCACCCGCAGCTAGTCCTACACACCTAAGTTCAGACCCTACTGATCCTGATCTGACTTGCAACCTGAATGATAAAATTATCCGCGATAGATATAATGAGTACGCGGCAACCCAGCAAGCAATTCTTAACAAATGTATGCAATGGCAAAGACCTAGGGAATTGGCTATTTTACACAAGACCTATTTACTAATCAAGCTTTAGCAAAAGTGAAGTTTTGTTGAATGCATAAATCTATAGTACCATCACGAACATCTAGGAAAGTGCATCATCACACCAGGCCAAACATCAAAGGAAGGTGCATCATCACACCAGGCCAATCCCAGCATACTCTAGTCAGGTTTAATTATTAAAAAGGTGAATCTACAAGCGCAAACCTTCCAACCCGTCCATATCCGTGGACACGGCTATCATGATAGTTTTAACTCTGCAGAGTGTGTACAAATTTTCCCACAAGTCCCGTCTCATCTACTAGGAGAAACAATACAAGACTTTTTCAGCCTACTACGCCCACCACTTCGCCTGCCCTCTCTTTTGGTTGCCCCGGCCCCACCGGTGCCCACCGCGGTAGGGCGCATACTACTTCTGGACACCACATAGGGGCATTCCCCAATTAAGCCATTCGGTCTCAAGAACAAACCTATCCCTCAGGTAAAGTAGCTAGCCTTACCCTAGGGCAAAAGCATCAAACAATAGCCGGCCAGACTTCGATCAAGTGGTTAGTAGGTTTCGTAGGGTACTAAGCCAAGGCCGAAGGCACAAGTGGCTGTACGGTATGATTGGTCTAGTAGTACACAAGCTTGGGACCTTATGAGAGGAAACCCTCGAATCTCCACCACAGTTCCGAAAACATCTCTGTCGGGTCTCCCCTTTATAATCTACACTGGTTTTAGTTTAGGGTTTAGTTAAAAACACCATCACGAAGCATACGCCTCACAAAGGCACATTTTATAGTGAGTTCCAAATGCAGTTCTATACATCTACTCAAGGATAGGCTAGGAAAAAACAACAGTTTCATAAAAGAGGCTAAAACACAATAATAATAGACTAATGCGTATAGGAACCCACACCCTAGTCTAAATGTATGCAACAGTTCATAAAGAATAAACAACAATTCAGATTATAACATTAGGGCTCAAACATGTAACTATGCTTGCCTGGTAGCGGATCGGTCTCGCACGCTTCTCAAGAAATCGTTGATGATCTCGGGCCACCGTCTTCAATGGTGACGTCTCGTTCTAAAGCCCGAGTTTTCATAGCCTTCCGGAAAGTCGTTGGCGACACCTTGGTCCAAAGCCGAGTCTTGATGATCCTTCGCGAAATCGTCAGTAATACCTTAGTGCAACACCGAGTCGTCATGCTCTTCCGGGAGGTTATCGGTATCCATGGTTCCAGCGTCATCCGCGGCGACATTCTTGTTCATCTTGGGGTTTCAATGATTTTCTGGAGATTTATCGACACTCACGACCCCGGTAAAAATATTATCGGAACGGACTACGCGCAAATCGAGGCAACAACAAATAACAGCAACATAGAAAAATTGTAAAATCATGAAATAAATACAGTTGGCAGTATAGAATATTACGAGACTAGGAAAATTGGTTTGGAGCGAATCGGGCTTACGGTTTGAGAGAAGCAAAAAGGTGAAAGCGCACTGTTCAAGGTGAACAGTGTATGGCTAAGAAATTATCCTAACCTGGAAAAAAAAATTTATTAACCTTTTTTAAATAAATAATATAAAATTAACCCTCCGCACAAACTATTTGCAGATCTGACCCCATTGGACGCGCCAACGCATATGACGCGGCTAATTGCCTCTGCCGCGCCAGGTCATATGGCGCGGCAAATGATGCCACGTAGGCAGCTGCGCTCGGCCAGCCGCTGGCGTGGAAGCTGCGGAGCCCACCCTTGCCGCGCCACATGCGCGGGCACGGCAAGGCTGCCTCCGTGCACGCCGCAGGTGGTCTAGCGCTGACAGTGGGCCCGGCTTGCCGCGCCACCCCGCTTGGCGCGTCAAGGTCAGAATAACCCAAGCCCCAGGTCTCCTCTCCCCCACACCTCTTCTTCATTTTCTCACTTCCCCTTCGTTTTCTCTCTTCCCTAACCACTCTTAGCCTCCTCCATTGGCAAGATCGGGCTGGATTTGATCGGGGAAAGGGTTCACTTCATCATGGCAGGTAAACCCCTCTTTATTTGTGTATTTTGGATGTAAGTTTTGGTACGATTCAAATGATTTAGGTTAGGGTTAGGGTTACAGGTAGCATCAAGATATGTTGATTGCGTAGTGGATTTGTCTCTATTAATGATGAATGATTTATGGTAATGTTTCTGTATGATATATGAATAGGTGTATTATAGTTAGAAATTATGGCGAATGATATATTGGTTTTTGTTGAGTACGCTTTGCTAGAATAATTTATTTTTCATTTGTATCGTACTATATTGCAGGAAACGATGGCTTCGAGGCGAAGCCACGTCTCAAGTATGGGGATTACCCTAGGGGTAAGGATGCTCCAGTTCGGTCCACTCCATTTCCGGTTTCAATTTGTGAGCACGGCATTCCTGCGGAGGTTCAACAGTCGAGCCTTCTACACCTGTGGTGTGAAGTTCAATTACTGTATACCGTATTCTAGCCCGCCGTGTTGGTTTTTCGAGTGGATCGATGGGCCAGAAATGTACGACCCGAGGATCCGATTGTTTCCATGGCGCTCCGGGGACACCAAGCCAATTCAACATTTTAGGCGTTGGGTTCCTCCTCCGCCAAACCGTGGGGAATTGACAGCAGAGGAGAAGGCGGTGGCAAGTGCTAGTCGGGTGATGAACCCTTCTATTTGTAATTGCAATGTTAAGTCGATATTAATGCGGCCAAACCCAGGGGTGGACTTTACCCTTTTCTTCCGTTGTTCCCGCAATGATCGAGTAAGTGTATGCAAGCCTACTCTGTATGTAAATTGCTCTCATTTTGAGATAATTCAATAACAATGTCTTTTGTTTGTAGGATGGATGGGCTCTCTGTGATTTTCAGGAGTACATTTATGGGCTCAAGTCTTGTTGGCCTTCTAGCGAGGAAGTGGAGGCCTTCAACTCCGGAGAAAAGGATTGGACATGTGAGAAATATCCATCCACTACCTGTAAGTGTGGGATATTGGCCCGTAGAGGTGTTGTCCCATCGAAACTTGGGTACGGATGGTATTGCGGCAACTCTTATGGTGATTTCTGGGTACGTCATATCTGGACGACACATAGGAGTATTTCTTTATGTATTGCACTATATTGCAGTTTGAGATTAATAACACTTACGCTTAATCTTGTAGGAGGGAAGGACGTGCGATTGGGAGAGATATGAGGGATAAGAAGAGTTTGAAGCCGAGATTCACAATCTATGGCAACCCTACCAAGACAGAAAAGTGGAAAAGAGAAAAGAAAAGATAAGACATAACTATGGCGTGCTCATGCCGTCTCATCAAGATAAAAAAAAGGTTTTGAATGACATGAGGAGGGAGCTTGGGGTACAGCAACG
Source organism: Raddia distichophylla (assembly GCA_005191435.1). Taxonomy (NCBI): domain Eukaryota; kingdom Viridiplantae; phylum Streptophyta; class Magnoliopsida; order Poales; family Poaceae; genus Raddia; species Raddia distichophylla. Next base: position 408,425 of record SPJY01025704.1, on the reverse strand, counting down.
TGGGTACTTCACCTCCTCGGAAACACTGGAATTTTGGAGGAGGCGTAGGGGGAGGTACCCACCTGGTGTTGATCTCAGAGAGGTAAGACAGTAAAAACAGCTGCAATATAAGACGGAGAGGGAGCGTGAGCTCGAGGAGTATAGGAACAAGATGGCTAAGGGTACACTCATTGATCAGAATGCCAATTATCGTCCTAATACGTGGCCAGCTCATTTGCAAACGATGCGACGCAACAAGGCGAAGAGGACGATGGAGATGGAGACCATGAGGGATCTTGTTAGAAACTTGCCTACCGTTGTACCTGATGATGACGAGGAAAACGATGGAGATGGAGACCATGAGTGAGATCGAGTTTGTTAGAGGAAATTATGTAATGTGTTGTTGAAACTACCTTTTGTCAATGTACCATGTGGTTCGGAACTAAGTGTCGTTGAATTGTAATATGCGCACTTCCGTATGTTATTTGAACAATTTATTTATATTATGTTTGTGAGTTAGGATAAATCGTGTTAGTACATATTTTACTTTTATTTCGTACGAGGCATTAGAATACCATTTTCACTAACTAAATGGCATCAAATTAACTATAGTAGGATACAAATTTTATAATCAGGTGGTGACATTTTAAGGCAAAGTTAAGTTTGATATAATTTATTATAGTTGACTAAACAATTTTTAGTACGAAGTGTTAGGATAAAAAGTGTTCGCATCAAATTTTTCATAACCCTTGACGCGCCAATATTACTGGCGCGTCAGTACCAAGCTGCCGCGCCGTTTGTCATTGCAATTCAGAAAGGTCCGCAATCGATCCTTTGCGCGGAGCAGGTGGCACGGCAGCTCAGCTTTGCCGCGCCAACAGTACTGGCGCGTCAGAGTAAGGGTGCCACGCCGGCTCCCATTGCCATCCAGAAAGCTCCGCAATCGGCCCTTTGAGAGGAGCAGGTGGCACGGCAGGTCAGCTTTGCCACGCAAACAATTATGGCGCGTCAGACTAGGGTGCCGCGCCGGCTCCCATGGCAATCCAGAGAGGACCGTACTCGACCCTTGGCGCCGAGAAGCAGGCGCGGCAGATCAGTCTTGCCACGCCAATAGTAATGGCGCGGCAATGTTGCCGTGCCGGCTCCAATCCCAATCCAGAAAGGTCGTCAATCGGCCAATCGCATGTGGGCGCCAGCGCGGCATCACAGCTCAGACGCGCCATGAACACTGGCGCGTCAGGCTTGACGCGCCAGTGCCTTTGGAGCGTCAGTGCTATTTCAAAAGTGGCAGAAGTTTCTGGTTCTGCCTTCAATGCCTATCACGAACATCTAGGTGATCAAAAGTGGTAGAAGTTTAGGCAGCATCCTAGGCAATGACCTAGGTGATCAACCAATCTAAGTGGTCCTAGACAGTGTCAAGGCATGGCCTTGGGGGTCTAGATGATGATTAGGTGGTTTTCAATGGCGACAAACGATTGTGAGATGATTATGTACAAAATTTTCTTACATATTAAATATGGCATATAGAGTGCAAATCAGTTTGACTGCCTAGGCCGCACCTAGCATCTCGCCTAAGCTGCCTAGCGTCTTGGACAACCTTGGAAATAAACCAAATGAAGTTCACTTCACTTTTCATGCTACCATGGGAAGCTTTCAAATTTAGATTATAAACAAAAAAATAAGAAGATAAGAAAATAAGATATACTGAAAAGGGCATATAAGAGTGACATATCATGCACATATAAGCGGTAGCAACAGAAACATAGCAGAATAGCACCAAGCATGTCCATTACATCAAAAGTGTCAACCAATTCATGTCGAGTGTTCGAAAATAGCAGAATAGCACCAAGCATGTTCCAAAATACATGTCGAGTGTTCCAAAATACATGTCGAGTGTACGAAGCATCCAAACATTGCAAAATACAAGTCGAGTCCATTACATCAAAAGTGTCAACCAATTCATAAGCATCGCTCAGGGGCCGTCGGGCGTGAAAGGTGCCCTAGGTCGGCGAGCCCTCCCGAGATTTGTCCGCAGGACGTTCTGGCTTCCGACGTTGCTCTGGTCTCGGGGACGCCTACGCCCTTGTCTCCTGCAGACCGCGGGCGGGGTGGATCCACTAGGGCCCTATATTGAAGACAAAAATCAGAATTAGTTAGCGACACTACGAATAACTACTGGAGTGGGCATAGACTGCTTACCGCTCCTTGGGTGGGCTGTGTCTGACTCAACGGGGGAGCATCCGACATCTGGCTCAACTGTATGGTACTACGGTAGCTAGGGTCGTCGGCGGAGGAGTCTGAGTCGTGCTCCTCGCCGGCGTTGTCGTCGTCCTGCGGTGTAGGAAGGGTCCGCTTCCCACGCGCCCTCTCCGCAGGAGTCTCACGGGCACGTGCTTAGGAACTGGCGCTGGCAACCTCTTGTGTCCGAGTATCTGAGCCACCCTCATGTATCGGAGGGGTTTGCTGAGGACCCATGACGCCTTGCGCTCGACCAATGTCCTCAATATTCATACAGCTCATCTTGTGGGCCAAGCGGCGACAAACCCTGGTCACTGTCTGCAAAGAGGCAATAGAGGGGACAAATTAGGGTATTAGTTTGCAAGTTATATATCCTAGGAGATATGAAAATGGTCATACCTCAGCAAGAGTGCGTAGGGCACCACTCTCCTGTGCACCAGCATTGGCTAGTGCGACCCCAGCCTCATTGGGGAGGCGTGCAAGCTGCGTAGCCTGTAATCATGAAGTGATATTTAATAAATTGCATTGAACACATACAAATCACAAACTAGATGCGCATGAAGTCGTTTGTCGGTATACGTACCATGTACCGCTGCAGTGAGGCTCTCTCTGGCTGCGAACCCTCCCGAGTGGGGCGATCGTACTTGTCGGTGATGTCGTCATCGAAGTTGGTGTCACCGATGGGCACGTTGCTCAGTGCCGGTCTCAGGAAGAGTCTCGTCGACCTGTGGAGCCATGCCAGGTAGGTGCGGAAGGCCTCATCTGTGTGCAATGCTCCATAGACCGGGCGCCTCTCCTTATTGTCCCACCGCTCAAGCGATACCTGGTGTGTGACACGCCAGTCCAACTGACTGTAGCGCTTTCCCCTGTCGAACCTGCAAAAATATTTAACCGTTTAGTGCAAGAAAAATGCATTGAAAGTTCCACTGATGTACAAAAATAACAAGTTCTCACCGGTGTAGACGTTGATCCGTGGAGACAACAGGGGGTGGGGTCGCCTGCTTCCTACCAAACTGCCGCATCACCCTACGCGGGAGGTGCCACTCAACCGCGTGGAAGAAGATCAGCGCGTCACTGTGAACCAAAGGTCACTATCCCGAAAACACAGAGGGCTAAGTGCCATGCCCTGCACCTCATCACGGGTGTACGGCGTCCACATCACCTATGAGTTCACAAAAAACGTACATTTCAGGTGTATGAAGGAGTTAACATTAGTACACCGACAAATTATAGTACTCACCCGCCACTGCGTGACCACGTCCAACTCGTTCATGTAGGTGAGGTACCTTCTGTCAGGGTTTCCTCGCACCGACTTGATGCCATGCCAAAGGTACAGCAATGTCGGTCTGCTAGCCTGAAAGTTCCACGCCTGCAATGCAAACGAGGTTAGAAACTCTTAAGAGATATCGGTAAGTGCTTATATGTACCAATACGTACAGGCACTGCAGAACGATGTGGCCTCCCAATTGGAAGCCGCTCCCAAGCCCAGACCTGTAGGAGGTACAGACATCCTCCCAGGCTGGCGGACACGGCCTGGCGTCTGCAGCCCATGCACAGCTGTCGGTAGAGCCAGGCTAGTGTGGCCGACCCCCAGCTGTACGTAGCCACGTTCTCCCACGGCTCGGCAAGGAGAGGTAGCATGCTCCAGGTGATCGTGTTTCCGGATGCATCTGCCAAAAGAAAGCCTCCCACCAGGTGCCAGAGTCAGACCTGTGCGTGCCGCTCGACCTCTGCCTCCTCGGCCTGGGCTGGGCAAAAGGGGAAGGTCGCGCGCAGCCACGCGGAGCTGACACCGGACGTCCTCCTGCAAACAATCGTACATGGCCATAATTATTCACCACAACACCAAAATATCGAAAAACACGGATACTGCTTGATTAGGTAGGTCTTGCTTCGCTCGTGGTCCTCCTCTGGGGGCTGCACACCAAGGGTGTCCTGCACCATCTGGCGCCAGGTGCCGGGATTTAAGATCCCGCACACTGCAGCACCCTCCAACGGTAACCCAAGGATCATCGCCGTGTCCTCTAAGGTCACCGTCATCTCCCCGCAGGGGAGGTGGAAGGTGTGCGTCTCGGGCCTCCAACGGTCCAAAAGGGATGTCAGAAGAGGCCCGTCTAGGTCCAGCAGGCCTGCGGTGATGGTGCGCGCGAGGTCGAGGAAGCCGGCTCGTGCCAAGTATGGCGCGAACCTCTCGTCCCACAACAGTACGAGCGCGTGCGTACAGGGACGGAGCGAGGTCAAAACCTGAAAAACACATTTACCATAGTCGATCAGTACGATAGTATAACCAATTGAAATGCATCGACAACAGTAAATGTTCAAACCTGCCGCTCGTCGGCGATGCGCCGCGTCCGGTGCTCCCACTCATACGTCCGCTCAAGGAGCGTGTACCGAGGGGCCGCCATCCTGCAAAAATGAAATGATAGCGTCAATTTACAGCATAAATATATTTTTTTTCTGCTACAATATATTCAAACAAATTATATGACGGCCCTATTACCTGAACCTGTTTTGTGACGCCTGTACAACCCTTACGCTTTTTCCTCGTGCTCCTAGTGTTAGGCTTTTTGTTATGCGTACTCGTGTTGTGCCCAATCCCTTTGAAGACGTTGTTCCAAGACTCCGCGCCGTTTGTCGTCATGATGCCGTAACGACAACCACCTTCGTCGAAAGCAAGCGCCCACTTGCTCTTGTTCACCATCTGTTCCGCCATCCATGCCCTAGCCCGATCGTTCAGCATCTTATCTAGCTCTTTCAACTTCTTCTCAAAAGTTTTTTCTTCTTTAGCGCAACAAACCTCCTTCAGCGTCGCGACCAACTCCTTCTTCTTCTGTCTTCCCCATATATTGGCCGCGAAGTGCCGCATGCACCACCTATGCTCAATAGGTGGAAAACCTTCCATCACTTCCGTAGCGGCATTTAGAAGACCTTGGTGATGGTGCGAGATCATGCAAACCTTTCTGCCGTTGCCGATAACATCGTGCCTGACAATCTTCATGAACCATGCCCAACTCGCGTTGTTCTCACCCTCAGCAATGGCGAATGCAAGAGGCACCAATTGATCCTCCGGATCAACGGCAACGGCCGTCATCAACACACCCTTATATTTGCCGATTAGAAAGGTGGCGTTGACGAGTATGACCGGCCGACAGTGCTCGAAAGACTCCGCACACTGTTTGAAGCACCAAAACACGCGCCTAAGCACATGTCGCGGGTTGCCATTCTCATCAAACCTGTAACTACCACCCGTGTAAATATAGAACTTGGTACCCGGGTTGAAATGGTTGATTGCACTCAAGATTCTTGACACCATGTTGTACGCCTCCTTCCAATCTCCATACAGTATCTGGATTGCATGTTGCTTTGCCTGCCATGCCTTCGAGTACTTCACACGGTACCCGGTAAATGCATATATAGATTCTACCAATGAGGCAACTGACACGTTGGTATCCACCGCGACTATGCCAACGATACGACGGCCTAGGTACTTTGCCGTGTTTTGAGCATGCACCCTCTTCCAAACCCCACCGATTGACAAAGTACTTGTTGCACTTTTCGAAAGAGTATTGTACTATTCCAGAAACCGGCAAGGCACGAATCCCTTTGAAGACGTTGTTCCAAGACTCCGCGCCGTTTGTCGTCATGATGCCGTAACGACAACCACCTTCGTCGAAAGCAAGCGCCCACTTGCTCTTGTTCACCATCTGTTCCGCCATCCATGCCCTAGCCCGATCGTTCAGCATCTTATCTAGCTCTTTCAACTTCTTCTCAAAAGTTTTCTCTTCTCTAGCGCAACAAACCTCCTTCAGCTTCGCGACCACCTCCTTCTTCTTCTGTCTTCCCCATATATTGGCCGCGAAGTGCCGCATGCACCACCTATGCTCAATAGGTGGAAAACCATCGATCTCTTCCATTGCGGCATTTAGAAGACCTTGGTGACGGTCTAAGATCATGCAAATCTTTCTGCCGTTGCCGATAACATCGTGCCTGACAATCTTCATGAACCATGTCCAACTCGCGTTGTTCTCACCATCAGCAATGGCAAATGCAAGAGGCACCAATTGACCCTTCGGATCAACAGCAACGGCCGTCATCAACACACCCTTATATTTACCAGTTAGGAAGGTGGCGTCGACGTGTATGACCGGCCGACAGTGCTTGAAAGACTCCGCACACTGTTTGAAGCAACAAAACACGCGCCTAAGCATATGCCGCAGGTTGCCATTCTCATCAAATCTGTAACTACTACCGTGTAAATATAGAACTTGGTACCCGGTGAAATGGTTGATTCCACTCAAAATCCTTGGCACCATGTTGTACGCCTCCTTCCAATCCCCATACAGTATCTGGATTGCGTGTTGTTTTGCCCGCCATGCCTTCGAGTACTTCACACGGTACCCGGTAAATGCATATATAGATTCTACTAGTGAGGCAACTGACACATTGGTATTCACCGCGACTATGCCAGCGATACGACGTCCTAGGTACTTTGCCGTGTTTTGAGCATGCACCCTCTTTACCTTCCAGGAGCCACACGTGTGCGGTTTCCTCACACGAGTAATCTTCCATCTCCCAGTAAACTTGTCCGGCCGAGCCCACACGCCCCAAAGACATCCTTGCTTGCAATTCACAGTGTATCTAACTTTCGCATCCGAATGAGTCACCGTGAAGGGCCTATGGTGCCTGACTGCATATTCCATCAAAAAGTACTGCAACTGCTGCAACGTGTCGAATGCCTTGCCCTTTTGAATCTCTAGGTTCTCAGAATCGGGAAGGACCTCGCTTGAGAACAAACCGCTATCACATATTGCCATATGAGATCGGCTCAGATCCTCAAAGGTAGCTACGGTAGGCACATCCACATGAACTGACTTCAACTGCCTCCTCTCCTCTGCCGAAATAGCGCGCAATGCTTGCCGTCTATCCACCGCGTCTAGGCTAGGAACCTCGTCCTCATAGCGACCTTCTTCGTCACGTTCACCTAGCACCTCCACCTCATCATCTTCGTCCACCAAGTGATGTTTTGTTGAATGCATGAATATATAGTATCATCACGAACATCAAAGGAAGGTGCATCATCACACCAGGCCAATCCCAGCCTACTCTATTCAGATTTAATTATTAAAAAGGTGAATCTACATGTGCAAACCTCTCACCCCGTCCATGACCATGGACACAGCTACCATGATAGTTTTAACTCTGCAGAGTGTATACAAATTTCCCCACAAGCCCCGTCTCATCCAGTAGAAGAAACGGTACAAGACTTTTCCAGCCTACTACGCCCACCACTTCGCCTGCCCTTTCTTTTGGTTTTCCCGGCCCCGCCGGTGCCCGCCGCGGTAGGGCGCCTACTACTTCTGGACACCACCCGGGGGCGTTCCCCATTTAAGCCATTCGGTCTCAGGAACGCACCTACCCCTCAGATAAGGTCGCGAGCCTCACCCTTGGGCAATAGTGACGAACCGTAACCGGACAAGTCGCTAGCAAGTGGTTAGTGGGTTTCGTAGGGTACTAAGCCAGGGCCGAAGGCACAAGTGGCTGTACGGTAAGGTTTGGTCTAGCAATACACATGCTTGAGTCCTTATTAGAGGATACCTTCAAACCTCCACCACAATTCTGGAAACATCTCTGCCGGGTCTCCCCTGAGCAATCTACACTAGTTTTAGTTGTTTAGGTTTTATCCAAAACACCAATACGAAGCAAACGCCTCACAAGGCACATTTTATAGTGAATCCCAAATGCAGTCCTACACTTCTAGTCAAAGGATAGGCTAAGGAACAGTAAAGGGTTCAACAAATAAGGTCTAATCATGCTAGTAAATGACAAACACGAATAAGGCACACACACTATTCTAATATGCATGCAAAAGTGAAATACGAAAGATAAATACGATTAAGCTCCCTCCGTCCAAAACTGTTGTCCTAAATCATAGTCAAGAGAGCACATATTTTTGGACGGACGGGGTTAGTAAAACATAGGACAAGAATATGCAAACAACTAGTGCTTGCCTAGCGGCGATCGGCCTCGCACGCTTCTCGAGAAATCGTCGATGATCTCGGTTAACATTGTTCGCGGTGACGTCTCATTCCGAATTCCAGTATTCCACGCCTCCACGTCTTCCCGAGAGGTTGTCGGCATCCACGGCTCCAGCGTCACCGGTGGCATCTCGGTCCAAAGTTGGGGTCTTGACAATCCCCACGAGTCCGTTATGGATTACGACTCCGGCATCACGGACGGCGACGCCCTTCTGCATCTCGGGGTCTCGATAATTTTCTGGGAACCGATCGACTCTCACGACATCAGCAAAAATATCGGAACGGCCTACGCGCAAACTGAGGCAACACATACAATTCATAAAAATCATGAAATAAATTTATTAGGTAAAATAGAGCAAACTAAGAGTAACAAAATTGGTTTGAACTACTTTGAACAGACTTGGACTTACGGTTTGAATGGAATAAAAAGATGAAGAGTCACTGTTCATGATGAATAGTGTTGAATTGGGGTTATTACCCAACCGAGAGGTCAAAGGGGGGAAAAATCCCCCTGTTCCTCACCTTCCCCCACTGCCATGTAGTGGAGAGAGGGAGAGAGAGAGACGGCCACGGGAGAGAGAGCGGAGAGGCGGCGGCGGCTCTGGCGAGGGGCGGCTCGGTCGTGGCAAGGGGCGGCGCTGAAGGGCGGCGCTGAGGACTCCTCCTGGCGGCGGCGTGGCTTCGGCATGGCTACAACGCCGGCGGCGGCTGTGCCGTGGCGGCGGCGTGCTCCAGGGGCGGCAGCACGGCTCGGCCTGGGGGCGCGGGGCAGGGCACGGCGGCGGCTCGGCTGGGCGCTTGGCAAAGGCCAGGCGGCCTGGGAGGATGGAGGCGGCGGCCATGGGAAGAAGGACATGGTGGTGGCGACATCGGTGCAAGGCGCGCTCGGCAGCGGGGTGGCTCGGCCAGGGCAGCGACAGCGTCGGCATCGGCGTGGCTGTGGGATGGGTTGCATAGGCTAGGGTTTTTGCTGGGTTTATATGAGGTCGGGTTGTGAACATGGGATTGGGCTTAGGGATAAGTTTGGGCTTGGGTTTGTGATGGGTTTCTGTAGGTTAGAATTGGAATTGGGTTTGGAGGATTTGGGTTTGGGCTCTCGGTGATTGCTACAGATACAACTGGCGAGGGACTCCGAAGGATTTGGGTTTGGTCGAGAAGGTTTCAAAGTCGGAATTAGGGTTTTGGAGGACGTGGACCGATTATGGTTTTGATCGAGAGATAGGTCGGGTCGACCATGATAGGGTTTTGGTCGAGAGAGTTACAAAGGAAATCGATCGGGTTAGGGCCTTGACCAAGGAAGGATTGAGAGGAAAACGATGAGAGGAAAGAGCTAATGCTCCGGTCGAGGATAACTGAAAGAGTGAAGGATACGAAAGATAGACAGAGAATGGAATTGGCTTTATATTTTATAAATCCCAATTGTAAGATAAATGTTAATAAAGTATATTTGTTTGAAAATTTAGGGATTTCCATATAGAAAAACAAATAGAAATTATTTTACCTTGTTTTTCTTTTTAAATGAAACTTGGGACATTCTAATATTTATTAGGATGTCACACTCGGGCCGTGCCTGACCGGGCCCAGGTCGTGCTGGCCCGGGCTGCCCGTTTAGCCATCTTTAGCTGTGCGGCAAATTGTGTGGGCTTAATTATGCGAGCATATTGCGTATGGTTTGTGTGGGCCCAGAGTGGTCACGTGGCATGGTATATGGATCAGCACTAGACGCACGGCCGTATACCGAGGGGATCCTGACATTGAGTACATAAAAAACATACATACAAATTCGTTTTGAAAAATACTTTGACAATATCATATTTTTGTGCAGTTTGTAGATAAATATATCTATTATATAATGCATTTTAGAGACAAACATAGTACCCCGGGTTAACCATTTTAGACGAAGCGAAGCCGAAAGTTAAAGAAGGTGCTACATTTAAGGAAGGATTTACTAGAGGATTGGAGCCTTTATAGGATTTACTCCTAGATCCAAGAAAAAAAATTTAACCTTTTTTAAATAAATAATATAAAATTAACCCTCGGCAAAAACTATTTGCAGATCTGACCCCTTTGGCCACGCCAACGCATATGGCGCGGCTAATTGCCTCTGCCGCGCCAGGTCATATGGCGCGGCAAATGATGCCATGTAGGCAGCCGCGGCCAGCCAGCTGCTGGCGTGGAAGCTGCGGGGCCCGCCCTTGCCGCGCCACATGCTCTGGCGCGGCAAGGCTGCCTCCGTGGACGCTCCACAGGTGGTCTAGCGCTGACAGTGGGCCCGGCTTGCCACACCACCCCGCTTGGCGCGTCAAGGTCAGAATAACCCGAGCCCCAGTGCTCCTCTTCCCACACCTCTTCTTCATTTTCTCACTTCCCCTTCATTTTCTCTCTTCCTTAACCACTCTTATCCTCCTCCATTGCCAAATCCTGAAGTAATTCGATAATAATGTCTTTTGTTTCTAGGATGGGTAGGCTCTCTGTGATTTTCAGAAGTACATTTATGGGCCCAAGTCTTGTTGGCCTTCTAGCGAGGAAGTGGAGGCATTCAACTCAGGGGAGAAGGATTGGCCATGTGAGAAATATCCATCCACTACCTATAAGTGTGGGATACCGGCCCGTAGAGGTTTTGTCCTATCGGAACTTGGCCGCGAAGTGCCGCATGCACCACCTATGCTCAATAGGTGGAAAATCATCGATCTCTTCCATAGCGGCATTTAGAAGACCTTGGTGACGGTCGGAGATCATGCAAACCTTTCTACCGTTGCCCATAACATCGTGCCTGACAATCTTCATGAACCATGCCCAACTCGCGTTGTTTACACCCTCAGCAATGGCAATGCAAGGGGCACCAATTGACCCTCCGGATCAACAGCAACGGCCGTCATCAACACACCCTTATATTTGCCAGTTAGGAAGGTGGCGTCGACGAGTATGACCGGCCGACAGTGCTCGAAAGACTCCGCACACTGTTTAAAGCACCAAAACATGCGCCTAAGCACATGCTGCAGGTTGCCATTCTCATCAAACCTGTAACTACCACCTGTGTAAATATAGAACTTGGTACCCGGATTGGCACACTGTTTGAAGCACCAAAACACGTGCCTAAGCACATGCCGCAGGTTGCCATTCTCATCAAACCTGTAACTACCACCCGTGTAAATATAGAACTTGGTACCCGAGTTGAAAAGGTTGATTGCACTCAAGATCCTTGGCACCATGTTGTACGCCTCCTTCCAATCCCCATACAGCATCTGCATGGCGTGTTGCTTTGCCCGCCATGCCTTTGAGTACTTCACACGGTACCCGGTAAATGCATATATAGATTCTACCAATGAGCCAACTGACACATTGGTATCCATCGCGACTATGCTAGCGATACGACGGCCTAGGTACTTTGCCGTGTTTTGAGCATGCACCCTCTTTACCTTCGACGAGCCACACGTGTGCGGTTGCCTCACACTAGTAATCTTCCATCTCCCAGTAAACTTGTCCGGCCAAGCCCACACGCCCTAAAGACATCCTTGTTTGCAATTCACAGTATATCTGACTTTCGCATCCGAATGAGTCACCGTGAAGGGCCTGTGATGCCTGACCGCATATTCCATCAAAAAATACTGCAACTGCTGCAACGTGTTGAATGCCTTGCCCTTTTGAATCTCTAGGTTCTCAGAATCGGGAAGGACCTCGCTTGAGAACAAACCGCTATCACATATTGCCATATGAGATCGGCTCAGATCCTCAAAGGTGGCTACGGTCGGCACATCCACATGAACTGACTTCAGCTGCCTCCTCTCCTCTGCCGACATAGCGCGCAATGCTTGCCATCTATCCACCGCGTCTAGGCTAGGAACCTCGTCCACATAGCGACCTTCTTCGTCACGTTCACCTAGCACCTCCACCTCATCTTCTTCGTCTACCTCATGTTCTTTCTCCAGCTTGTCTTCTTCCGGGGTCTCCTCATCTGCGGATTCATCCTCTGATCCTAAAGAGATTTGATCGACATAGACCTCACGTTCTTCCTCCTCAAATAGTCCTTCATCGAAATCATCCATGACAAAAACACTATCGAAATGCTCCGTCTCGAATGCTCCAACTGTTGCCACCTCCTGAGTCAAGTGCTCTGCAGGCTCTTCTTCCTCCTCAACTATCTGCACGGCTTGTACGAGAGTTGGCAACGAGGTACCCGCACGACAAATGTCGACCACCACCTCCCAATAAGTAACATTCGAATTTTTCACAATCTCCTTATAGTTATTTCAATCCGACTCCGATGCAATCTTCAACATCATGTAGTGAGCCCTAATCTTGCCACAATCAAATCTGCCTTGCACAAACAATTCATCTTCACCAAGACCACACCTCATCACAGACCGACAATGGGAAACTAATTCTTCAAAACCTGGACTCCTATCAAACAACAAAATCTCTTCCTTCATATTCTCAAACTCACCGTTTTCTCTAACGGTTCCACCCTGAAACAGCCGCACTAAACGGTCCATCTACAAAATTTGATACAACAAATACAATTGCATTAGCCCTATGATACAAAATCATCTATTCCTTCGGGATTGCCTTAACAATATATTTACATTTTAATCATTTGAGAGTGGTTTAAATTTCCACGCTAAACAATTGGCTACATATATTACTTCACCTATTAATTTTAGCTATTAAAAATGACCAACACAAGGGCGGAGTGAACAAATAAGTGACCGGATTCAAAAGAGGTCAAACACTTATAATATGTAATGATTCTAAAGGTCTTCTTTTATATTTGGCATAGCCCACAAAACTATACCATGTTTAAAGTGTCATAGCCACTATATATCTATACCTAAATTTGGAGGCCAAAACAATACATGCAACTAGTTATACACGTAAATAATATGGACAGAACGTCCATAACGTATGTCATGACGATCAGAACGAGCTAAACATCCAAAAATCGAGCCTAAATCGATATTTTTGCTCAAACCCTAGTCTCTAAACAAGTCCCAAATGGGAACAATTGAGTGAGAAAATGAGGGAGTGGAGAGAGGCATTACCTTGCTAGGAGGATGAGGATCACTTTTCCCTCCTTTGATCCGAGGGGGACGGGCGGGATGCGGCGGGCGGTGGCGGCCGGCGGTGGGCCGGCGGAGTGGTGGAGTAAGAACAGCCCGAGCGCAATAGCTCGGGCTGCTCCAGCGCCGCGATGTATTCTGACCTTGACGCGCCAAGCGGGATGGCGCGGCAAGCCGGGCCCACTGTCAGCGCTCGACCACCTGCGGCCCGTCCATGGAGGCAGCCTTGCCGCGCCAGCGCATGTGGCACGGCAAGGGTGGGCCCCGCAGCTTCCACGCCAGCGACTGGCCGGCCGCGGCTGCCTACGTGGCATCATTTGCCGCGTCATATGACCTGGCGCGGCAGAGGCAATTAGCCGCGCCAGATGAGTTGGCACGGCCAAATGGGTCAGATCTGCAAATAGTTTTTGTCGAGGGTTAATTTTATATTATTTATTTAAAATAGGTTAAAAAAATTCCACCGCCACGCAGCAGACCTAAGGTCATCTGTCAACTCGTAGCCCTCGTAACCCTAACGTCATCTAACCACCCCTTATGTCGTCCGCTCGGTGTGACCAGCAAACTGCGCAGAGCAGCACCACGCTGCATCACCAACGGGAAGATGCGGGAGCATCGAGCTCTCCAGTCTCCACCCCTAAAGGCTTGTAGGAAGTAGATTGTTTGGTTCCACTTTCAGATCGATTTCACGTGCTAGCTGCTTCCATATTCGTTCCCATCTTATATTGATATTATTTAGTTATTTGTCATTGCTAGCTACGGATGCAAGTCTCGTGAAAATCAAGATAAACAGGGACAGATGCATCGAAAAATAATAGGAGGGCCTGAAATATAGATCAAGGCTGAAATCTAAAGTTTAACTAAGTCTAAGACGGGACTCACCTATCATATAAAGCGTAGGTGGGGCTAGAGCCTCCTGACTCAGTACTAAGTCCGCCCCTAAGGATAAGCACGGTGACATAAAATAGTTGCTACGATTTGATTTTCTTCATCGGCCTAGTTCTTATCAAACCTACTTGATCTGGGCTCAAGCTTGATCGAGCCTTACTTAAACTCGAATCGAGCCTTAAACCTTTGTTTGTTCGAGTTGAAAGTTGCTGGAAATTTTAATATAAAAAAATTGTGTCCCATCGAAAGACATTTAAATAGTATAAAAAATATAAAAAAATTATTATACGAGCTTTAAGAATAACTATTTAAAATCCACAAAAATAGCTTTGAAAATAACTATTTAAAACCCACAAAAATAACTATATAGTATATAGTATTACATCAATTGGCTTATAAAAAACAACAATCTTTAATTTTATTTTTTTAATTTGAATTAAACAGGGTATTAGTAAAAGCTCGAACACTGGTCCAGGCTCGGCTCGAGCTTATCCCTGCAAAAGGGCCTATAAAAGAAGGGGAAAAAATTCACTGGGCAGTGGGCACTCGACACCCGAGCGGGAGAAAGCGAAATCAATGCAGGTCGCGATCACCGCCGCCGTCTCCGCGCATCCGCATCCGAAGCCTTCGGTCTCCTACTCCTTCCTCCGGCAGTCGCCTCCCCACCGGGCCCCGTTCCACGCTTCCTCCGGCGCGAACCCGGCGGCGACAGCTATGACCGCCTCGCCGCCGCAGCTGCAGCAGCTCACCATCACGCGCCCCGACGACTGGCACCTCCACCTCCGTGACGGCGACGTGCTCACGGCTGTGCTCCCCCATAGGTTCGTCAAATTGGTCGCCGCTGGATCGTTTTGGTAGTGCACGCCGAGTGTTTGGTGTAATGTCTCTGAGCGGTGGTAGGCTGTCTCGTTTGTTGTCTGCTGACTGATGTGTTGCAGCGCGCGGCATTTCGGGAGGGCCATCGTGATGCCAAACCTGAAGCCGCCAGTGACAACGACAGCGCGCGCAGTGGAGTACAGGGAGGAGATCCTGAAGGCGTTGCCGCCTGGGAGCAGCTTCACGCCGCTCATGACACTCTACCTTACGGACAACACTAGCCCGGAGGAGATCAAGCTCGCAAGTTCGGTTTCTCCCTACTACATTTGGTTCCATAGCTGTTATATCGAACGGTATTGAGCAAGAGCAGCTGCTGCATATACCTTTTTGTGGCATGCCATTGTTGCTAAAGAACTGCATCCGTCGGCTCCCAATCAGAAAAGCTCCAATTTATAGTGAAGCAACTTCTTCATGAGGCCTAACAACTCGTTGAATCCCTTATCAGACAATCCATTTGCCGCCTTCCATTGCATTAGTTCTAGTGTGGTACGCAACTTTTTGTGCCCCTGTCCGCAGTTTGGATACAACAGTGTTTCATAGTCTTTTCAAAGACGCTGAAACTTTTCGTAATGCCTTTTATCAACGTATTCTCCCTCTCTATCAAGCAGCATTTGGTCTAGATCATCGTCGCCAAACTCCCCCTGCATATGTTCGAAATAACTGTGTTGGCCAGCGTCCGAGATATTATCGTTCACCTGTTCTTCTTCAGCCCGTGTAATCTCTACTTCGCCGTGTTTGGTCCAACAGGTATAATTTTCCATAAAACCTCTTGAGATCAAATGAAAATGAATTTGCTCACAGTTTGCCCACTCCTTTTGATTCTTGCAATCAATACATGGGAAACATATATAGTCTAAGGTAATATTGGTTTCAACATGACGAATAAAAGTTTCTAAACCTTCCACGAACTGCGAGGAACACCGGTCCATGTACATCCATCGCCGATCCATCTGCATTATACATATTCATAGCATTGAGAGTGACAGTAGTTTGTGTATCAAATACACATATTGATACCATACAAACAAACATCTTGCAAGGCTAAATACTCCTGGGTGAATCAGTAAGGATCATCCATCATTGATACTATTAGGAATTTGGTGTAGATATGTGAAAATAAAAATAATAATATTTTTTAACATCCATCTTTCATGAATACCCTTCCCAATCCTCGTCCCCTCCATTAATCAATGCTAGTACACATACAAACATGATTTAACAGTACACATACAAACATGATCCAATACTTCACATACAAGCATCCAATGATAGTACACATTAAAAAACATCAATGAACATGCAAAGTCTGCAGCACGTACAATTATACATAAATTGTTCGGACAACAACAATTCTTAAATGCATAAAACTTGAATTAAAAAGTACAACACAGAGTGCGATCTTGATGTCTCAATCACACTCTATGGGAATATGACTTCCCCTTTGCCTCGCTGCCCTCGCCCTCGCCCTCGCCTTTGCTCTTGCCCTTGCCCTTGCCCTTGCCGCCCATGCCCTTGCCCTCATTACCACCATTCCCGCCGCCGTCGCTGTCGCCCTCGCCCTCGCGCTCGCTCTCGCCCTCGTCCTCGCCCTCCTCATCACCACCATTCCCGCCACCGCCATCGTCGCCGCGACGTGCCACATCATTGGTCGCCACATATTTTTTGTCTTTTGCGCTACTTCTGTGGGTATTCGTCCCCCCACAACAAGCAATGGTGGAGGGACATAGACACTTTAAAAAACAGCACATTTTGGACCTAGTTGGAGGGAGCGTGGTTTCAATGTTGGTGGCGCTGTCACCGGTCCAACATGACATCCTAAATCTGAACGAAAATTTAATGGTAAAAACACAAACAAAGATCGGCATTTGTGGTTGCGCCGGTAGCGGGGCGGCGGTCGCTGCGGCGGTGGTGGTGGCGGTGGGACCAGAAACGAGGATGCGATGCCGGTGGATAAATGTACCTCAGCGGCGTGGCCGGGGAGGCGTTGACGAATGGGCGGGCGCGCAGCGACGACGAGAGCGGCGAGGCCGGGGCGGTGGTGACAACGCGGCCGGCGCGGCGACACGAGCGTTGCTCCGATGATGATCCGATCCCCTTTCACCGCTCCCTCAGCGCGGCAAAGAGAGGCTCCGGTCCCCACTCCTCAGCAGCTCCTTGCTCAGCACGGCAACGAATATGGCTCCGGTCTCCGCTCCTTCCTCAACAAGAGCGTGCGAGCTCCCTCAGCTCTCAGTGCGGCGATGAGAAGACGACGCAGTGACTTTTTGTGACCAGAGGAGAAATGGCTCCAATTATCGGAGCCTAGTATTAGTCCCGGTTGGTAACACCAACCAGAACTAATAGCCAAATATCAGTCCCGGTTTGTAACACCAACCGGGCCTTTTGTGACAAGAGAAATGGCACCAATTATCGAAGCCCAGTATTAATCCCGGTTGGTGACACCAACCGGGACGAATGCTCCCCAGCTGCCATGTGTCACGCGAGGTGACCTATCGGTCCTGGTTGGTGGCACCAACCAGGCGGCCTGCTGCCTCGCGACCATTGAACCGGGACTGAAGTTAATCTCAGTCCCGGTTTGATGGTAACCTGGACTGATGTGCCGGGATGGAAGGGCCGTTCCGTAGTAGTGATTGTACTATCCTATTCTTATTAAAGGCTCCATTTTTTTTTCAGGTTTGCATGCCCATCAGTGGGGCGCAGTCTCCTCCTATGTTCATCCATTTCCATTATATATATAAGTTGGGGTAAACGAAATCACCACGTTAATAAAAGAATTTTTCACATAAATTATAGAAAAAGGAAAAAAAATCTTCAACATCGATTGCAGTGGGGCTAGATTATAAAGGCTTAGAATTAATCCTTTATCATGCAAATTCAAACGTAAATCATATAAAAAAAAGATCCCCTCCATCAATTACAGTAACGACCCAGATTAAATCTACTTATTGGATAGATCTCCACTTAAATTAGAGAAATTGAGAAAAGATGTAATCGATTACAATGGGAACAAATTATAATGGTCTAGATTGAATTTATTATTGGAGAAATATCCACCATGTTAATCAAAGTAATTTTTACATAAATCTATCCTTGATTATTGTGGATCCATGTCGGTATAGATTTTTCTGGTGATAAGATACTCCCTCCGGTGTCGCCGTTTTATACACTATTTAGAATACTAAGGTCATAGTTATTATTAGAGGATATTTTTACTGTCCTGCCCTTAGTAATTAAAGGCGCCATTTTTTGCAGGTTTGCATGCGTCCATTTTTTGTGCATGGCAGTAATCGTGGCAGCTCTTCACCTTGTGCGACGGCAGATACGGTACTGGCGAAAGTGGAGACGGCAATGGTGGTGACGACATCGCCGACCACGTGCTAAGTTTTCTGTATTTGCTAGGGATGTTGGCCTGAATCTTGCATAGCAGTTCTTATATAGAGCATATCCATGAGCTAGCAAGTCGAACCATCGAAAAGACAATGCATGTAAAATGCATCGCTTCGGGCTAGCTGCATGCTTGCATGCATCGAGGCCATGCAGCCCAGACATCTCATCTAATTACTCCTCTAGGGTAAAACTGAAAAGAAAGCTTCTCAAACTCTTCAACGACTTGTTTTCTGGCACTTAGGACTAGTCTTCAATGGCTGAAATGATCAGTTTTTTTTACATTGGAGGCAATACGAATTAATTTGATAAGACCTGATTAAAAGTAGAAGTTTGATAGCGCATGGTGTCACATATGGCATACATACATATAAAACATCACAGAGCCACCATGTTAATCGGATACATTTTCACATTAGTCAGAGATAGAGAAAAAAAAACACCACCATCGATTACGGTGGGGCTAGATTATAAAACTTTATATTGAATCTATAATCAAATAAATTTCCACATAAATCAAATAAAAAAGATCCCCCATCGAGTATATAGGAAAAACCTTTATTTAATTCTAATTATTTTTCGTGTAGAAGAGAAAAAAAGAATAGGAAACGCCGACTTGAACATAACTTATTTTCTGAACTTACGCTGCTCTGCCACTGGAGCCATTCGTAAAACTACAAGTTTTCAGAAAGCAACAACCGCAAACCCAATATACTCCCTCCGTTTTTTAAAACATATCGCTATTGGCCTTTTTAATAAGACAAATAAAAGAAAACATGTCATTTTTTTAATAAGATAAATGGTCAAACGTGTGTACAAAAGTCAACATTGATATTTTTTAAAAATAGAGTGAGTATCAGACATTAGAACATCACCACTAGAAGCTTTAAAGACATAGTTTAAAATACTATTCACTACACACTCTATGCATCCCTATAAAATTTCTTCACACTTTAAAATACTCACTAAAAGATTATTTCCCTCTAGCAAACACTATATTTCTGCACGCTTTATTTTTTTCGCTTCTTCTGCAGATGCCGGAGCACGAGGTTGGATCTTGAACAATGGCTAGTAACCGAGCTCACTTTTGTAGCCGGCTTGTTTCAACTTGTCGGCAAGCCAGCGAGCCAAGGTTTGAACTCACAGAAGAACTATGTGTAACCGATTGGACGATAGGTAGCTTAGGTAAAGATCGATAAGGGCATATTTAACAAATTAATCAGGCAACACTACAAAATTGATTAAAAGTTTCTTTCTACGAAATGCAGACACGTGGATTAATCAGCTTCCGCAAAGCTGCAAAAGCTAGCTACCGAAGGAAGCATGGCAACTCAAAGCTAAGGGGACTTTAGGGTGTGTTTGGATGGCGTCCAGCGTGCGCCATGCCGATGGTTGGCTCTCCCTGGAATTTCGGCGCTCGTTTGGATCGGCGCCCGCAATTGGCTCTCGCCAGCGAAACCGAAGGCGCGCCCTGGCACAGTAAACGGGGGAGAAAGCGATGGCGCGGGCGCTCGTTTTGTTCGCCAATTGTTGCCATCGCGCGTGATGGCGCGCCCTGGCTGGCGGCGAGCCAATGTTTGGCACGGCGCATCAGGGACTCCATCCAAACACGCCCTAACACTTTGACATGAGACGAGGTGGGGCGGGCCTCATCACTAACGGTTTTTAGCCTATCCGTCAGACTGTGTCAGTGCTGAAAAGGAATGGATGGACATTTTTCAGTAGTGATTGCTTAATTTGAAAATTAAAAGATATCATTAGAAACTTGTTGTTTTTTACAAGTCAAACGATGTAATATTTATCACAGAAGAATATGTGTAACCGATTGGACGATAGGTAGCTTAGGTAAAGATCGATAAGGGCATATTTAACAAATTAATCAGGCAACACTACAAAATTGATTAAAAGTTTCTTTCTACGAAATGCAGACACGTAGATTAATCAGCTTCCGCAAAGCTGCAAAAGCTAGCTACCGAAGCATGGCAACTCAAAGCTAAGGGGACTAACACTTCGACGCGAGACGGGGTGGGGCGGGCCTCATCACTGACGGTTTTTAGCCTATCCGTCAGTGCTGAAAAGGCATGGATGGACATTTTACGGTAGTGATAGCTTAATTTAAAAATTAAAAGATATCGTTAGAAACTTGTCATTTTTTACAAGTCAAACGATGTAATATTTAATTTTGCAGGGTTCAAATGATTCGTCTAATATTTTTCAAAATATTTTTTACATGTTTTTTTGAATTTTCAAAGCCTCTCAAGGAATCTCAACCTTTTCATGTATAGTTTTCCACTGGTTCAGACGTAAATGAACAAATAAAATATCAACAGCGGTCTGAATATGTACGGAAAACCTTTATTTATTTCTAATTAATTTATTTGTAAATGCTAAAAAAATTGGAAACGCCGACTTGAACATCTAGTTTTTTTTTTTTTTAACACTACGCTGCTCTGCCACTGCAGCCACATTCATATTCATATATGTACGTAGTAGTACAGGTTTTCAAAAGCAGAGCAACCCCAATGTATCACTTTCTTTATACACTCGGGGGGAACGAGGTTGGATCTTGGACAATAGCAAGTGACCGAGGTCTTTATTAATCGAATCCAGTAGCCGGCTTGTTCAGCTTGTCGGCGAGCCAGCGAACCAAGGTCTGACTTTCTATCCCGTATATCAATCTGAACTCACAGAAGAATATGTGTAACAGATTGGTAGCTTAGGTAAAGATAATGGCATATTTAACAAATTAATTAGCCAACACACTACAAAATTGATTAAAAGTTTCTTTCTGCGAAAAGCAGTCATGTAAATTAATTAGCCTCCACAAAACTGCAAACGCTAGCTACCGAAGCAGGGCAACTCAAAGCTATATAAGGGGACCAGCACTTCGACGTTTGCTGAGCGCTAGCTATCTCCTTCTAATCTTGTTGAAATTTCGTGGGACTAGCTTACTTATATTCCAGTTAATGCCAACTTCAGTTTAGATATTTTCCCCAAATTTTTCTATACATTTTAGCTCCTCTTAAAATTAAACAGTTATTTTTTTTCAAAGTTTTAATAGTATTTATATCTAATCTAATTGTAGTTATTTTATTACAATTGATACATACTTTCTGTTTTGATCTAAATAACTATAACTTGGGTGCACCTATTATTGATATATGAAAATTTCATTCCAATTCCATGCATACATATGTATTCTCTTTTTTAAGTAGTATAGAAATTTTCATAATCAATGGATGGCTAGCCTTTAGGAGAGGATGTTGCAAATCAACAGACTCACCATGGTGATTCAGTTCTTCTCGAGCCTTGTGGCACCTGCTACTTACCCATGTGCATTCTCTAGGTCTATTTCTCCCATGTGAATGCTAGCTTAGGCTCTGCCTTTCCCTATCCACGGGTGTGTATATCTCCCACAACACCGCATGCACCTCTGATTCAGCTCTTCCCGAGCCTTGTTCCTCCTATTATTCGTCAAGATGTCTAGCATCATCTCAATGAAATTTTCTTTGCTTTTGGTGGCCATACTCAAAGATGAATTCATGTACAGCTCATTGTGGATCTCAATGATTTGTTTCTGCAGTCCTTCATGACACTGGTCACAGTTCAGAATGCTCTCCATGCTGTTGACTACTTGCTCATCAGTCTCTGTAGCCTGCAGGAACAATCATGAACCAACTGATCACACTGAATCTGTGATGGCTCAGCAGCATTTATGTAATCTCAATAATTCATCATCTATGACGTGGAGCTCAGGAGCTGTATCACTCTGCCCCTTAATTTTCTGCAGACTGCTAATATCCCCTATTCTGCCACCATCCTCTCTCTTCCAATGAAGAAGGTTCCTGCAATGTGGCAAATTGTAAGAACCTGAACAATTGGATGAGATATCCTTACCTGAAAACAAGCGGGATATTTGCATGTGTAAGAAAGTATTATAGGTGCTCAGAGAAAAAGACAAAAGACAAAAACAACACCAGAAAGACACCACATGTTGTAGACAGGAATACCCTGTCCAAAGGCCTATATATTTTGGTCTAGTCCTGCTTCCTTTATCATCTGATTACCAATTTTAGATGTATGCCAGAAAGAGTCCCCACACAAATTGCTTGTCATTTCGATGAGTACAAATGGCAAAGTAAGGGATGAGAAGTGCAGGGAATTCACTTCAGTGCACTTCACCAGAAGTCTCCACATGAACAACTTCCATTATTAAAATGGTGAAATCTATACACGTCTCTTAATACAATCTCTCTTCCAGTGACTTCAGAGGTGAATTTCATCCAAGAGTGGCAATCGTTACAGACACGAAGGTTCTTAATGACTCGAAGGGGCACGCTAGGTGGCAAACTCATTAACCCAAAGGCCACAGCTAACTTCTCGCTGTGGACAAGGGCAGTTGGATCTTTCTTTTCTTGCTCTTTTTCATGGATGAGATGATAGTTTTCTTTCTTATAACCTATTTTGGCTACCCTATCATTTATATCAGCCAAAAAATTGTATAGCTGTTCAGCCAAGGGATGTAAACGATCACCAGCAAAGAATGCATGGACTACATTCTTTACTTCAATCCAGCTACGACCTGGTTCCTTTCTGACTCCTTTGTCTTTCATCATCTTTCTAACCTGATCCCTCCTGGCCCACTTCCCAGTAACAGAATATACATTTGAGAGAAGAACATACGATGCAGAATCATGAGGCTCCAATTCCAGGAGGTGCTTAGCTGCAAGCTCTCCAACTTCTATGTTCTTGTGTACTTTGCAAGTGCTGAGAAGGGTTCTCCAAACCATTGCATCAGCAGCAAATGGCATTTCCTCAATAAATCTCCTTGCACGATCAAGTTGCCCAGCACGTCCAAGAATATCCACAACACAAGCATAATGATCAGATCTTGGATGAATTCCATGCTCATTAGACATGGATTTGAAGTAGCTAAGGCCTTCGTCCACCATACCCACATGACTGCAAGCAGCTAACACACCTATGAAGGTAACATAGTCTGGTTTTAGACCTTCTTGCTTCATTTGATCAAATAGATACAAAGCCTCTAGGCCACGTCCATGCTGTGAACAACTTGTAATAATAGTATTCCATGACACCTCATTCGTCTCAGACATTTCAGAAAACTCCATCTTCGCATCTTCAATGCTGCCGCACTTCCCATACATTGAAATCAAAGTATTTGCAACTTCAGTTTCAGAGGTGTAACCTGTTTTAATAACTCTGCCATGTATTTGCTTCCCTTGTTTAATATCTGCAAGGTTGCCTGAAGCACTAATAGAGGATACAAATGTGAACACATTGTACTTGACACCTGCTTGATCCATCTTCATAAATACCTTGAGGGCTTCTTCATATAGACCACTTTGTGCAAAACCAGATACCAATCCATTCCATGTTATCTCATCTTTATAACCAATTGCCTCAAACGAAGAGAAAGCTTCGTTGCTTCTTCCACATCGTGCATAAAAGTTTATCAATGCATTCCAAATTGATACATCTGCTGAATAACCAGACACATAAACTCGACCATGAATCTGCAAACCCTGACAACTTGCTTTGATTCCAGCGCAAGCGCTTATAGCACTTGCTAGCCCTATGTTATCAGGCCAAATTCCACATTCCTTCATTTCTTTGAATGCCACAAGGGCCTCCTTACAAAACTCATGCTGCACATATCCAGCAATGATGGAAGTCCAGGCAACCACATCTTTTTCTTTAATCATTCCTAGGAGTTTTCTTGCCTTGTCCAGCCACCCGTATTTGGAGTACATATCGATTAATACGCCACTGACATACCTGTCAGACTCAAAACCAGTTTTTATGCTTAACGAATGGATCTGCTCTCCAAGGTTAATTTCTCCTGTGTAAGTGCAAGTCCTTATTATGCATGGGTATGTGAATTGGTTGGGGCGTATGCCTGCAGCTTGCATTTGACAAAAGATATCAAAAGATTTTGCTAGGTCACTGATCTGCCCATATGCCACAAGCATCAAATTCCACAGCACAACATTTGTCCTATCACCCAAATTGAAGATCTCCAGGGCTGTTTCTTTATCGCCGCACTTCACATAGACATCCAGGAGCGAGCCTTCCATTATGTAATCCGACGACATACCTGCTTTCAACAAATGCGAATGGAGCTGCTTCCCCTTTTGAAGATCCCCAACTGAGGCACAGGCTGCAAGCAGACTAGCAATGGTCACGCAATCAGGCCTCAGCCCTGACAACCGCATCTCATCAAAGATCTCCAAAGCACGCTCGCCATGTCCAGCCTGAGCATGTCCTGAGATCAGTGTATTGAACGTCACTTCATCACAGCACAGAATGTCATGGAATACTTTTTCTGCCTGCCCAAAGGATCCGAACTGCAAGTACAGCGCGATAAGCGCATTCCCCACAAAGGTTTCGGAGCAGAACCCTTGCTTGTAACCATGGACATGGATCAACCTTCCTTGCGCAAAAAGCCCAACCTTAGTGCAAGCACTTAACACACTAGACAGAGCATACGGCGTAGGAACAACCCCCGACCGATGCATCTGGCAGTACAGTCCAGCAGCTTCTTCCCCAAGGCCATTCTTTGCGTACCCTGACAGCATAGCAACCCAGGAGACG
This sequence comes from Raddia distichophylla, assembly GCA_005191435.1. Classification (NCBI taxonomy): domain Eukaryota; kingdom Viridiplantae; phylum Streptophyta; class Magnoliopsida; order Poales; family Poaceae; genus Raddia; species Raddia distichophylla. The sequence goes on along the minus strand of SPJY01025704.1, from coordinate 383,356 downwards.
TTGTCCCTGGCCGAGAGCTCCTCGAACACCCGCCTTGCCCGCCGCGCAAGCCCGTTCTTCGCGTACAAATCGATCAGCAGGTTGCCGACGAGTCGGTCGCCCCCGAGCCCATGCGCGATCGCCATTGCGTGGATCTCCGGGACGAGCGGCCAGCGCGCGCCGCTGCCCCTACACGCGCGCAGGGCGCACGCGAAGTCGGCGACGCCGAGGCCAAGGCCACTGTACTGGTTGGCCTTGGACGCAAAGAGAGACAGGATCCTCTCCGGCTCGTCCTGCGCGAGGAACCCGGCGAGCGACCTGCTGAGCGAGGCCGCTCCCCGGCGCGTCATTCCGTCGAGCACCTTTTGCGCGACGCGGTGGAGGGCATCGTCCACGGCTTTTCAAGGAAAGCCTTCGCTCCTACATGCGCTACAGGGGTAAAAGCGGTGCGCCGGGGTCGGAGACCTTGTCGGTGGCGTTCCCCGGCGCGTCGGCGGTGGCGGCGGCGGCGGCGGCGAGGCGGGAGGAGTCAAGAGTTGGAACGGAAGCCTGCTGCGGCCGCCTGCTGGAGAGCTGGAGCGCTGGGCGGCATAAAAAAGGAAGAAGATTGGAACGAAGATCCAAAGGATGAGGTTTGAAGATACCTCTTCAACCGAACCATCTAACGGCTGATAGGAACTCACCTGAACTTGCTCGTCAGAATGAACTCTACAGTAATTCGATTGCTCTGATGTATCCTCATTTCCATTGTATAAGTCGTAATTTAACTTTTAAAAAATCAAATAATATTAATTTTGATCAAAAATTAGTTTAATTATATGAATCTTTAGTGGATGAAAGTTATATCAACATTTTTGCATTTCAAATTGATTTGAATATAATGTAATATTATAACAATTAACAATATATAATAAGAAAAACTGGCGGTAAAAGTCTGTCCCCAAAGACTTTTTTCAAGTCAAAATACGCCTTATAGAATAGAAAGAAGGGAGTATAATTTTGGAGAAGAAAATTCAACGATCAATAGCTATACCCTCTCCATTTATTTTTATAAAGCTTATGTTAATGGAATTTTTATATTGACGTCATCACTAAGCGTCGAAATTGTAATAGCCCGTGGGCCCTCTGGCCCAAGCCGGCCCAGCCCAAACCGGTTTTATAACCGATGGGGGGTGGGGATCGGTTTCCTCCAGGGAAAACCATCCCAGCCGCCACCCCATCTCCTCCTCTCCTCCCTGTCAACCCCAGCCGCCGCCCCATCTCCTGCCCTCCCCACCGAGCCGCGCCGGCGCCGCCGTTCCGAGCCGCCGTACGTGCTGCTGCCATTCCGTGGCCGCGCCATCGCCGTCTTGTCGCTTTGCTCGTTGCCCTGTTGTCTTGGTTGAAGGTCATCGGTAAGAGACAAGGGGAGGAGGTGGTAGCGAAGGAAGAAGGTATAAATTGTAATTAGGGTTTGTTCTACTTTTGTTTAACTGCTGCAAAGCCTGTGATTAGGAGATTTCTTGTGGAATTAATGTCCATTAGATGTTAGGTGTGGGTTTTAGCGATGGCTAGTGGAGGAGGATGGAATTTAGTGGTGTGATTCCGTATGCAGCAGCGTATTTAGCGATTTTGGCATGTTTAGGTTGGGAATCCGCGCTCGATCTTATTACAAAAGTGGAGCGTACCGACTTTATTTTCGTTTTGACTGCAAGAACGCAGAAATCGGGTGAGAGATGTAGGAGTTATGATTGTTTTAAGGTTGCTGTCCAGAATTTATATTTATCGAAATTCGGGAGTTGTAGTGCTATAAAAGGGGTGATTTATTTGGAGAGACGGAAGAGATGCACGTAGGAGCGATATACTTTATTTGTTGCCTTGTTTGTGGAAGTATTGTATTGAGACTCATCGCCTTCTGTAGGTGGTGGTGCGACTTCGTCGTCGACCGTGCGTCGTGCTAGCCCCTGGGAATAGAAAGGCAAGTATATGTTATGTAAAGGTTTAACCATCGATGAATGTTGCTTGATGAAGATAATATCACTAAGGCAATACAAATTATACTGAGTTATACTTGTCATTGAAATTGTTTATTGGTATAAATTGCATCTCTTGCATTGCATACATATGACATGACCTACCCTCGGGTAGGCATCCCACTGATGTGGGAGGGAAAAGCCCTACTTCGGTAGGCACTCCACGGGAGTGGAGTATTTGGTCCCCGGCCTTGATAGGACGGGCAAGGGTGTGCACCGACGGGTGACACTCTAGCTATACCGGCATTGCATTCATTGATGAACCGAGGTTATTACAGTGACAGTGGCATGATGGTTGAGAATTGGTATTAAGACATGTGGTATTGTTAAATTAATCTCTTTGTTTGATATATACTTGCTGAGTCGTGGACTCACCCTTATTTTTTAATTGTTTTTACGTGATCGATAAAGGCGACATGCATAGGAGGGGTGTAGTTCCAGTTGGCACAAGAACTCACACTTTAACATGAATGTTTGATTTAGTAAATTTAGTTATCTCATTTCCAAGACTATTAAGTGAACCATTCATTATTCTTGTCTTGTGTGGATATGGATGTTTATTCTATTCGTTGGTTATTTGGTTTGTTAATTGTTTAATGACCTTGGCGTCGTCGTTAAAGGTAAAAGGTGAATTTGGTAACTGTCGTTGGCCCTTGTTGGTATGGACTCATGAACGGATTGTGTGAATGTTGATTGTATACTGTTAATGGGAGTTGTTTAAATATTTGGTGTTGATGGTTGATTATATATGCAATCCTGTTAACTGTCATGTGTGGATTAGAGCAATTTATGGGGAGATGCTGTCGAAATTTGTAATTTTTTTTGTAAAGTTAATAATATTCCAAGCCCGGTTGGGTTGGGGTGTTATAGAAATATTAGAAATGTTACTAAAAAATTAAAAATATTATAGTTGTCATTATTCTCTGTGGTGCATTCCATCCATGCTATTATGGAGCTTTTCTTGCATCCATATGCTCACTGACAGGTGGATCCAAAATGTCATACACTCACCTCATTCTCTTTCCCTCCTCTCTCTCTTCTCTCTTCTCCATTGGGCTGGCCGAGGAGAGCTTCTCCATCTGTGTCCAATCCAATCCAAACAGGTAAGGTTTGTGAAGGATTACTTGTCACAAAACATCATTCGACAAAAATGTTTTAAAAAAAATTCAAGAAAAATTGAAACAAATATATTCAAATTTGGTCAAAAGCTATCCAAAAACTGATTTTTTTTTCACGGGTACAAAAACCTATCAGGGTAGCCGATAATCCTGGTAATCGGTTGATTATCAAATCCCTGGACGCACGTAACTGCACACCGGCTAGCTAGCTAATACATGCACAATGAAAAAACACATCCCTTTCTTGGATCTAAAAAGTCTAACTGCAGAGAACAATGCCCCGCAGTTTATTTTTTTATTTTTATTTTTTAGCTAAAGGGCAGGAGCTCTGCCATTTCATTAATAAAGGTAGAACTGTACAAAAACCAGGGAAGAGAAGAAAGGAGAGAGAGAGAGAGAGGAGGGGAGGGGAACTAGTTAGACAAGAGGAAGGACGAGGAAACTGCGGACCAAGCCGCAATCCCGTCCCTGATGAGGTCTACAACGCGGCCCAAAGGGAGAGACTGGCCTTGAAAAATTCTTCTGTTTCGCTCCTTCCAAAAGGATGATCAGGCCATTAAGAGTCTTGAAATAGTCCCGCGAGGTCCCCTCGAGATGGGCACACCACCAACCGCAAAAGGTGTAGGAACCCGAAGGGTAAGGCCCGTTCGGAAGAACCACCTGCCAGATCGAAATGGCGAAGGGACAGGAGCCCCACAGGTGATCAACCGATTCCAGAGGCCCGCTACAAAAAACACAGGCGGTATGGTGAGGCCAACCCTTCTTCGCAAGCAGGTCTGCCGTATTAAGGCGGTGGAGACTAAGGGTCCAAGCGAAGAATTTGCATTTGTTGGGAGCCCTAGCGCTCCAGATCGCCGACGCCAACGGGTGGCCTGTACTGCCATGTAGCTGCAGAGAGTAAGCTGATCTCGCGGAGTAGCAGCCGTCGGTGGAGAAGCACCAGCGAATAGAGTTCGGGGCATCGGAGAGAGTGACGTGACGGATCTTGCTCCAAAGTAGGATGCACTCCCGCAGGAGCGTGGCGGAATCTATGGGTCCAAAGTGGAGAATCCACTGGTGGGATGGGAGAAGACGAGCCACAGAGCTTTTCTGGAGCCTGGCCTGGCTGAAGAGGTTGGGGGCCCCGCAGTTTATTAACACACAAAATCATCAGTAATACTAGTAATTAACACAATATTTAGAAATGAAAGAAAAAAAAACAGGTGTGAAATTAATGGCCATCTTTCGTTAGCTGGTCTCATTGTTCAGGCTTCTTGTGCTTGGGCTTCTTCACTATCATCACGGTGCAGTGCGCGTGGTGGCTGCAGTAGTCGCTCACGCTCCCAAGAACCGCCCTGCAATTCAAGGCAGCAAGGGATATATTTAATTATCTACTTCGTACCATTCATGGCTATGCTCAATATATATGGTTTACTCCTTATATTTGGAATTTAAGCAAAGGGACTCATATGAGTGGCAAGACCTCTTGAGTGCTCCGTAGCCATGGCTGCCCACGACCAGCAGCTCTGCATTGTGCCTCTGGACCGCCTCGCAGAGAACACTCCTCGCGTCCCCTTCTACTGTTTCGTAGATGACATCAGCCACCTGTATGTATAACGGATGAACTTGGATATTGTCATTTGCAAGGTTCGTGCAAAGCATGTGTGTGATTTGTCCACGGTCTACCGGTTAGTGCCATCGCAATGAAAACAACACTCCCCTCCGGTCGTGGAATAATTACGTTAGCGTTTTAAATATTGATATAACTCGTTTTACAACGTTGAAATATCATTAGTTTCTGAGGATCGATATCATCCTAACTACCTCCAGTCATAGGCTTTGAAGATCACACCTGTTAATGCGATGTGGTGGTATATTAAAAAGGACGTAACTGCACACCGGCTAGCTAATACACATCCCTTTCTTGGATCTAAAAAGTCTAACTGCAGAGAACAATGTCCCGCAGTTTATTCACACAAAAAATCATCAGTAATACTAGTAACTAACACACTATTTAGAAATGAAAGAAAAAAAAACAGGTATGAAGTTAATGGCCATCTTTCGTTAGCTGGTCTCATTGTTCAGGCTTCTTGTGCTTGGGCTTCTTCACTATCATCACGGTGCAGTGCGCGTGGTGGCTGCAGTAGTCGCTCACGCTCCCAAGAACCGCCCTGCAATAGAAGGAAGCAATGGATATATTTAATTATCTACCATTCACGGTTATGCTCAATATATATGGTTTACTCTTATCACAAATAATTCACTGATAGGAAAATTTCACTATATTTACACACGAGATATTTGGAATAGAGCAAAGTAGAGGGACACATATGAGTGGCAAGACCTCTTGAGTGCTCCGTAGCCATGGCTGCCCACGACCAGCAGCTCTGCATTGTGCCTCTGGACCGCCTCGCAGAGAACACTCCTCGCGTCCCCTTCTACTGTTTCGTAGATGATATCAGCCACCTGTATGTGTTGTAACGGATGAACTCGGATATTGATATAACTCGTGTTACAACGTTGAAATATCATTAGTTTCTGAGGATATCATCCTAACTACCTCCACAGTCATAACTTTGAAGGTCACACCCGTTGCCGTTAATGTGATGTGGTGGTATATTCGAAAACGGTGATGCTGTGGGTCTGGATTATAACGAATTAGATTAAAATAAAGATTTTATATGAGCAACAAGATTAAGAAATTTGTAAATAAGAAGAAATAGAAATAAGAGTTCATATCAAATTTAAAGAGACTTTGTATTAGATACAACAAAATAATATAGACATTTGTAATAAAAAAAGTAATAGAAATAAAAGTACGTACTAAATTAAAAGAATGAGCTAATGTCTGCAGCAGCGAAAACATACATAATTTTGGAATAAAACATAGTAGGAATAAGAGTTGATATTAAAAGAAAGAATTGACACAAATCTAGCCTCCCAGATGCGTGGGCACCATGCTCATTGAATATACTTCGCACGAGAACAAAGAACTGGAAAGAAGAGATTTTTTTTTTGCAAAACCGCACAAGGGTGAGATGAAAAATCAGTACATGTGTACAGGGCGGGATTAGATGGTGGGGGAGGTGTCTGGACCGCATGTGTACATGTGTACATATATATGCGGATACGCATTTTCGCAATGGAGGAGAGCATACATTCTTCTCCTTCGGAAGCATGTAGGTTACCTGGGAGCAGAGCTGCTCGGCCTTCTCGATGACTCTAGCAGAGGTGCGCTTCAGGTTCATCTCCACCGACGGCAGCAGCTCCGCCGTTCCTTTGATTCGATTCAACAATGATAATATTGAACCATATTATTGGTGATCTGCGTGTACGTGCATCTAGAGAGGTTACCTAGGCCGGCGATGCCGATGACGGAGGCGGCGGGGGGCTTGGCGTGGAGCACCACGAGGCGGTACGGCTGCGGCTGGCCGGCGGCGAAGAAGTGGCGGAGCGTCCACTCCAGCGCGTACAGGCTGTGCTCGCAGTCGTCGAACCCCACCACCATCACCCCCTTCTTCTTCACCGCCGCCATGTCTCCTTGCAAGGACGGGACCGAGCTGGCCGGAATTAATGGCGGGTGTATGCCCGCGAAGGACTGCGCCGGTGGCCGATGAGCGAAACGGTGGAAGAAGGCGAGCGGCAGGGAGAAGGCTTCGGAGCGCGGGAAACGCATCAGTGTGTGTGAGTAGCCTCCTACCTTCTACGGCTGTCAAAATTTGTTTTTTTTTTTCCCCTCCGTTGGTGAGGGAAATTATTCTGAATTGGAAAGGCAGAGGCATTGCGCTTGAATGAGTTGATCATCTCCCGCATGTTAATTCAGGGGCGGCTTAGGTGCTTAATTTCTTCGATAAAATGGGGGTTTGAATGGAATGAATAAACGATGCATGGTTTTAAGTCAAGAAACGGGAGAAAATATGAAAGGAGATGCCTGTAGTTTTTTTTTTTCTCATTTTTTCTGTCGTAGTTGGAATTACTGGTTAGTGACACTGACGAACCAAAACATATGCATTTTGCAGTACCATGTCATGCATGCAGGCATGGATCAGCGTCTGGATCTCTGGGAAAACCGGCGCTGCGGTTGGGCCAAACCTGTCCGGGAACACACATATATGGCCTTTGAACACCTCATTTTGTACGGCTTATACTGCATGGCCTACTAGATTTGTTCCAAACATTCAAAAATCACAAATTCACATTTCTTGCAAACCTAAAACCGGCTAGTTTTTCGCCGTCTTACCTGCTGTCGGTGACCGTACCTCTTCGCTCGGTCATCTCGAAGATTGACAAGATTCGTCGTGCTTGGCTCTGGCGGGCTCTGGTTCAGCTCGCGAGGGACATTGCCTAGTTAATTGGAAGATTGTGTACTCCCCGCAGCGGTATGGTGGGCTGGGAGTCCTGGACCTCCACTCCTTTGCCCGGGCCCTTCGCCTTCGCTGGCTCTGGCTCTACAGGTCCAGCTCTTCCCAAACTTGGGTCGACACACCCCCCGCCAAGTGGGTCCTCGAACAACGATCTTTTTCGGACGGCTACCACCCTGGTGCTTGGGAATGGCAAGTCCATTTCCTTCTAGAGGGATGCATGGCTTGGTGGGCAACAGCCGCAGGATATTGCCCCGCGGCTGTTCGCCGCCTCTACCAGGAAAAACAGATCTGTTGCTCAGGCGCTTTTCAATGGGAACTGGCTGTCTGATCTCCGGCAAAATTTTCTTCCTTCCATGGCTGCGGAGCTGCTTACCCTCCTCCAGCGTCTACAGCAGATCGCGCCCCTTCAGCATGAACCGAACTGTGCCATATGGCGTTTCTCCCCCTCCGGGGACTACTCCGTGGCCTTCGCTTACCACCTGCAGTTATCGGGAGAACTTCGTCGAACAACCATCACTTGTGGAAGCAGTGGGCCCCCTCCAAATGCAAATTCTTCGGGTGAATGCTCTTTCAGCGGAAGATCTTCACAGCTGACTCTCTTTTGAGGAAAGGGATCCCCAACAACTACTTCTGCCCGCTTTGTCAAAGAAATTTGGAGACCCCGGATCACCTCTTCCTCACCTGCAGTTTCTCCAACCAGGCATGGACTCACATCTCCGTCAAACTGCGTTCGCCAAGGTTTTGCCCCTCCACGTGGTCTCACCCAGATTGCCTCCCCATGTGGTGGAGGTTGGACATTCAAGGGCAAATGGTCAGCGGGGCCGCCTCTGCCGCTCTCGCAACTTTATGGAACCTTTGGTTAGAACGGAACAATCGCATCTTCCGCGGTTGCGACCGGCCGATGTCGCTTTTCTTGAGCTCTCTTCTCGATGACTTGCGTCTCTAGGAGGCGGCAGGGGCCAATCTTGTAATTAGTTAACCCCCCTTTTAACGCCTGGGGTGGGGCGTCTTACTTTTTTCCACCCCTTTTTTATACGGCTCTGTATTCTTGGCCTCCGGCCCTCCTTTTTATAATCAAGTAAAGGCAATTCTTTTGTCCTTCCCTCAAAAAAATAAAATGGGTTTTGAATGGAATGAATAAACGATGCATGATTTTAAGTCAAGAAACGGGAGAAAATATGAAAGGAGATGCCTGTAAAAAAAAATTCATTTTTTTCCTTCATAGTTGGAATAACCGGTTAGTGAGATTGACGAACCAAAACATTTGCATTTTGCAGTACCATTCCATGCATGCTGGCATGGATCAGCGTCTGGGTTCTGGGAACACCGGCGCTGCAGTTGGGCCAAACCTGTCGGGGAACACACATATATGGCCTTTGAACAACCCATTTTGTACGGCTTGTCCTGCATGGCCTACTAGATTTGTTCCAAACATTCAAAAATCACAAATTCACATTTCTTGCAAACCTAAAACCGGCTAGTTTTTCAGAACCCTTCCAGGTTTTGCAACAGGGAAAACACGTCAGAAAAGTTGATGCAGGGTTCTGACTTCTGACAATCATTTGCGAGCGAAGGCGTGCATATCATCCTAACATAGTCTTGGTAGGCACCCTATTTTTCAGTGGCTTGTGTGAATTTTGTCCTTGCTCAAAAAATAAAATTCACCGTAATAAAGAAAGTAAACACATCCCCGCCGCACAGATAATTCAATCTTGATTGTATGTATATATCCACCACTTCATAAATCATAATTCACAAAACACATTGTTCCATGGTGTACCATGCGCAACAAATTATTGTTGACCTTCTCAATCCAGAATTGATCCGGATGTAGAATGATCGATATTATGGGCTGCTTACTTGCAGAAGTTGGCCAGAGATGTGATGTCGATGATCCATTTATTTACACACACATTCAACAATTTGGCAATATGTATATTGCATAGAACACTGATCGGTCAACGGTGGGTGATTGCTCAGTGCTTGTGCTTCGGCTTCTTCACTATCATCACGGTGCAGTGGGCGTGGTGCGCGCAGTAATCGCTCACGCTCCCAAGAACAGCTCTGCAGGGATGTTTAGGCAAGTCAATTATACAAGATATGCAAGGTGAGATCAGGGATAATGCAAGGTGAACTAACTGTATGACTTATCGCTGTCAGAAGATAGAGGCTGAACAGATAGATTTGCATAGAAGAAAAGTTCAGCAGAGTTTTTCAATAATGAAAGCAGTGTTCTAAAGAAAATTCCAGAGGCAGGCAGGACTTTGTCAGCCACCAACATTCTAGATTAAAATTACAATTTAAACAGCAGCTAGCAGATTGCAATCATACACCAATTAATTCAAGCCTACTCCTGAAAATTAGGCAGCAGGATAAATTTTGTTAATTTGAAACCAGCTTTGGAATTCTACCCATGCCAGCAAGTCCTGATGCGGGTGCAAATCGGCTAGGATGACAGTAAACTTATTCATGGAAGAGAGGCATGAACTCGAAGGCACAAATTCTCTAGGGGGAGAAGAAAAGAAAGAAGAGGGGAGAGCAGAGCAGGCGTAGGGAAGCGTCGTCAAGACCTCTTGATTGCCCCGTAGCCATGGCTGCCGACGACCAGCATCTCGGCGTGGTGCCTCTCGACCGCCTCGCAGAGGACGTTGCGGGCGTCCCCCTCCGCCATCTCGAACACGACGTCGCTCACCTGCGGCGGCGAACCCACACGGCGCCGTGGTTAAGAACGAACCACGCGGAAACCAGGATGATATCCATGGCGGGAAGAGATGTGCTGCACCTGTGCCTGCGAGCAGAGCTCCTTGGCCTTGTCGACGACGCGCTGGGAGCTCCGCTTCAGGTCCGCCTCCACGAACGGCAGCACGTCGGCGGCGCCTAAAGCGACTGTTTTTACCTTGATTCCCTCCGAATCCACAGATCTAAAATGAGAGAGGGGGTATGGACATACCTGGTCCGGCGAGGCCGACGGCGGAGGCGGCGGGGGGCTTGGCGTTGACGACGGCGAGGCGGTACTGCTGCTGCTGGCCTGAGGAGAAGAAGTGGAGGAGCGTCCACTGCAGCGCGTAGTAGCTGTGCTCGCTCTCGTCCACCCCCACCACCATCGCCATCTTCCCCTCCGGCGGCGGCGGCGTCGCCGCTCCAGCTTCCTCCGCCATGCCGAGCAGCGACGGCAAACCTCGCGAGCTCCCGAGAGCCTTCTGAGACACGAGAGTGAGAAACAGCGGCGCGCACGTCTCGGCCAGAAAACCACGGTAATGAGATTGAGAATTGATGCTCCCCTCCCGATGATGCCCCGCTGACAGGTGGGGTCCATGCCCTTTAATAATGCATCTGATCTGATCGAATCATGTCACCTCGCCCAGCGACTCGTATTTTGGCGTGTTCATGCGTGTTTTTGTTGGGAAACCACCTATAGGGGAGGAGCCCGGCCGGCAAGCCAGCAGCTTTCCCTGGTGGGTTCCACATATGGACCTAGCCTAAACCCTAAGCAGTACTATATAAGAAAAGGTCGAGCACCCATTGTATAATCTGAGAATTAATAAAGCAGAGCTCCACCTATACATCTTTATGCCCCCTGTGTTTGATCTTTTTTATGATTGATTGTCCACGTTTATACCTCGGACTACACCCGGTAGCGAGGTTCCTCAACACGTTATCAACACGCTCGCTCCCTGACGTGCCGATCAATCCGCGAGGAAGAACGATCTACATCCACTTCTACCACGAAGGTATATTTTGGGCACCGGTTACCCCAGGGGGAGTGTTGGGAAACCACCTATAGGGGAGGAGCCCGGCCGGCAGGCCAACAGCTTCCCCTGGTGGGTCCCACATATGGACCTAGCCTAAACCCTAAGCAGTACTATATAAGAAGAGGTGGAGCACCCATTGTATAACGGATCTGAGAATTAATAAAGCAGAGCTCCACCCATACATCTTTGTGTCCCCTGTGTTTGATCTTTCTTGTGATTGATTGCCCACGTTTATACCTCGGACTACACCCGTTAGCGAGGTTCCTCAACAGTTTTGTCCATAACACTACATTTAAGGGTCCGTGTGGGAATGGCGTTCCGGCCGGATCCGGGGTGGAAATTTAGGTCGAAAATTTTCTTAGGGAACATTCAGGTCTACTTGGAAGCCCATCCAACAGGGGTTATTGGTCCCTTCCCCCTTATTTTAAAAGGGAAAGCAGTCGCTGCTCACGACGTGTGGATTTTCCTCCCGTCTTTACCTCTATTTCCAGGCTCCATCGCTCCCTCTCTCCCGCTCGCTTCGCGATCTCGTCTCCCAACTGCCACCACCACCGTCGCTATAGGTCCCCTCTGGGGTCGCCTCTTTCCTCTCTCCTTCCTCATCGCCGATCCCGACTTGGCATAGCCCTGACTCCATTCGGCGTAGTGCCGTCTCATGCGACCTCAACTTGATCTCCTCGTCACCTGATCCACCTTCCCCGACGTTGGATTCATTGTCCCCGTCGTCGGATTTGCCCTCCCAACACCAACACTGCCTCTCACCGTGGGCTGTGTGGACGCCATTGGATTCGCCGTCGCTTGCCGCCACCCCGACTCGAGGTCATCGGATCGCCGTCCACTACCAGAGGATTGGGGGAGGATTGGATCTGAGGAAAAGAGGGAGTTAGGACAGGGAAAGGAGAGACAGGGAACAAGGAAGTGAAGTGCCAAAAATATCCCCCACGAGGCCTTGTTTGTTTCAGATTAAATTAAATTAAATTAAATTAAATGAGTTTTTTTATTTTTTGTATAGGACAAATGTTGTAATATTTTATAGTTACTTTTGTGGGGTTTTAAATAGTTCTTTTTAGAGTTCGCAAAATATTTTTTCATAATTTTTTAAATTTTTTAAAACGTATTTCGAGTGGGGCACAAACTTGCTACAGTAAAACACAACTCAACATTAATCTGAAACAAACAAGGTAGTCAACAGGTTTTTCCCCTGTGACTCCAAATGAGCCTTAAGGGCTTGTTTGGCTACAGGGGGTAAATAACCCTAGGCAAAAAAATCTCGTAAAGGGATTTTTGCGCCATTTTATTTCCCTGGCTCCATTCCCCTTCCTTCCCCACCCTTCCATGGCGAGCGACGACCCGAGGCTGGAGGACTCCTCGTCCTCCGATGGCGGCGACAACACCGACGCCGACTCCTTCAACGAGTCGCCGCCACCCCCACAGCAGCGGCGACAGCCGTGGAGGAGCCCTGGCGCAAACCCCATCCTCACTAGGGGTCTGCCTCCTCCGCTCATGGCCGCCACCGCCGCGCTAGGGGTCTGCCTCCTCCGCTACACCACGGAGTCCGCCGCTAGGTCCCTTGTTGGTGCCGTCATCGGATACGGTAACCCAACCATCGCCTCCTCGTCCTAGTCGATGCCCGCACTAGGATCAGTGCTCCATTCCACATACTTCCCCGCCCTTCCAAAAATTCGGAGGTGGCAGCGGAGAGAGCCGGAGGCGGGGGCGGAAGGGACCGGTGGCCGAGGCGGAGAGAGCCGGAGGTGGGGGCTGAGGGGGCCGTAGGTGGAGGCGGGGGTGGAGTGGAGAGGAGGGGGACGGAGGAGGAGGCGGATGGGGGCGGAGGGAGCGGCTAGGGTTGGGAGGCCAGAGGGAAGGAAGGGAGGGAGGGAGCGACTGGGGAAGTATGCGAGGAAAAATTTCACGAGTTGCGGGAAAAAGCACGGGGAAAGGGCCGAAAAACCCCGTAGGATTGGGCCGGGATCCCGGCCTGGATTGCGGTTCCCAAATGGGCCCTATGGGGGGAATGCTCAAGTTAGCGGCAATTTTCAGTCGGTGTTCACACAAGGACCTGCATAAACATCTTCGTATTGCAATAAAGATTTTTCTTCGGAGGTGTTTGCTAGTGGGTAATATTCTATTCCTATGTCATTATTAATGTATAAAATCTTGCATTTTATGCCTTTATAAAGCTTTACACAAAACTCAATAAAATCGTCTATCACAACCATGCGGCAACTCGGAAAGTTCTCATAATTTCAAACAGGAAGAAGTCCACATTGCCTCCCTCAACTATTGAAAAAGTTCACTTTTCCTCCCTCTGTGTTAAATGGGTGAGATCTGGCCGTCCAATCTTACATCGAATGGCCACAAATGAGTTGAGGGAGGAAAAATGAACCTCTGCAATAGTTAAGGGAGGTAAGTTGGACTTCTTCCTTTCAAACATGGCCTTCACCCCCTAGCAGTGATATCACCCAAACATGGGCTGGGCCGGACTAACAGCCCAACAACGAGCCATCACAATGAAATCTGGTTTTCTAATTTTTTTTTCAGATACTCCAGATGACATTCCGGTGATATTGGGAGACTGGCCGAGCACACGGAAATAGGATTTTTCGGAAAATACGAAGGACATTCTGGGAATTTTTAATTAGAATTGGCCGAGCGCTCACTTTTGCGAGAATCCAGATACACCAAAGGACATTTAGAAGTATTTTCACAGGGATTTTTGTGGGGCTTAAGGATATCAAATAGATAGGTGGTGACCGGTGAATCACTCAGCTTAGTATAATCTAATCTTTTGTAGTACTATATGGGTTCTAAATACCACATGTATCCTTAGACTCAAATAAGTAAAGCAATTTCAACAAGTCTAGAGATACCAAAAGATTGATCTTGATAACACATGATCTTAGATCATCACCTTTTGATTCCATGATTTTATCGTGTTCATTGCTCATTAAAAACATTAGTCCACTACAGCAAGTTGTCATTAATCACCAAAATCATTTGGGGCCTAGATGCACTTTCACTGCTTTTTAGGCAGGCAATGGTAGTGCTGCTTTGATCGTCGCTTCCTTGCTGAAGACGTCATCGTTGTCTTGGCCACTAGGTATCCTCCTACGAGGGAGCTTTCGAGCATGTGTTATTGTCGTGGCTGGATCAGTGGCTTCGATCAAACGACCGCTTGTGTTGTTGTAGTCTCCTATTTGCGAGGTGGTTAGCTTAGGTCAATGTGGCTTGTGTGTGGTCGAGTTTAGGCTGAGGTGGTATGCGCCGTTTGTTAGAATATTTGGGGCTTAACTCAATATATTTGAGAATAATCCAAATAAATCTCAGAGTCTCGTAGGCCCATGTAGAGGTGAACATGAAACTTTCAGTGTCACGTTGCTAGTTGTGGGGGAGAGACATCCTCTCAACCCCATATATGAGTAGCATGAGGCCACCACCCAAAGATGTCTCACAACATATGAAAAAAAGGCTTTCCCTAAAATAAGGGTTGCATCTCTCTAAGTTGCCACTCATTTCCTCTACGCTGTCACATATAGGTTTCTCCATACCATTGTTTGGCGTACACTAATAGCTGGGAGTGTAGGTTTTCAAAACCCATCGTCATTGGGATCTTGCACCGGGGATAATGAATAAGGTTTTTAGAAAGCGCTCGGCGCAACTTCTCATATCTCCATCTACTTCCTATACACCTTTGCTATGATCTGCAGTAACGGGCCGTCTTTGTCTCTTCTCTCATTTCCAAGGAAGATCAGAACGTTCTGCTTACTGCCCTTTTCAGCAGGTCTTTGTTTTTATTATTTACGAATGGAAAAAGTTCACTTTACCCCCCTTCAACTATTGCAAAAGTTTGATTTTGCCCTTTCAACTCTAAAACCGGGCATCCAACCTCCCTCAACTATCAAAACCGGTCAAATTACCCTCTTCAACCAAAACCACCATGGTTTTGGATGACATGTCATCCTAGTCAACATTTTTCTATAAAATAATTTCACAAAATTAAATAAATTGTAGAAAATTATAGGAAGCTCAATAAAATCATATAAAAATACCAAAAAATTTAGAAAAATACGTGGAAACCAAATATTCAATAAAAAGTATAATGTTTGTATATGTAATTATATGCATTTTTTGTTGAAGAGTATCTTTTATTGATTAAAAAATTAAGAATTTAGGAAAATTTGTTTATAGAAATTAATAAAAAAGCAAAAGGTAAGTATGCATTTTGAATGTTGAATTTAATTTTTAAAATTACAATTAAAAGGTCAAACTAACTTTGAATTTTAATTTAAAAAATGTAAATTAAAAGGTAAAGCAAACGTCCCTATATTTCTCTAGTTTTCTCCTTTTCTTATAAGCCAGACTTATTTTCCATAAAAGCTCAAACTATTTAATCAATAAAAGATATCATAGGACAAATATTTTTTCCATATAATTATGCACATAAATTATAGTATTTGGATTCTATATAGTTTTCCAAACTGTTAGATATTTTTATTTTTTTGATATTTCTATGATTTTCTACAATTTATTTGAATTTATTTTAAAAAAAATTGGATGCCATGTCATCTAAAACCATAGTGGTTTTGGGTGGAGGGGGTATTTTAACTGGAATTGATAGTTGAGGGAGGTTGGATGCACGGTTTTAGAGTTGAGGAAGCAAAACCAAACTTTTGCAATAGTTCAAAGGAGCAAATTAAAATGGACTTTTTCCTTTACAAATATACTAGAGGGGCACAGGGACAGGTGTTTGAATCTAATTCATATATATCTACAATATTTTGTGTTGCATGTTGCTCGTGGTCGATCTCTTAGTGTTTATGAATAATGTTTGGATTAAATTAAACAGGAAAGTGTGTTAATTCCAACATCATTCGCCCTGTGGTAGGTCTTGGAGCTAGCTTACGCTGGCTATTATGTTGTTTTTTTGGGTTTGACATCTTTTACTTTTTGGATGTGCCTTTGACCATTTGTCTTATTTAAAATTTTATTGCAAACATTAAAAAAGTAAGTTATGCTTAAAGTACCTTTAATGCTAAAACAAATCACAACAAAATAAATGATATTTACTTAATTTTTTTGAATAAGACGAATGGTTAAAGACATGTACAAAAGTTAAAAGCGTCAAACAAAAAAAAGGAGGGAGTATTTTCCTCCTCCTCTTCTTCTTTTCTCTTGTATATTGTACTCCCTCCGTTTCAAATTATAATTCATTGTTGACTTTTGAATCTCCGTTTTGACCCTTCGTCTTATTTAAAAAATATACATAAATATTATTTATTTTATTGTGATTTATTTTATCATTAAACATACTTTAAGCATGACTTACATTTTTTCATGTTTGCACAAATTTTTTAAATAAGACGAATGGTTAAAAGGTTTGTCCAAAAGTCAACAGTGAACAATAATTTGAAACGGAGGGAGTAGTTTTTCTCATTCTTAAATGGAATAGGGGAGCACCTGTCTTTTTGCGTTTAAAGAAAATTGTAGTAGCTTGTTTTTTTAGAGAGAAGAAAATTGTAGTAGCTGCAATAGCTGAAATGGACCATTACGCACTAGACGTACGTACTCCGTACGTCATAAATAAATTCACAACAGTGGTCCAACTAACCAAGTCGAAGTAAGGAATGGACCATGTAAGCACTAATAAAATAGCTGGAGTGGACCATGTACGCATTAATAAAGATGGATGGATGGATCATTCATTAAGGGAAAAAAAAAAAAGATGGATGGAGCAAAACGGTAGCCAGTGAGGGGGCGGTGCGAGTGTGCGACGCGCTGCTGGCGGCGGCGGCTAGCTCAAGCTAATGGAGGCCGCTGGCCGGGGCGCCGGCCGCCGGAGGTCGGTTGGTGAAGAGTGAAGACGACGGAGGAAGATGAGGTAACACTGTAACAGCTTCAATTCAAAGCAAATAGGAATCTGGAAAGTGGAGCGATGTGTCTCTTCTTTCTTGCTGTGAATGAAAGCGAATCGCAGATTTGCACCATAGATGCGCAAGTGCCAGGGGGTACAGTCGCCAGAATATGGTTCTATGCAACCAGGCTCAAGCAAAGCGCAGGCAAGCAAAAGCATGGAGTAGCATTGTATTTGTAGCAACCAGTTTGCATCTTGCAGCCCAGGAGAGCAAGAAGAGCGTGTTCCTCGTCTGGCCTGCACTGCGCCCTCCACCTCCACCTCCACCTCCACCTCCAGTACCATTAATTGCCATGTAAGTACTCTGTACTCCAACCTCGGCCTAATCTTGGAGGTAAATCCCTCGTGTTTCGCTGCTAATAAGGTGCGACGTGCATAGTAGAGGCGGGCTGTTTTACAGTAAGCACATAAAAATACTACTATCTCCGTTTCAAAATTTAGGGTATATAAATTTTTGGCACGGTCTTCAAAGTATAATTTTAGCCGTTAATTTCTTTCAAAACATGTCATTAGCAACTACAAAACTAACATCATATTAAACTACTTTTAAATACGGATCTAAATATATTACATGCACATACTAAAACATGTACAATTTTTTACTTAGGCCCTGTTCTTTTCAGCTTAACAGGTTAACGACTTAACAGCTTAACGACTTATCTAAGTTCTGAAAAGACATAAGCTTTGAGTTTTTTGGGTTCGTTTTTTTTCTGTTTTGAAGGTGGGTCCTAACGCTTTAAAAAGCAAGTCAAATGAAATGGATCCGAATCTCGAGACTACCTCGAGAAGCTCTTGAAATTCAGTCATTTCAGCTGTTCAGCTGTTCAGCCGTTTAGATCAGCTCAAAAGAACAGGGCCTTAATTATTAGTCAAAGATTTCAGACATTGACTTTTGAAAAAATATGCACGCCCTATATTTTGGAACGGATGGAGTACCGTATTATATTTTAAATTTGACCCTCTATTTTATAATAGTGTTTTGGACTTTTATTTTATTAAACATTACAGATTGGTACTTCATTAGTTTCCAATCTAGAGTACATTAAAAACGAGCTGAGCCAGGCTCGACTTGGAATTTTGACGAGCTCCAAAAGTAAGCTCGGCTCGGGCTCGTTTATACCTTCGAGCCGAACCGAGCTGAGCCAAGTTCTTCCGAGCCCAAGTTGATCTCGAGCCGAGCAACGAGCCACAAGCCACTTTTCCATTCCTATTTGTGGCCGCCTCGCAATCGTACAATCTCGTAGTTGTCGCCGCCACCAACGAGCTCACCTGCTCCTCGCTGCAACCGCCGCTGAGCAGAGATTGAATGTACATATTATATAACCTAACAAAAGGGCTAATTTAATAGGTACTACCTTTGTTTTTAAATGTTTGTAGCTGTTGACTTTCGAACACAACGTTGAATCATTCGTCTTATTCAGAAATCTTGGTAAATACCATTTATTTTGTTATGACTTGTTTTATCATTAAATGTATTTTAAATATGACTTATATTTTTACATATTTGTACTAAATTTTTAAATAAGACGAATGGTCAAACGCTGTGTCCAAAAGTCAATGGCCTCGAGGGTAGACTGTCTCGAAAAGAGCAGCAATCATAGCCTCTTCTAACGGATTCGGCAGTGGCTCGGCTTCTATAGGATGATTGATGGATTGTGTGAAGCTCACTGAGAGGTGTTTGTTGCCGACTGTCAAGCCGACAGATTCTCCCCTTTCCATATTTCAGACTAACTCCCTTATGGGCTACCCGATCAGGATACGAGAGTGATACGGGTCAGGGACATTGAAGACATGAAAATCTAGCGTGATGCTATGGTCATCTATGGTCACTTCAACACCTCTGAGGATTCCCTCAACTTGGGTAATATGGCCAGACAGCCATCTGATTTGCTTTCGAGAAGGAGAAGGGGCATGATTCGATGGGATTCTTGATGCCATCGATTTTGACATGCAGTTAATACCCAGACTAGGATAATAGGGAACACTTCTAAAATTCAAGCCATGTGATTTCATTGAGCAAAACTTTTTGAAAGGAAACAGCATAGCTATCTCCCTCGAGTCCTCTATTTCATCGGTTATCTCTCTACTCAAAATGGCAGTAAGAGTCAGAAGGTTTTCCTATTATCCAGGATCTCATCATGAATCGGGACATTTGGCTTAGATCTTTGGAATTGCCGACTTTCTATTGGCAGTGTAGAAGCATTGCCAAAATCGTCGAAAATTTCCTCTTCAAAGGCATAAGATGTCAAGAATGGGACAAGTTCGTTCACTGATTCAGGGTCTTGGACACAGGGAAACGTGGCTTTGGGAGTTTCTTTGATTCTTGAAGAATCGGATTGGGTCGGAAGGTTTGACTCGGTAGGGTTGTCTAAAGTTTGGGGATTACCCGAAGGTTCAAACTCTAGGTCCGAAAATTCATCAAATGTGTCAATGAAAGGAGTATTGCCTTTCATTTTGCACAGGATTTCTTTCCCTTCGTTAACAGTCTTCTAAACAAAGGATCCTCCGGAAACTATGTTTAAGAACGTGGCACTCGTCGGGTTCAATCCCTTGACAAAGTGTTGCATAAGCATGGGCTCAGGAACACACAGATCGGGTCCCAAACTAGCCAACTGGGTAAATCGTACCCAGGCTTGACCCACAGTTTCACTCTAAGACTGATGGAAGTTCAAAACTTTCTTTCTCAATTCGACAATTTTTTGGGAGAGAAAATAACGCGAAGCAGAATTTCTCCTGCAGAGCTTTTCAACTACCGTTAAGGTTTCCTATGGTTAATTTGAACCATGATTTGACTGATCCCATGAGGGAGAATGGAAACAATTTCCATTTCAGTGTTTGTCGAGCCATTCCTTGAATTTCAATGATTTGAGCAGAGACTCAAAGCTAAGTGTATGGATAGGATGGGATGATGGTGGAGAATCTAAGTATGTGGCCTTAAAAGCCAAAAACTGATAGATAGATGTGTTATCCATATGGAGGTATATGGACAAGCAAGGTTCGAAACTGGAACAGCTACCGTTCCCTGGCAACGGCGCTAAAAAACTTGTTGGCGATTCTTATGCCTACTATAATTAATCCGCAAGCGCATGTATATCGCAGTAGCTTTAACCCCGGAGTATTCCAAAGGTATCGATTTTCCACAAAGAACGAGAAGAGACTTGCTTCTAGTCTTGACTTGGTCGGATGGATATGGTGGAATGACGAAAGTGGGGTAAAATATTTTGGATCGAGAGATTCTACTAAAGGTTCACACTAGTCAAAGGTACAAGGTTTATCCACATACAATTTCTACTCTGTATCAGAACTCGGCCGATTCACTACCACCCAGTATCAGTTAAGAACACCGAATGGTTATGATCACCCCTGATTGGGCTCGACTGGGCTGAGACTAAAGGGGCGGATTCCACAAATTGCCGCACGGATAGCAGGGCTATCACCACCTACTACCTACCGCTCAGCCGTTGAATCAGGTGTCTACCGGGTACTAATTAGTCTATGCACCACGCCTATTCCTAGCAGTACTACGTACCAGGACGTCATTTGATACGCACTCCCACTAAACCCGGCACTAATATCTATTGTGTCACCCAAGCACAGAGATTTAGCACTCAAGATATAGTACGAGCCTAATACCAACAGAGAGATAATGTATACGAAATGAACTTGCTTTATAAATAAAGGACGGGACTAAGTGTTACTGGTAGAAGACGAAAGAAAACTCGCACCCGAGTTCAGCTCCGGAGCGCTAGTGGAGGGATGCCAACATGCCGGCTTCTCCTCAGCACTAACTCTCCTCTCTCACCTACTCTACTTAATAAATGGGCAGCGTAACGCTGCTTTGTGTTCTTCCCGCACTTCTTCGTGCCTTGCAAATGAGGAGAGGGGCTCCTTTTATAGCCAACCATAGCGAGTGAGGTCGTGCCACGTGTAAGGACACGTGCCTACTTCTCCCCAGCCGAAGGAGTACCCAAGGGGGCATCCAAGTCGGTCGGCCGACCGGACTTCGGTTGATCCCAGCCCTCGGCTTCGCATGGGTTTCCTCATTTACGGTGTAGATCATCCCCTTGAGGCGGTTTTGGCAGTTGAGGCCAGTAGAATTGGGTTACTTGAGAACTAAGTGATCCTCTCCAATGCAATGTCATCCCTAGAATCACAACGGCTTGATGTGAACGGTTGGTATGGTCTTCTTTTATGCTTTTAGAATGCTTGGAGAGAAGGCAACCCCGGCTTGGACCAAGTGCCGGTCGGCCGACCGGGTGTTTCCCCGGTTCGGGTCCATTTTTGTTTAGTAGGTCCTTAGAAACACAAACTTGCCCAAACTTGTGGAACTTTATCAATTTGCACATTTTTAGTTCATTTTCCTTTATTTGGAAGTTATGTTGACGGTTAGAAGTATATGAAAAGATGTCGAAATTAACCGTCAACACAACCTCACCACCACTGACACATGGTGGCGGCCACCAACACATGGTGGACTTCCCTAGACACATGAGGACCGGCACCCCCCGACACACGGTGGATTTCACCTCGACACACGAGGCACGGCTCGGACACACCGAGAGGCTCCCCCGACACACAGATGACCAAGAAACACAACGGAGGCTTGACGTAGAACGGCTCGGCGACGATCTCCTTTCGGCGGTAGAGTCTCAAAGAGCATAAGACAAGAGACCACTCACCTCACCACACCTCTCACCCTAATGGAGTCCCTAAATGACGTATCATTTTCTTTTTTATAACTAGTAGTTGACTCCACTATTGAAGATGTTCTAGGTTCTTTGTTTGATTGTTTGTGCAAAGGAATCACACATAGTGATTAACCTGTGGTACGTGTGGCACTTCGGAGGAGACAATAGATTATTTAAGGTGTGTTTGGTTTCCGTTTCTTTACCCATCTTGCTAGCTTTACTTCGCATTGCTAGGCTAGCCTTGTACGTGCAGGAGAGCCAAAATGGCTTGTCTGAGCTAGTGAAGGAAAAGCTTGCTTTCACAGGCAACCAGACAGCCAGCAACAAATCCAAACAGATAATAGTATTCTAACTTTTTGCCCAACGAAACTAGGCAAGGGTCAGCAAGGGACCCAAACATGCTCTTATTGTTTGGTTGTACCTTTGCTCGGTAAGAAGTTCTTTGTTAGTACATGCAGTTGCCATGCCCGAAGAGAAGGGAATAACTCAGTTTTGAAAAATTAGGGCCTCTTTGGTTGTCTACTAATTTTGCCTTTGCCAAACCTAAGGTTAGTCAGGTTTGATCAAGTTAGCTAGTGTTTGGTTCATAATTCAAGTTAGCTAGAGAGGATCTTTCAGAAATCTTACAACCCCTCAAGCTGGTTTTGACTGTTTAATGAACAAGCTGAGGTGTTTGTCAGTTCCTTGGCTTAATTGAAGGCGTGTTAGTTGCATTAAGCTTGGGGCTTAATTTTGCTGGCATTTAGTTCCTTTGTGAGCTTCAGGCTCATACATATATTTCTTTTATCCCAAATAGATTTAGCGATGAATTGCCAGTTTCGGCCAAAAAAAAACTCGCAACAAAAAGGAGATATACTGTTTATATTTTGCGGAGAGCATATTGTTGCTGTATAGTAGCAGTGCTTAGCAAGGTATTAACCGTTTCCCTTGTTAAAACTCAGCTCATCAGGTATCACAGGCAGTCAGCGGCTAATTAAGTGTGCGCACGCGTCACTATGGTTATCGGTGGCAATCGGGACGCAAAACCTCCGAGGTAATAAGTTTATTGAGAGTAATATTTTCTCTACCCCATGAAGTTCCCTGACTTATTCTAACCCTTATTATCCAGCAAGATTCATGCACACTCTTCCTGTACTCTCTTTTGGTCTTTTACAAAACCCCCTCATCAAAAGTAATCAGATCTTTATTCTTTCTCCTCTCCTCCAATCCTCCCTTGAGCCTGTCGTCGTTGGACACTGGCCGCAGTATGTATGTCTAGGCCGTGCTGGCGTGGTCTTGTGTGGACGGCGTGCTAGTCACCACACCAGCGGCAGCGTCTGGCTCAGGGGAGGAAGGAAGACAGACAGGGAAGAAGAGGAATGGGATTGCTTTTGGTTTAAAATTGAATGGGAATGGTGCGCGCACTACAGGAATCCGTCTTAATTTCGTTGGCCATCAACCGATGAAAATAGGGGTGAAACCGATGAAATTAATATAATTTTGTCGGTTTGCCGAGAAAATTAATCCGACGAAACGTGCTAGATGAAAAAAAACACTTTTTCATCAAGTGCCGACGAAATAAATATCCCGATAGCTTTCTACCCTATCCGAGAGCTGACGTGGCAGTTAATTTCGCCAAAGCTGATGAAATTATGTGCCACATTAGCCCAAATTAGAGAAGTGGAGGTGACACGTCGGTATGACCCAAATTAGAGAAGATGCATAAGAGCACATAGATGGAATTAATGCGTAATTAAGTCCATTCAGCATCACATGACTGTAACGCGCGCACAAGTTCAACATCAAGTCATCCAACACAAGTTATACATAGACGTTATACAGTGCATTATTAAGTCATCCAACAAGTTACACAAGGGACGTCATTCGGCAACACCATAATTTCGTCGGTCCAAACCAACTAAATTATTGCCTATTTCGTCAACCAGATCTAAACCGACGAAATTGTTGATGTATTTTCATCGGTTTTTATGGACCGACGAAATTGCAATCAATCGACGAAAAAACTTTGTTTTCCTACAATTCCTCCAAAGAGGAGAAGCGGTTTTTGGAGTGTTTTTTCCTACAATGCAAGTAAACTGGAGTAGCACAAGTTTGAATGTTGAAACGATTGGTGGGCAGCAGCTTGGCGGCCTACGTGCAGCAGCTGTGGAACGATTGGGAGGTGCAGTGCCTGGTGCTGGGCAGCTTCGCCCTGCAGGCCTTCCTCCTGGTGGCGGCGGACATCCGGAAGCGCAACAAGTCGACGGCGCTCCGCATAGTGCTCTGGCTGGCGTACATGTCGGCCGACAAACTGGCCATCTTCGTCCTCGGCCACCTCACCCTCCAGATGGGCGATCCGCGGCACGCGCTGGTGCTCCTGTGGGCGCCCGTCCTGCTGCTCCACCTCGGCGGCCAGGAGACCATCACCGCCTTCGCCATGGAGGACAACGAGCTGTGGAAGCGCCACCTCCTGGAGCTCCTCTCACAGGTGGCGCTCGCCGTCTACGTTGTCACCAGGTCGTGGAGGGGAGGCGCCGCCGGGCGGCGGCTCGTCGCCCCCGTCGCGCTCATGTTCGTCTCCGGGACCGTCAAGTACGCGGAGAGGACATGGGCGCTCAAGACGGCCACCGCAGAGTCGATCAAGAAGGACCACATGAGCGATCTGGTCAAGACGATGAAGAAGCACGAGGGGGAGGGCTCGTCGCCATCCACGGTCAGCAGGTACGACCGGGACATCGTCGGGCGTCGCAAGTGGTGGCTCCAAGGGAGCTACTCCGACCTCGTGCAAGCCGCCGGCGACACCTTCCCCAACTGCATCAATGTCCTCATGGACATCCCCGTGGCGCCATGGTTGCTGCCTGACATATGGAACATGATCGAGGAGATCGTGATGCGTGACGGCGCTAATTCTAGTTCTGCTACGGGCAAGGATTGGTTCTCCCCCAGGGCGTACAAGATGGGGGAGATCCAGCTCTCGCTCATGTACGACCGTCTCTACACCAAGATCGGCCTACGACTGCGGTTCGTCAGCCTCGGCCTCCAGCTCCTGACGCTCTCCACCACCTCGTCGGCTCTCGTGCTCTTTCTCTTTGCGATCAAGGACAGCACGACCTACAGCCACGTCGACGTCATCGTCACCTACATCCTACTGGCCGGCGCCGTGGCGCTGGAGCTGCTCTCCGTGCTGATGGTCGTGCTGTCCAACAGCTCCTACTGCATTCTGCGGGACAAATTCGGAGACAGCAAGCTCACCAAGGCCGTCTTCTGCTTGATCAGCCTGGTTCGGCCGTACCACAAGCCCTTGTGGTCCAACAGGTGGGCACAGTACAACCTCATTGCCGGGTGCATCAGAGAGAAGCAAGCCGGCGTCATCGCAAGGACGATGCATTTCATCGGCCTCTATGACTGGGACACCAAGCTCCGTCCCATTTCCGACGACACCAAGGAGCTCATCTGCAACGAGCTGGACGACTGGCATCGGCTGCAGCAGTTCAGCCACGTCCGGGGCCAGGGGATCCTGGAGATAAGAGGGCACCGCCGAGACTCGCAGCTGCACAAGAGCATCGACAAGGTGGACTTCTCCTCCAGCGTCGTCACGTGGCACATGATCACCGACATCTGCTTCCTTCAATGCACCAAGGGCGGCGTCGGCGGCGATCGGCGGCACATGCTGCTCAGCAGAGGGGTCTCCAACTACATGATGGACCTCGTCGCGGGGAGGCAAGTCATGATCAGCAGCGAGGGGAACGTGGCGCACAGCAAGGCCCGGGACGAGGTGAAGGAGATCCTCGCACGGCGCGACGGGAGGATCGGCGCCGACGACACCGACGCCATCTGGGCGGCGCTCGAAGCCAGCTTGAAGGCGAACCCAGGCTCAGACGGCGGCGCGATAGAGGGAGTGGACGTGGTCTTCGCGCGCGACTCCACCGACACCATGAGGCCCGTGCTGCCACGCGCGTGGAGGCTTGCCCAGATGCTGCTCCACGGCCAGGAATCGGAGGGCGGCGGCGGCGGCGATCCCTGGAAGCTCATCGCGTCGGTGTGGATGGAGATGCTGTTCCATCTATCCACTCGATGCGAGGCTGGTTTCCACGCAAAGACCCTTAGCACCGGCGGGGAGTTCATCACCCATGTCAGGTTCCTGCTGCATAATCGAGGGATCGGCTGGAACTTTGTCCTTGGCCGTGCCTGACGCACACGCACCGCATCAACATGGCCACCTTCCTAGCTCATACTATATGTCCACATGATGAAGACCATCACTAGCAAGAGTCGTTCTCATTTATGTCATCACACTGTTACTTTTATTCCTCTCTATTATGTACCGACCATGTAATAGAACTAGGAAAAAAAAAAAGTGCGTCCATGATGCGCCCGTCTCTGCTTTGCCACAATAAATAGGTATACTATGTTTGGATGTAACCAAGTATATTTTAGAATTTGAACTAGCGAAAAAATGTCCATGCGTTACAACGGAAAAAATAAAAATCCACTCACGCCCCTAGCCCCTAAGCATGGCCCAAGACCCTAACCCCCTAAGCATGGTTCCAATCTAATCAGAGAATCGAGTGGTAGAGGGGGAGTTCGGACACACCAGGGACAGGCGCCATGGGCGTAGTAGCAAATCAACTTATGATATATAAGACAACAAAAGGGCATATGTAGAGTTTCACATATCCCAGATAAACTAATTGTTCATTTACTCTCAAAAGTAATTCTCAAAAGATGAAACATCACAAGAGAAAATCAATATCAAGCCACAATGTTTGCTTCTTTTAAAATTACCCGATCAAAAGTATGAATAATCATATTGATGTACCTAATGATGCATGGAATCAGCCAACAAAAGATGTGGCATGCCTGTGTAAACTCTAAGAGAGAAGATAAATCGCACGTTCGAAATTTCTTGTGTGTTTAAAAGAAATATAACTTTATAGGAATATACCAGTTCTGATACATAATCTAGCTCTGCTGTAATGGAAGAGTTTGCCTAGAAATATAAATGGTTCATCAATGAAGGGGAAAAAAATATTGTAACAACATAAAATTGTTCGTTGTTTTCATTAATTAAATGGTGTGGAGTCTGGTACCTTTCCAACCAGATCAAATATGTTTGTGCATTGCAACGACATAAATAAAAAATCATCACAACAAAAACTCATAATTCACTAACTTGGTACGTTCCAGAACAAAATAAATTAGAAACTTGGTACACGTGCTCCTGAATAAAAATCCCAAGGTCATTAACTTGGAACATGTCCTCAAGGACAATGTTAAACCATTCTTGATCTGTTGAACTTCTCTTCCTCCACAAAAAGCTGCCTGGTAAATGAAAAGAACTTGTAAGCAGCAACACAGGCAATTGCATTAAAAACATAGTTCGACCTTGCATTGGGACATTAAAATGGCATAGAAATACGTTTTGGTAGTCTTTTACTTAAATTTACTATAGAAAAATTAAACATCTAATCACAAGAAAGCTAGGACCTAGACGTGCATACCCAGATTTACTAAAGCATCAACCAAACCAAACCGCGGTTACAAGAAAATTAAACATTTCAGTTCATTTGTCACCAAACCAATGCCCACATCCTGTAATCTAACAATTATTCCAATTCCAAAAAAAAATTGAGATGATTCTTATAGGTAAATCAGACATATCAAGGAGGAGAGACCGTGACCGAGACAGGGATCCAATGGCAACACCATAGAGAAGCAATGCAACCTGGTTAGCCCTCTCGTAGATGTGAGCCAAAGCCGAGGCGGGTCGCCGGCTTCGGGGCTGGTGCTGGGCGGTGAAGCTGACGCCGAGGTGGTGCTAGGTGGCCGGAGTGCCGAGGACGACGATGGCGGTGTCGAGGGCCTCCTTGTCGGCGATGTGTGGCTCGGGCTGGCGGCGGCGGAGCCGTGCAGGATTGAGGCGTGGGGGGCAGCCCACCGAAGCTCCGCCGTTTTGAGCTCGCACACCTCCAGATCCAAACAAACCGGACAGCCGTCGGGCACCTCAACGCCGACCGCCTCCCTTGTGGTGGGACGTTGATCCGCCGCCGCTGGGCCAAGGGAAGGAAGGTGGAGGCAACGAGGCGAGGTCCGGCGGCGATTCTTGGGTGTGGATGCACGGGGAGGAGGTGGCGAGGGGGCTGTGTGTTGGGAGTCGGAGCTTGCGAGGCGGCAATGGAGAGGACGAGAGGGAGGAGGTGGCGTGAAGGGGAGGCGAGGCAAAGAGGGAGGAGGCGCAGGGACAAGGGGCGGACGGCTAGGGTTTCGGGGGGATGGCGGGTTGATTTACCTGAAACCGGATGTTTTTGTTACGAAAACGCCCGCGCAAGTGCGTTGGATCCGCTAGAGCCATTGGATCTAGCCAGCTGCGCGATTCGATGGCCTGGACGGGAGGGAGGGGGAGACAAACAAAGACGGGATAAGAATATCTATTCTCTTTAATATTAAAGTATAGATATACGTAGAGGTATAGATTCACACTAGTGATCCGGAAGCATTGGACGCCTACCAAATGCAAGCTTTTCGTTGGGTTGCTTGCGCAAAACAGGATATGGATGACATACCGGCTCCAGATCAGAGGGTGGCCTTATAACCCAGTTTGCGTGCCCTGGAAACGGCAAGCCACCTCCCTCGTAGATGTTCGTTTGCTCGCTCTTTCTGGCAAATGTGTCGGCATGGACGGGCGACGCTAGTCTTTACCCGGCGAGTTGGGGGCATAATCCGATGGGTGTGGCCGTGTAAGTTTCAAGCTGAAGTTGGGTGGCTCCCCCTCGGCGCTCGCATTATAATCTGCTTTTGGTTCATATAATCATATGGTACGAACGCAATGCTCGTTTTTTTTAAATTGGTGCCAGAGGCTTATATTCATAGAAGAAATAGAGTCTTCACAAAGGTCGATGTTTACGCAAGCAACCAAGGCAATCAAGGGGGTTGTAAGGCTCAAATGTTTGTAAGGCTCGAAGATGAACTTCACTCTTGGAAGCTGGCGGGGGCGTCCACCTTGACTATGACTAGCGTGTAGTCTTTTTTTTGTGTTTTCCGCGGTACGATTGTACGATGACCCCCTTTTTTCTCCCTTTTTCAGGCTCTCTTTGGTTCATGGTTTTGGTATGGTTTTTTGTTCAGTTTGCAAAATTTGTCATTTTTGTATAAACCATTCACTGTAAAATTTTTCAATGATTTTGTTGAGACTTTTGGTGGTTTTACTCGAAGATCTCAAAAATATTCTTAGATAAATTTTTTAGCCTTTCTAAGGCCTTGCTTTTTTCCAGTGTATCAGACCGTTGCATATTATTGTACCAAATTTTGTTATTTTTATACATCCTATATGTTGTGATAATTTGTAACGATTTTTTCGTTACTTTTAGTAGTTCTTTCAAAAATTATAAAACTATTTTTAAATTATTTTTTAATAATGTTTAGATCTCTTTTCGAGAGCTTTCAAATTTGCCACAATAATATGCCAATGCATTGATACGCTGAAAAAACAAGACCTAAATATCTTTTTAAATGTGCTTAACTTTTTCAACGATCAAAATCAAATCACAACCGTGAATCAAAAAAGAGCTCGAATCTGTCACCGGTTCGCCGGCTGTTTGTTTGCTCATCCTTCAATACTTAACGTCAGCAATTGCTGTCCTTTCAGGGGAAAAAAGGCGGTATTACGCTCCTAGCAAAACACCAGAAAATTGGCACCGCGTCGCGAAAACGGAAAATGATTACTTTGTTCCTTCTTAGGAATATGGCCTTGGTCAGTGGATGCCTGCGTGGAGATTCCTCCCCTCCTTTGCTTGTGTTGGTTACTTTACTAATTTCCTCTTCGCTGGATCCACGCCACCAAATTAGGCGACTCTATGTACGCCCGCACAAAAGAAATGTGCCAAAACGGTTTCGACCTTGTATCGACAAATCCACAGATGATTTTTTTTAAAAAAAAAAGCCTGTTCCTGCAGCATTTGCACGGCATAATATGCTGTCCAGACCAAAGACAAAGCCAAGACAGAGCTGGGCTGGGCATGCATATCGAATGCATATCGATTGGGATACAGCCCGGACGAGACATACCGGCTTGCTACGCCTCTCCTCGCGCACTCCGCCTCCCCACTCTTACCCCACGCGCCCGTGCCCCTGCCCTACTGCCTTCTTCCCCGTCTCCGACGGGGGCGCCGCTGGATCCATCGTCCCCACCTCCTCCTGCAACCATCGCCGTCGACGTCGTCTTCTCCGTCACCGCCGGTGCTCACCTCCACCGCCTTCTTTCTCCACTCCGCCGCCCCAGCCTCCCACCGCGGCACCATCGCCGCCCACCTTAACCCGAGGGGAGTGAGGTGCGGTCCCCCGTCCACCGAACAACCGACTACCTTCACCCCCTCCCCCGGCTCCCACAGCGCCACCGCCGCCTCCGCCGCCACCGCGACGAACCGCAACCACCGCTGTGCCGCGGCCTTCCCGTCCCAAATCTATACCCGGTGGTGATGGCGGCAACCCCTACCCCGAACCCTCACCCGAATGGCTAGCGGCGATGATGAGGTCGGCTCCTCCTTCTTCCTCCTTCCTCCTCCTCTACGGCGCGCGCGGGAAAGGGGAGCTGGACACGGGGTAGACACGTGGCGCGCGGGGAGTGATCCCGTCTAGATCCTGCCCGGACGGGATCCCGTTCTACAGAATTTCTCATATCGAATCTGCAAAGGAAGAAGAGAAAAAGGAAGATGGGGCACACATATATGTGTATAGCGTATGATAGCATCAAGCATGCGTTCGTTCTTTTTAATCGAAATACAAATACACGCGTACATGCACGTTCTTTGCCATTGAATCATCGTCGAGATCCGTGGACTCTCCCAAATTTTATCTCACGCACTTATTCAAAAATTGCTCAAAACCCTGCTCTCTTTTTTCTCGCCGCTCCTCTGATGGGCAAGCCTAGCAATGCCACCTTTCCTCGCCACCGATCACATTACCAACAAGCCCGATCGTAGCACCCTAATCTGACCCCTAACATCGGACAAGCTGACTGGACCCGGTTCAATTACCATCGAACCCGATTCGATGAACCCAAAACCGTACACAACCACGAGACCAAGCCCCTGGGCGGCCTCACCGGACCCAGTCGGGTGGACTCTTACCGTAAGTCCAAAAGCACATTTTTAATCAATTTCTAAAATCCATTTCACCGTAAAATCCGTTGTCAACATATTTATCACACAAGGGTGACCTTCATATAGTCGCACAACATTGATGGGAGACTTTGAGAAAGGCAAGAGAGCAAATAATGTTATAGAGGTGGAGGCCTCGGAGAGAAGAGACAAGGGAGTAGAACGAGAGAGGCAAGATAGCTGCAACTAGACCTGATCATGGGAAGCCCGGTCTGAAAAAACCCGGTCCGCTATCTCATCGGACCGGGCTCAGGCTTCAATCCGAAGCTCAGCCCGACAAAAATGCAAAATAAACTGTGGCCGGGCCGGGCTTTCGGGCTTCGGGCCGAACTTGAGGCTGAAAATGAGGCTCGATGTGCCGGGCTAGGTCAGGCTCGGGCCTAGTCCCATGGGACCGGACTTTTTTAATCTCGGACCGAAGCTCGGCCCGGCTTTTAAACAGGTCTAGCTGCAACCTCGACCCAAGACAGACGAGGATAGGAGACGCAGGGACCTAGGACGTCGCCGTCGCCTCTCCCGAGTGCAGCCGCGCCCGCGCAAAGCCTTCCCGAAAGAAGGCTTTTCTCGTTAGGCCCGAGCTTCTAAATAATTGTTAAAAGCTGACGTGCTGGAGCATCATTAGCGACGTACGGTCGTGTTGTTTCTTGCAGCTGACCTGATCATTAACTGTGGAAACCTGACGGAAAAGGCCAGGAGGGTTCGTGGCTGCACGTCACCGCTCTTCTCCGGATGATGGATGATTCCATCCCACGATCCCACCTCGCCCGTCTCCTCTCCGGCCCGGCTGCACCAAACCTTCCCGAAATGCCCCCCCGATTGGCCCCCGGGACCAGATTTTTTAGCGGGATTTCTTGGCGCATGTTCGGTTGTCTCGGAATAAGCAGGTTCAGACGGAGTGAGCTAGATGCTAATAAGCTGAGTTTTAGATGTTCTTGAATTTACTTCTCAAGGTCCATCTAGTTTATTTATACTATTATTAAGAGTTTTCTAGGCAGTTCCATGATTGGGAAAAAACGAAAGCTAAAAAATCATACAGATGAGTTTAAACCGTCATAAACATACTGTGATAATAAGTTGTAAAGAACAGGAAGACCACATGGTTAATCATTTCTAAACATGTGGAATTATATAAAAACATCTATAGATGCATGTCTTCCATTGCATTATGTCTAATAATTAATTTATTAGCTCTCTTTTTTCTACTTATGAGCTCATCACTTAACGCTCACATGTTGGGGATTTCTTCTTGTTTCCTTCCTTTTCCTAGTATGGAAGTTCTTTTTCACGTTCCCTAAGCAGGCAATGCTAAGAGCATCCCCTGTAATCACTGCAGCATCGCTAATGCAAAGCTGCGCGCGCGACTGATTCAAAAAATCACAGACTCATGCATGCGGACGAGCGGGCGCTGCGCTGTGGGGCTGCCTGATGCCGGCCGCTGATGCAAAGCGTGCTGGGCATGCTCTAAGCAGCTAATCCCTGAAATATTTTCGGAATACATAATGATAGGACTAATGGCAAGTTCCACATAGTGGTTGCATATTACAGAGGTATAACTTGCATATTACAGAGGTATAACATGCGATTGGGACCCTCTAGATTAAGGCTCTTTTTTTAGCTTAAGAGCTTAACGACTTTTCTACGTTTTGAAAAGACAAATGTTTTGAGTTTTTTAGTCCGTTTTTCGATGTTTTGAAGGTGGGTCCTAACGAAATCGATCCGAATCTCAAGATTACCTCGAGAAGCTCTCAAAATTTAGTCATTTCAGCCGTTTAGCTGTTCAGATCAGCTTAAAAAAACATGACCTAAATTATCGATGGCCATTCTACATAGCAGTTTTGGGAAAAAAAAATAAAGTTGGTGTTCTAGGGAAAGGCTTTCCTTGTTCAAACTTGTGATGGTACCCGGTACCCGGCTTGGTCGTCGACTTCTAGTGGAAGCCAAGTCTAGCAAATAGCAAATAACACATAATCAATATCATATGAAAAAAAATGTGAAAATATTTACGCAACCATGCAAATTATATTTTTAAATAGAAGGGAAAATTTTTCGTAATTTTTTATAAGTTAGAATCGTCTGGAATGGCAGCGGAATGGAAACCGGGAAAATGGAAAGTTTGCACTATACAGAGCATTGGGCTGCGACTGTTCGCAATGGGCCAATTGTTTTTGGCCCGTTGGGGCTTTCTCCACCGACTGGGTAACGGAAGAGAGATTGGTGAGAGAGAGGCCAGTGAGGGAATGAGGTGGCGGCTGGCCGGCGGCGAGTGGCCCTCCGGTGAGGGCGGCAAGATGGCCAGATCTGGCCGGCCGCGAGAATGCGGCCTAGGGAAGATGCGGCGGCGCCGGCAGGGAGGGAGCGGCACAGCGGCGGTGACTCCGGTGAGGTGCAGCAATGGCGTGGCCGGGGAGAAGGGGGAGAGGGAACCAAAGGGACGGCAGGGGATGGGGCGCGGCGACGGCATATGGCAGCGGCGCCGGTGGAAAAGAACGGCGGGGTGAGGCGGCGATGGCTCGGTGAACCTGCAGGGAGGCGGCACCGGCGCCAAAAACCTTCATGCGGCAGCGGGCACCTTCGACTTCGAGGGTGGTCGGGCGGGCGCGGCATCAAGAGGGGAGGAGACAGACAGACAGTGACATCGATGCCAGCAAGCAAGAGATCAACGAACGAAGGGGACAGCCACCTTGGCGACGCTGGTGTTCCGGCGACGATTCCTTCTCCAATATTGTCGACGACGACGTCCTCTGTGGTTGGGATGCAATGGAATGGAATGGGGTTTTGTCCTCTGGGGACGAAGGGGATTGGCTCGGCTGGTTGGGAACCGGGCAAGATGCAACTGAGCCATATCCATACCATACGCCCGAACCTATTACCCTTATCTCGAACCTACCTTTCGTACCCATACTCAAACTTGACCGTTACCCATGGTATAAAATGAAACACATATCCATACTTATTGATTTTCAGTATCCATACTTGAAAACTCATGGATGCAAACTAATATCCATATTTAGATCCATCGGGTCAGGTATCTGGACCCATGGATATTACTGACATCCCTACACTCCTTGTTGTACACGTTTGATTCATGCTATTTTACAAATCTCAAAGCACATTTCCAATTCAAATGCCTTGCTAGCAAAATTTTTTATTATTTTGCCCTTCTTCCTCTTCTCGCCAGCTCTCCCTCTCTCTTCATCTCTCCTCCTTGGCAACTTATCTACATTAAGAAACATATGGAGGGATCACCGTCGTTAGGTCATCTAGAAGGCGTAGATGGTGGTGACAATGGCGACCAATACGGTAGTACGACAGAGGTCAGTGGTGCCATTGGTTGAGGTGGTCTAGCCAGTGGCGGATGATGAGGACGACATCTCTTTGTGGGTGAGGGAAATGAAGACACAAGCTTCTCGAGCGCTAGTGCGACTGTGAAATACATAAGAGGCAAGGGTGCGCACAACATTGAGGGCCGGCGTCGGGGCGACGTGGGTGATGTGACCGGCAACAGGGGCCTAAGCGCCGCCACACGGGCCACGCTCCGCTGATCCATGAGGCTATGAGGCCAGGGGTATTTTGATCATCTTGCTTGGTCTTTCTCCAGTCAGGTATACTCACTAGTAAGAGCATCCCAATAGCTCATCTAAACCACCTTGTAAAACACTATTCATGACTGTTTGAATAGTGTTTTAAGGGTGGCAAGGAAGAACGGTTGGGAATGCTCTAACCATGAGAAAATATATTAAAAAGCAACTTTTACAACCATAAAAAGTATACTCACCGGTAACCATGAGGCCAGGGGTATTTTGGTCATCTTGGTTCGTCTTCCCCAGTCAGGTAGCACCTTCTACTCACCTGACCTGAGGCAGGCGGTATTCCGACCGGCAACACCTATCCACACTTCTCCAGCTCTCTCCTCCCTCCCCCTTCTCTCTCCTCCACACCTCCAAATCGCGCTCTCTCTCCTCCGCCTCGCCGTCCGTCCGTCCGTACGCTCCCCTCCCCAGTCACCACCCGTCTTCCCCGCGGCTGGTTATCCACCTCCGTCGCCGGCCGGGTCAGGTCGCATTGAGAGCCGCCCCCTGCCTTGCGGATCCTACCATGCTGAGGCGCTGCGCCCTCTCCCGACACCGCAGGCTCGTCTCGCCGCGCCTCCCGCTCCCCGACGACCACCCCCTCGTCGCCGTCTTCTCCTTCCTCTTCATCCCCACCTAAATTGCGCCTCGCCGGCCGGTATTCAGATCACCGGTTAGGTGTTCGACGGGGTCCCGGGATGAGCCGGGAGGCGCAGAGGTGTGGCGACGGCGGCATCGGGACGCTGTCCATGGATCTTCTGGGGCAGGTGCTCGACCGCCTGAGGGAGCCGCGGGACCGCAAGGCGTGCCGCCTGGTCAGCCGCGCCTTCGCGCGCGCCGAGGCCGCGCACCGCCGCGCGCTGCGGGTGCTCCGGCGGGAGCCGCTCCCGCGCTTGCTCCGAGCGTTCCCTGCGCTCGAGCGGCTCGACCTGTCCGCGTGCCCGTCGCTCGACGACGCGTACCTCGCCGCCGCGGTGGCCGGCGCGAACCTCGCCGGCGTCCGGCAGGTCTGCCTGGCGCGGGCCAGTGGGGTGGGGTGGCGCGGGCTGGATGTCCTGGTGGCCGCCTGCCCCAGGCTGGAGGTGGTTGACCTGTCGCACTGCGTTGGGGCAGGTGACCGCGAGGCCGCGGCAGTAGCAGCTGCGGCCGGGCTTAGGGAGCTGAAGCTGGACAAGTGCCTCGGCTTCACTGACATGGGGCTTGCTAAGGTAGCCGTGGGGTGCCCCAAGCTGGAGAAGCTGAGCGTCAAATGGTGCCGTGAGATCTCTGACATTGGCATTGATCTGCTAGCAAAGAAGTGCCGTGAGCTCCGCGGCCTCAACATCTCCTATCTTAAGGTTACTCCCATATGAGCTATTGATCTGTTCCTTGTTTCATGTATAGTCTAAAGTTGTTACTTATGACTTGATCTAATATAGGGCTAGGAAATATACACTCTTTAGAGAAAGTTGAATTCTTATACGGCATGGCAACAAATAAAGTAGCGAAGTGGAGCATCGACGATGTATTGATTTCTAACCTAAAAAATTGTTCTTTATTTCATGTAGTAGAAAGTTGCTACTTATGGCTTGATTCAGTCCAGGGCTAGGAAAGATATACCCTTTAGAGAAAGTCGAATGTTTCTGGCATCACGACAAATATAGCAATGAAGTGGAGCATTGACGTAATGACGTGTAGTCGTGTACTGAATTCTAGCCCGGAAAATGTCAAAAAGTAAACATCTTGGGGGCTGGGACTTGATTGGACGGTTATTCCAGTTTATGAACCGACTAACTGATGCGCCACAATGAACAGTTGCTGCTCAGGATAGTATGGGTCAAATTATTGGAGACAGTTTTGCCAATTGGAATAGGAAAATGTTACATCTTTATTCTTTTTGGCTGTACTTGGTTTTTCTTACTTCTTACAAAATTTTGTGACTTCTTTAGCTATGCCGTTGCATTGGATCTTCTGTTTGTAGAAAAAAAAAAGTTGAATTTTGGTTATGTGCGGCAAAAATTACATTTGGAAAAACTAATTTGTTGCGAAGAAATTTATGTTAATTGTAGGAGGTAGATAAAAAGATGTAAGAAAGGTGCTCCAAGATTTAATCTGTAAAAGGTGAATGTCCTGTGACTTGGGAATATGTTATGTCAATACATTCTGATTATGCTTGTGTTGAGACTAACTTCGTTTTACACACTGAAACTCGAAGTAAAGTCAAGGTCTATATCATGGTGCAGTTTTGAATAGCATCTCTTAACAAACTCAATAAGTGGAAGAACACATTTGGAAAACTTGGATTTTGGGCAGAGATCCATTCTGTTCGGAGTGGCACATTTGCTATCGAGGAACTGATATGAATGGGATGATGATATGTTGCATCTGTGCCAAATTGATTGTCAGATTAGATTGTTAGAAAACTGTGGCCTGCTGCTGGAAGGGATGAGCGTGGGTTAAAAAAACATATGTAATTGAGTGGCGTGACTAGGTGGTATAGAGTAGTCCAACCATTCTTTATCTTAAACTACTGCAGTTCGTAGGAAAAATTGTATCATGGATGATTCATATTATTGGTGACTTTGATGCATTTTAGAGTTATGTTCTTGGAGTTTGGTGACTTTGATGCATTTGGAGTTATGTTCTTGGAACGAGTGGAAAGGATTACATTTTTTATGTATTTTTTGTTCAGAAATTCATGGCACTACACAAACATGAGAATTATCAACACACTGACAAACTGTACAGTAGGACTGTATAGTTCTGTGCTTTATCAGCATTTCACCTATTACTGGAATGGAGCAGGAATAGTATTGGCTTTAGTTTAGAGTGTAAACTTGTATGATTTCATCATCATTGGATTGTGCCATACACGAGGAAATTGCAGATTTCCTCGTGTAAACTTGAGTTATTAGTTTGGCTGTCTTGCAGAGCTAAAGAGTTGGTAGGACTATTAGTAGATTCTTTTTGTTAGTCCCTCTATTCTTTGCTGCCACCTGGTTTACATCTAATTTGGATCTTTATAATTCTTTTTCTGTTGCAGGTGAGCAATGAATCCCTTAGATCAATATCCACTCTTGAGAAGCTAGAGGAGCTGGCATTGGTTGGTTGCTCATGTATAGACGATGAAGGTCTAGAATTGTTAAGCAGAGGAAGCAATTCACTGCAGGTATGCGCTTTTCAGGATAATGGTTTTGTGGTAGTCTATGCTATCATTTTGTTGTTTCTTCAATCATATGAAATCTGAATAAGTTTCTAGCTTCCTAGCAATTTGATGTTGCTCACTCTCTTGTGAAACTTGAAATTTGGGTACTAGATTGTGCAACCTCACCAGTAATTGAATGTTTTGACTATTATCTTTTGATCTTTTCGAAGCATTGATCCAATATCCATTCTCGATGTTGTTTTTCATTGCAGAGTGTTGATGTGTCAAGATGTGATCATGTGACTTCTGAGGGCTTAGCTTCACTCACAGATGGTCACAATCTTCTTCAGAAGCTAAATGCTGCAGATAGTTTGCATGTGAGTTGGTATTCCTAACATTACTTGCTTGTTGCACACATTTTCTATATTTCTAGATCAAAAGATGTGCTGTTTTATTGTGTACAAAATAAAATAGTTTCTAACTAACATTGCCAGAGTGACTCAGCTATCAAGCAGAAAAAATCAATAAATATTGAAAGAGGACAAACACCTGATTAGTACTGATTGTTGGCCATGTAATTGAACCTTGTAGGAAATTGGACAGTGCTTTCTATCCAAGTTGGCGACATTGAAGGACACCTTGACAGTGTTGAGACTTGATGGCCTTGAAGTCTCATCCTCTGTCCTTTCAGCGATTGGTGAAGGTTGTAACAATTTAGTTGAGATTGGACTTAGCAAATGCAATGGTGTTACAGATGAAGGCATATCTTTGCTTGTAGCTCGGTGTAGCTACCTAAGGACTATCGATCTCACTTGCTGTAATCCCCTCACAAACAATGCTCTTGATTCAATAGCTGACAACTGTAAGATGCTTGAGTGCCTTCGGTTGGAGTCCTGCTCTTCAATAAGCAAGAAAGGACTAGAGCGAATCGCAACCTGTTGCCCCAATCTTAAGGAGATAGATCTCACTGACTGTGGAGTGAATGATGCAGGTTTGTGATACTGTTTATAGCATCTTTGCTCAGTTTTTTTTTTCAAGCCTGTCATTTGACTTGAGGTTGTCATGTAACTTGACGTCATGTGAACTGTTTTGCAGCATTGGAGCATTTGGCTAAATGCTCTGAACTACTGATACTGAAATTAGGCCTGTGCTCAAGTATTTCCGACAAAGGCCTTACTTTTATTAGTTTGAAGTGTGGAAAACTCATGGAACTCGACCTCTATCGGTAATTCAATCTTCTTCCTTGCTCCTTTATCATCATTCTAATCATCTTTGATCTTTCGTATCTGAATAAATCTGTCTTCTGTTCTTTTTTCCACAGCTGCAACTCTATCACTGATGATGGGTTGGCAGCTTTAGCTAATGGCTGCAAGAAGATTAAGATGCTAAACCTTTGCTACTGCAACAAGATTACTGATGGTGGTTTGAGCCACCTGGGCTCTCTAGAGGAGCTCACAAATCTTGAACTGAGGTGCTTGGGCAACATTACTGGTAATGGAATATCCTCAGTTGCCATTGGTTGCAGGAGTCTAATAGAACTGGACTTGAAGCACTGCTACTCTGTCGATGATGCTGGCTTGTGGGCTCTTGCCCGATATGCTCTAAACCTTAGACAGGTAAAGTTTCTGACAAATCTGACATATTTATTATTCTTGAGAAACAAGAACCTTACAAGCTAGCCCTTTGTTATGCAGCTTACTATATCATATTGCCAAGTCACTGGCTTGGGTCTGTGCCACCTGCTGAGTTCTTTGAGGTGCCTCCAGGACGTGAAGATGGTCCACCTCTCATGGGTCTCTATAGAAGGGTTCGAGATGGCACTCAGAGCGGCCTGTGGGAGGCTGAAGAAACTCAAGATGCTCAGTGGGTTGAAGTCTGTGCTGTCACCAGAGCTGCTCCAGATGCTGCAGGCATATGGCTGCCGCATCCGTTGGGTCGACAAACCGCTTGTCTACAAGTACTGAACTTGTCCTCATTTCTTCGCTGGGTCGGCAAACCAGTTGTCTACGAGTACTGAACTCGCTCTCATTTCTTTATTAGTGCACTGTTAATATCGACAGGTTGTGAAACGTGACCCTTCCAGGTTTGGCTTGCTTGTATGAGCCATGTACAATCTGCAATAATTAATCGGGGTGTCAGTTCTCATCCCCAAGATGTTTGCATTTCAGCTTCACAGCCATTCAGGATGATCAAAGGTGTCGTCTGCTGTATTTGTATGTTGAAGCATCTGTACAGATTTTCTTTCTTTGTTTCAAGAATATGTAATGAATTTACTTGTTCAGGATTGCAAAATTGCAATGGAACTCTCCTCTTTGCAAGCAGCTGAGATCTTGTAGATCTGCATGATTTGTGATGAATGAATCAGCTGAGTGAGGAAGTCTGCTGTATCACCACCTCGCTGGTTCTTGGTTACCTTAGATTTTCATAAGCCAAAGGCACAGAGCGATGCGTTCTTTTCAGCATATCACTTGTGGCCATTTCTCAAAGCCAAGCATTTAGGCTTCTTGCCGTTCTCGAAAGCATATTAGTTGACGATGAGTAACATAAAAATGCTTTCCTAAAAAGATTATGTCATGTTAAAAATGCTTCTAAAAAGATAATATTATGCAAAAAGACCATATGGTAAAAGGGCCATAAATCCACACCCCAACAGTAGCTAGACAAAACGGAAGGACACCTAATTGTTCAAAGTAGAAAAGAATGATTCATCATCTACGTCAGATAATCTTTTCCAGGCTTGAATCCCTTCCATACGAAGAATGTCTTGATAAACTTAAAAAAGCTTTATAGAGGGTTATGTAAACAGAAGTATCGTGATTGAGAATCAACAAGACATGATGTAGGCAAGGATGACGTCATTTATAATCAGCCCTATGAGCAAGGGCCAGGTCGTTTATGACCCATCCTATGAACATGATAGGTCATCTCTCAACACTATATAAGAAGGCAAGGACCTATGGAGGTTAGGGATGCGGATCCTCTGTCGTACGACAGAGAACGATTACTCCCATTGACATGTGGGCCCACATGTTAATGGGTGTATAACTTTGCCGTATGGCAGATGATACGTTTCCGGAGGTTAGAAGGCGAAGATGGTCGAAACACTGTAGTAGCAACTCCGTAATTTCACTATCTCATTGATCCATAAGTCAGATACATAAGGAGAAAAGACATTCATTTTGTTGTTCATTTTCAGCTCGAGGCATCCTTACCATTTCTATTGTAATCTCTTAGTATATAAATCAAAGATCTTTTCTAACTCATCAAGAACAAGCATTGGGCATAGGGTCGTTATCCCTTTCCACGGCAGACCCGAACCAGAATAAAATCCGTTGTATCACTTATGCAAGGATCTTATGAACCTAAGTTAACCCTGCAAAAATACAATTTTGTTGTCAAAGCATGAGAAGAAATTCCTACACTTCGACATTAGTGTTGTCAAAAACAAATGTGGAACCCTAATACGTTTTTCCAGCTTATAGCTAATTCTTCGAAACAAACGGTTTGGCTTCTCAAAACAATCTAAATCCCATTTCTCAAAACTTGCAAAACTAAGATAAACTATGCGTTTCAAAGCTCTTGAAATTCAGTTTAGTTCTCAAAATTTTAGCATACCAATGTTTCAGCTATTTAGCCGGAGTCAAACCAAACAGGTTTAGCTAGTTTTTTAAAAAAGCGAGAGATTTATAGCATAATTTTATGTAGCAAATTAATTAACGCCATGAATCCACTAAAATAGAGCAAAAGAAAAGCAATTTTCTGCCCGCTAAGCTAGTCTAATCACCTCTAGGGCTCAACCAAGAACCAACTCGATCGCTAGCGTGGTCTCCACATGAAAGCTGCCTCGCAAATTGTTAGGAATAGAGTCCACTGCAAACGGCCCACACAAGGGTCCAAACGCAGAGAAAGGGCTCCCCAGGTCTTAAACGGGCCTAAAGGCCCAACTAGAGCACCAAATAAGGCCATGGGGCCCTTTCTCTGCGTTTGGGCCCTTGTGTGGGTCGTTTGCAGTGGGCTCTATTCCTAACAAGTGGTATCAGAGCCAGGCATTGACCCACATCTCCGTTAATTCCACACATTCGCTGGACGAAGTTGTCCGTTGTGACGAAGTGGTCCGATGTGTGATGGGGGAGATTGTTGGGTTTAGTCCCACATCGCTAATAGATGATGGGGGAGCACGACTTAAAAGGTGGAGCTGTCCCTCACCTAAGAGGCTAGTCTTTTGGGTTGAGTGGGCCCATGGCCTTATTTGGTGCTCTAGTTGGGCCTTTAGGCCCGTTTAAGACCTAGGGAGCCCTTTTTCTGCGTTTGGACCCTTGTGTGGGCCGTTTACAGTGGGCTCTATTCCTAACACAAATAGAGATTTGTCTTACGCCCATCACAAATCACCCTCAATTAGTGATAAGTGGGACACACATCACGGCATCACGCCACGCGTGCCACTATGCCAGCAACCACACCGGCACGTCAAGATTCAACAACACGTGTGGGCGTGTGGCACGAACCTCAGAGCAGTCATTTTTGCTTTTTATACCTGATCGACCGGCGTCTGAAGAAGTTTCATCTTCCATATGTTCATCGGCAATGCAGCATTTCAGCTCAGCAACGACAACGCTGATCGTCAAGGTCGAGCGTTTTTTTTCATGGATTTAGGGCTATCAACGTAGGGTGTGTTTGGTTGAGTGACAAGCTCGACCTGGCCAAGTTCAACCTGGGTGAGGAAAGCATGCTCGGTGCATGCAGGCATTAAAATGGTGTTTGGTTCACTGCTTAGGAGCAAAAAAAATTTGAATTTTAAATATTTGAAATTTATATAGCAAGTGTGGTCCAGTGTTGTTCGAAAATATGTTTTGAATCCATTTTTGAAATCGGTTTGGTAATCGGATGTGTTAATTAAAAAATAAAAGGAAAAAAGAAAAAGACTTGCCTGAACACCTCTCTGCCTAAAGCGGTCATTGGAAGTGGGCCAGCTGAGGAGAACACGATGCAAGTTTATCCTGCATGAGCTGATACGCCCATTTGTTGTGTTTCCAGTGAGTCTGGCTGGAACAGTGAAATTGCACCTTTTGAACTTGGCTAGAATAGTAAATACAGACAACCAAACACTGGTTGGTTGCATCACATGAGCCAGGCTGAGCCATATGCGGGTAACCAAATAGCCCCATAGACAAGGGTGCTACTCTAGATCTCTCTCTCTCTCTCTCTCTCTCTCTCTCTCTCTCTCTCTCTCTCCCTATGCAATTAAAAACAACACATTTGGAACACCTAACCTAGAATTAACGGGAAATGTTTATATCCAGATGGTTAGAGAGAGACTAGCCACGTCAAAGCTCCCACGGTTCCTACAATATTTGAATTATAATACTAGTGAAATGTTTTACAACAGCAAATGTGATTTTCTAGCAGCGAAGCATTAGCAAAAAATGAAATGTTTCACAAAAGCAAATTTGATATTTCAATACCTCATAATGTTTTAGCCCAAATTTAGAGATTCATCTTCTCCAAATATAAACTAAGGGGAGGGAGCAAGCTAGGAAGATGTGGGAGGTGGATCAAACCTATAGAGAGAGGGGAAGGGAGGGAGGGGGAGCAAGAGGGATAGGGGAGGAGGTAGATCAGCATGGAGAGAGGAGAGGGGGGAGAGAGAGGAGCGGAGAGCTTCTCATATTGAGAGAGGGTGGGGAAGAAAATAGGGGCTAAGAGCGTCCCAACAGCCACTCTATAACACCTTATAAACACACTATTAATTAATATATGAATAGTGTTTTATAGGATGGTTTAGAGTAGCCGTTGGGAATGCTCTAAGGATGATGGTGGGCTAATGAGGAGGATGGGCGAGATAGATGAGGAGGTGAAAAAACATGGAGAGAGAGAGAGAGGCATATAAGAGACCGATAAAGTAGAACGAACCAAACACATAGCAACTAGTACCTGCACAAGAGCGATGGTGTCGGCATAAGCTCTGCTGTGTGTAGTGGTGAAAATGGTGTTGATAATTCCTATCCGGCCGATCGGCCGAAGCACCTCGAACCCGTATTTGATCCGTTTCGTCCCTAGCTACGTGGCCAACGCGATAGCTCAGCTCCAGCATTGGAAAATCAACCATAAAAAATGATGTGCAACAGAAAAAAAAAGTAGTAGATTAGTACGCCTCACATAGTCACATACTGTACCTCCAACAAGCGTGGTCGCTAAAATAGTGAGCGTCAGCACAAACTGGTCGACCCATGAGCGCTGGGCATCTGATGGATTTCGTACATATAAACCATATTCATCGGTACAAAAGAAGTCAAACTGATGCTTGAATTCTACGCCTACCTCATTAACATCCACGAGAGCATTGGCCGAATTAGAACCCATGGAGCATCACCGCGGGTGCTCGCCACCACAGCCAACCCGAGTATCATTCTCTATTCTCTAATTACTGGAAGCAAGCTCAGACATCTCTTTCCTCTAAACACCTGTGTAGGCTGACGTGGTAAAAAAACCTTTTTTTTTTCTAGCTATACACCACACACCTGCATTGCATGCGGCCTTATAAATGATTATCTGAATATATGCAATTGTTTACGAAGGGGAGGGTGCTATAGGAGATTAAAACTAAGTATTTTTACAGTCAAAAAGACTATGATCCGAGAGTTTTGGGTCGCAAAGCATGCTGGTCGCCTTCGA
The DNA here is from genome assembly GCA_005191435.1 of Raddia distichophylla. Lineage (NCBI taxonomy): Eukaryota > Viridiplantae > Streptophyta > Magnoliopsida > Poales > Poaceae > Raddia > Raddia distichophylla. Next base: position 339,051 of record SPJY01025704.1, on the reverse strand, counting down.
GCGGCCATGCGATCGGACCGGCACTTCCGTCGTGCCAAAAACCTCTTTCTCTCTCCTCTCCCCCGCTCTCTCTCTCTCTCTAGAACGCGCGCAAGAACGCTCCAGCGCCTTCCAACTTCTAGCTAGTTGCGGATCATACCATCTGGCAGGTGCTCTTTAATTGCCGCCATTGTTGCTATGGAAGGTAGCAGCTCATCAGCTGCGCGCAGCAGCGCCCTTTGCACGGCGCAAGAACCTAGGGAGGAGGAGAAGGGGGCGCGGGGTCCGGGCGGCGGCGCCATGAGGGCCCGCGTGTGCGCGCGCGTCCGCACGCCGATGGGCGCCGGCGCGCTGCTCGTCGTCGGCGGCGCGATCGTCGGCGCGGCGATCGTCGCGTGGCGGCGCCACCGCGCGTGCAAGGGCGCCAAGAACCACTGCCGCGACCAGCCAGTGTACATATTCACAATCGCCTTCGAATTCAAGAGAATTGGATCATAGGGGCACACGATCTGTGTTGGTTCGTGCCTTCGTGAGCTGAAAAAAGATTTGTTTTTTGGGGGGTGAATTTTGCAGCAAAGAAGAGGCTTTGGATGGTGGAATTTTGGAGGCTCAGCAGGTGAGCAGCCTGAGGGGGAATTCATTAAAATAATACGAGTCGCGCGTGTTCTTGTTTTTCTTCTCAACTGGAAATTCCTTGGTTTTGACGTGCGGATTGATTGAAATTAGTGGATTCAGGGTGGCGCTTCGGCACCGAAGTTTGATCAAACAGATGAGAATTTGAGCAGGGGCAAGACCGAGGTTGGAGCTAATGGATCGGTTAGTCTCTTTAATCTGCAATTCTGCATACAAAATTGCTCAAGATTTTATTGATCAGGATTTGCATGTATTTATGTGATGCTATAGTGACCTTATTTGTGTGCAAATTCCTCTCAACTACATGGTTTCAGTATAGCAATGAAACAGCATACACAGCAGTTCATCAAATTCAGAAGGAGATCGTCACGGACGAATTGGTTTGTTTCTCTATGCAGACCTTTCAATAAATTTTAATCAATCAAAATGCATATTTCCTGAATAAACACGCATTTATGGTGTATAGCGTGCATTATTGGTTGTACCTGCCTTACTTTACGCATTTTTTTGTCTGAATTTTGGGTTTCAGGATGGCGAACCTGTAGAAAATTTCGAGCAGAGCTCAACCTCGAAATATACCGAGATCATCACAGTAGATACGGTTAGTTTTATTTCCTGCGTGAAACTTTGATAACTGAAAATATTATTGCCAGTAGCAACTCAACCAAATTTTGGCTTCAGGACAGTGCAAGTGTGAACAAGGCTGACGAGAATTCAAGCAAGTGCGACGTCGATAATGAGATCACTCAAAACATATTGGTTTATACTTGCTTCCTTTTCGGTTAATGTTTTTTGTGTCATCCTCCATGTTTCTTATGTTGTAGGAGACTTGTCTTTTTCCTGAAAGGTAATAGAGGAGCCTTATTTCTTATACCTGTTTCTTCCTGATGGGATTTTTAGGATACTGAAAGTATGGAAGATTCTGAACAAAGCACACTTATCAGCAGCCTGGATATAGCCCACGAAGAACAAAGCAACCATGATGATGGTGCTCAACAGACTGAGTCAACTGAGACCACACCAACAACACAGATGACGACGCACCAAGAACAACTCCCGGAGGAGGAAACAAAGACGGATGCTGTGACAGAAACAACAGAAGCAACAATGGCAGAAAAGACAATCATGCAAACAAATGTATTTGAGCAGGAGGGGGCCAAAGCACTGGCAGAGCTTGTGGACCTTGTCAGCACACCAGCCGATCCCTCACTGTCCTCTCTGCTCAATCAAGCAGAGAAAGGGCCGGGGAATCCAGGATGGAATGAGACAGGGATGAAGCTAGAACAGGATGTCCCCAATGGTGAGCTGAATGGGCGTGTACTGAGCAAAGGAGGGGCAGCATGTGGTGCAGCTGCTGTGACCATGGATCACAGGACGAATTCTATATCCGTTCTTGCCCTGATGTTTGCGGTGATCATCGGGATAGCTATCACCTTGCGCTTGTATGCCCCTCTGCAAGCAACCTGATCTTCAGATGGACCTGCAATGAGTTTGCAAGCTGCAATGCGGTTCTTTGGTGCTGCAAGAATCACTGGGGGGCAAAGGAGCTTCATGGTATAATGCTCCTACATGCCTACTAGTATGAGTTTAGTGAGCCACTGCCCACTGGGTAGCCTTGTATACTGATGAAAAATGAAAAGGCAGTGTAGGGCACCGAGACGCACACCAAAGGACGGCATATCGTAGAGTTTCTGTAGGGCATGCAAGTCCTCGAGAACATCACAAAGTGTGACAGGGCAGAGACCAGCTACACACTATGACAATAGAATTCCTTTGTTAAAATTTTAGTTTTTTATTTGATGATAATTTTTATGTTGGCATCCTACTTTTGTTATCTATCCTCTATTTGCCCTTCTGCTCTGAGAAGTTATTTCTCTCCTTTTGGAGATATAACCCGTTCATTGTATGGCTTGTTAGTTGTTACAGGCACTGCGTGTGTGTGTTAATGCTGAACTTCCAAGAACGAATAGCCTGCACGAGAGTGGTCCGAGCCATTGAGAAGACTCGGCTTGTATTGAGAGCATCCACGGGAGTGATAGTAAAATAAAGGCCCATTTCTTTTCAGCGTAACGTACCGTTGCGTATTACTGTAGCAAATTTTGTTATTTTTATATAGTCTATATATTGCGATAATTTGTAACGATTTTTTCGTGGCCTGTAATAGTTCTTCCAAAGATTCTAAAACTATTTTGAAATTATTTTTTTGAAATCTTTAGATCTCTTTTTGAGTGTTCTCAAATTTGCTACGGTAATACGCCAACGCAACGATACGCTGAAAAGAACAAGGCCAAAGTGTACAGGGTAGTGTGCGTTGGAGAAAAGAAAATTTTAGAATATAATTTAAGTGTAAATTTTTTTTATAGAGATGAATAAAGTGTGCAATAAATAGCATAAAGGGTGCGACAAATAGTGTTAAGTGCATTTAAAACTTTCGGCAAAGATGTTCTAACAAAGGTCATGTTTGTTTCAGTTAAAAGTTGCTGAAAATTTTAATTTGAAGAACTTATGATCCCTCGAAAGACATCTTGGAAAGTTTAAAAAATTATAAAACAAATATTTAGAAACTCTAATAAAAACTGTTTAAAATCCTAAAATAGATTACAAAGTACTTGCATCATTTGGTTAGCTTTAAGTAACAGATTTTTATTTCATTTCATTTAATTTAAATCGAAAATAACATGCAAAAAGCGCTATTCTCTATGTGAATTGCTCGGACTAAAAAACGCTATTATCAAAATCCCAAAAATAAGGCCATGTTCTTTTGAGCTGATCTTAACAGCTGAACGACTGAAATGACTGAATTTCAAGCGTTTCTTGAGTTAGTCTTGAGATGCTGATCCATTTTGTTTGACCTGTTTTTTAAAGCGCTAGGACACACCTTTAAAATAGCAAAAAAACGGACTTAAAAAACTCAAAACATTTGTCTTTTTTAAAACGTAAATAAGTTGCCAAGGTCGAGCCGAGGACCCAGGCCCACGTGTCATGTAACACCGCCTTGCACGTGTTTGACGAGCTCACGTGACCCAAGCCTATTACAAGCAAGGAAACCCTCGCGCCGAGGCCACCGAGCCGAATCCTCCTCCCCTGCGCCAGATTCGTCCAACGCCGCCTCCTCCCGCCGCCGCCCGCCGCCCGCCGCGAGCCATGGCGCCGCCCGCCTCCTCCTCGTCCACCGACACCACCGACTCATCCAACTCCGCCTCCTCCTCGGGGACCGACCGCCGCCGCCGCCGCCGCAAGGAGGCCGCTCCGCCGTCCTCCGCGCTGAAGGCGCGCAAGGACCGGAGGTCCCGCCACAAGCGCCGCCGCAGGGAGCACCGCCGGTCCCGCTCGGACGACGACAGCTACAGGCGAGCCTCCTCGACCCTACCCTCCCCCCGCTAACTAGATAGGTTTTGAAGATCTACCTTTATGTGAGATTGGGACGACGTTGATTGATGGCTGACCCATCAGAGAAATCGGAGTAGAAGGAAGAGGTGGCATCTTTGTCAGAGTAAATCCTCAAATTTTTGTGCGTGCATTTACTACTGATGTCTCGGATTTTGCGTGTCCTTCCTACATTAGCTCGTTGTGATGCTTAGGTCGGGATCAGTGGGATTATGATTTGGAGCATCGTTTTATGATCTTGGAGGTGGTGCACGTCAGCACAGGGATATCATATTTAGGTTGCGTAGTAAGGACTAAGAAAGCTTTTCTTTTTATTTGTTTGGACGGTAATAGTGGTTGCAGTTGAGCAAACGCAGGGTTTCACTTCACATCGCCATTGATGCGTACATAGTTGTAGAGGAGGGATGGCTGTGATTTGAACTCCAAAGTTCTTGTCAGTCTGCCCCCACTACTGGCATACTGAAGTATATGATTCTCTCTCTTTTTTTTCGTAGTAGCTCAAGCTCTTACGACAGTGAAGCATCTGGCAGATCACGTAAGCATAAGAAGAGCAGTGGATCGAGGAAGGTACTTTCACAGCAACATATACATGTTTGATGTCTTGTTTTTGTTTTTGCGGGCATGCGCCTAATATGTATTTGGCCTCTCATTGTATCCTCATCTGACAGTCCAGGGAGAGGGAGCAAAGCAAGGATAGGCATCATAAACGAGAGAAAAGTAGACATAAAGAGGTAAATTTCCGATTTGTTCACTGAAAAACCTATTATTTATCACGTCTTAACTTATGTAAATTAAATCTGTCTAACATAATAATTAATCAAGATGTCAACAAGTATTGGTTGGATTTCATTGGTTCTACACTACTATATATATGTGAACAGAAAACTGCATCATCATGTCATATACACTGTCTCAGTGATAGAAATATGTTTCACTGTTTATTTCCACACAAGAGGTCCTTATATTTTTTGCTGCCTGTTTCTGGGTTGGCTCTTTGACATTGGAGCTGGGGTTCATGAACGGGTGACAACATGGTGGATTGGCTTGCTGGTTGTCTTGTTGATTGGTTGGTTTCGTTTCACCTCTATGCGGGAGCTCTATACAGAAGAAAAAAGAGGGTGAGCGTTCTGGTGGCCCTGTGCAGCTTTCAAAGGTATTGATATTTTTTTCTTTGCATGATTTTAGTTGTTTCCTTGGACATTTTAAAACACCGTTTATTTTGCAAACTAGTTCCTTGGGCGTAACAAGGAGGAAGGTGTTCAAAGGAGTGCAGTCTCTGGTAAAAAGGTGAGGAGGATAATTTTGTTACCATTCTGATGCGTACCTTTTGAGTAGTATAATAGGAGGTAGTGCTTGCTAAAATTAAAATCATTCCTACCTCAGTGGTACTATGAAGTAAGAATGCCATTTGAGGAATGTCGACATTAGGAATTTCAACAATTTGCCAGACTATTCCTAATGTCGAATTTGAGGAAGCAGAAAGTGCTTTCTTCCCCGCAAAACCAAAGTATAGCAAAAGAATTGATACATTTTCTTGATTTGTAGATAATGATGAAGGTTGATAAATCCAAGGAAGACAAGGTGGCAGAGAGCAAGCGCAGTGAATTGTTGAAGTTCCTGAATGCCAGTTACGATTGACTGTCTGTCGGCCTTTGGATTTGTCTTGATAGTACTGCTTAGTTACTGGTGCTTCTGGTTGCACGTAAGTTTTATCCGGTGTTTTTATAGTTGTCATATGACCATCAGTGTTCTCCATTGGTACCTTGCTAGTGATTGAACTAAGCTCAACATTGTCACTAATTATTTTTGTGTTTGGATGTTCTTGCTATTCAAATCCCATACTACTAGCAGATGCTTCTCTGCACTTGAGCTTTTATAGTTTTGTGCCTTCTGTGGATGTTTTTGAACCCAATTCACTTAGAAATCCACCGTTTCCGTGACTGTTTACTGCTGGGGAGCCAAGAATGAAATTTATAAACTAAATAACTAATCTTTTCATTCGAATCAATGTGTTAATAATCTGTGAACCTGTTGCGTACAAGCTATTCTTCAACTGGACTGCCGTACGTAACTTGCTTGATAAAACACTTGCGAAGCTGTATGATACTTTTTTTTACTATGGGAAACTAATAGGCTTTTCGAAAACGCTCAGGGCCAGAATCGGACGCCCTTTCCATCCCAGGTGAGCGCGACAGCGCGACGCAAGGCATCTAAGGGTGTGGGTGTGTTTGGTTGGTTGTACGAAGTTGTATGGAACAAAACGAAAAAGGATAGGATGAAACTGGATGAAACAAAAGTTGTACGGGATTGTTCAACCAAAACGGCTGAACCACACCGTACAGCATAAACCGAAAATATTCCTTAAATCTAAACCATGCTGTACCATCCCATACCACCTCATCCTACCAACCAAACACATGGATGAAGAACCGTATTATTCTATTCCACCAATCAAACGTCTGAACTGTACACCGTACCATCTCCTACCATCTTGTTCAACAAACCAAACACACCCTAAAACAACGCTCGGCTTCTCTCGTCTTCCACCACCCATCTCTCTCTGCACGGCACACGCAAACCCCTCCTGCTGCTTGCTCTCTGATTGGGAAACCGCCGCTGCCACCGACTCGTTGCCGCGTGCGTGCCGCCGCCACGGGCTCACTGCCGTGGCTTGCTACTGCCGTAGGCTCCCATCAGCCTGCACGACTGTCATCGTTGTGGGCTCGTGGTAGCTGCCGTTGGGGAGTCGCGCAGTGGAGGGCGCCCAATGGCGAGGTGTGGTCCCCTCTCCCTCTCCCTCCCTCCTGTCTCTTCGATAACCCTTCGAATCTAGATCTGGGGCAACATTTGTTCTTCAAAAACACTTAGAAACATGCGGAAACATGTGAGAACATGACGTGTTTCGTTAGATTTTCACCATGTTTCGCTGTTTTGTTAGCCCATGTTTCTACATGTTCATCCATCTTTTATCAAACAAATCTTTCTTGTTTCAACACTACTATTGTAAGTGTCATGTTTATATTTTCAAAATTGTATGTCGAAAAACATTTATTTATTTTGTTATGCATCGGGGTTTTTTTTTTTTACGCATCGGAGCCTGTATGGGAATTAGGCATTCGTTTGGATGGTCGCCGCAAACGAAATCGCATCCTCGCCCACGCACAATAAACGTCGAGGAGAGCGTTGACACAGGCGCCAGTTTTCTTCACTAAATCTCGCCAACGTGGGCGAGGGCTCGCCCTGGTCCACGGCGAGCCATCTCTGGGCACGGCACGCTGCGGCGATGAACCAAACACGCCCATAATTCCATGTGTTTGGAACACCACGGAAGGCACTAATGCAAGCAAAAATCCTGGACCCCACCCCTTGTTTAGCTCTGATGCTGAAACTTGATATGTGCCCTTCCTCCCTTAAGCGCAGTGACATCCAAGAGCTTGATCCTGGTGCCTCCTATCGTTCCCTTGGCATTGACATCTTCAGAATGGTTTTGAGGGCAGCTTTAACGGTGTCCAATTTTCAAAACTTATTTATCCTAACACTATTCATCCAGTTCAAAATTAAAAACACAGCATTCCCTCTTGCCAGCATGGATTCCAGAAAGAATGCATCCCGTCGCCTATACGCTTCCTCGTCATAAGAGAAAAGTGTTGCACCCGATTCTGAGGATTCAGTTCTCCATCAAGTCAATATACAACAGTGGGTCTGTGATTCGATGGTACATGAGAAAGAACATGAAACCCTGTGCCAGCAACACGCTTCGTCTGCACAAAAGAATGCCTCGGCAAAAAACTGAACACGCTACACCTCATTGTAGAAGGAATGGCAGTAATCCAAATCGTGGGTAAATCAAGCAGGTATGCAGTACGAGGTGCTGAGGGTTGGAGGAAGGACGCACACCAGGTGGGGCCCCGCTGGGTTGCAGCTGATGCTAGCATCGCCTACCTCAGGCAGGCCCAGCTGCGGAGGGTGAACATACCCGGACATAAGCGGGACGCATGTCACGGTGATCTCTATCCTTGAACCTGAAGATACAAATACGTACTGTAATAATGCTGTGTGTGCAGAGTACAAATTGGCGCTCAAAAAAGGTGGATGGCAGGTAATTGAACCACACATATCAAGATCACTAACCTTGTGATTTTGACAATGAAATGTAACCACATTTCCTTCCCGCAACCATCCAGTTTTGTGGATTCGCATCAACCTGATAAAGTATTTCGTCCTGCCAAACCAAATTCTTGTAACGAAAACTTTTAGCATCGTTTGACCTTGTACCTTGCTTATTAACTACATAAACATAAATGTACAATACCTACAAAAAAATACTGGAAGCACAAAAGAAGATTGAAGAAGAAAAATAATTTTCTGCTGACTTACGCCAGAAAAAGATGTGTCCTCTGGGTTCTTCAGTCTTTCAATCCTCCATTTCATATTGACTAACTGCCCAACCCTCAGGCAATCAGTAGAAAATGGAAGGTATCCAACTGCCAGAGATGGATCCAGGACAGGGCGCTTCAACTTAAGTGCAATCTTGAATAGAAGTTCTTCAGAATTATCAGGTTTAACAGGAACTGGAGTGTGTGCCCCAGTTGTTCTGTCACCAGATATTCCGTACTTAATATTCAACATGCTGTCTGCCTTTTCCAGCTCATCTAGGTCTGAAAATGTAAAATGCAAAAGTTAGACTATTCATGTTTAATTGTTATAACCCCCTCCATTACACAACATTTGTCTATGTCCAACATATGCATGTAACAAAACAACAATCTAAAAAACTATGTCAATAACAAACTACAGATCTACAACCTAGCTTTTTCCGGCATTTATTTAGGAAATGAGTAGAAACATTAAAACACTTGATTTCCTCAATGTGTCAATGGAAAACATTTTCAAATAAACACTCCAAGACCATGGACAAACGTTGTAAAAACAGAGGGAGTAGCTTAAAAGAATGGGATGTATTTCTTAACAGGCAAGAACAGATATAACATCGTCCTTTCAAATTTTATCCCTGTTTGATCAATGGGAAAATGGCAGACTAGTGCAGAAAAATGCCATTATTGTGTATCCCATTTTGCTCGACAAAATAATGCATGAACAAGGTGCATCATGCCTGCACGGCCAGTCATTATTGTCATACTTTTTTTTAAGATGTCCATTATGGTATGCAAATAGTCTGTTCACACCCAAGAAAATTTTTATTGCATAGTTCTGGTTTACAAAAAAAAAAATGTAAGTGTCGATCATAGCTTTGGTCATACAAACCTTAGTCTCATGTTTGTAAATTTACAGAAAGAGCAACAGAAGTAAGGAACAGTCCATTGAAAGAAAGGGCCAGCTGAAGATGACAAGTAAAATCTACAAAAGATTTACCTCTTGTGCCACTTAAACGTATCACAAACAAGATTCCTGCTCTAGAAGAAGGAGCAATAACCAGAGGGAACAAACTTGAAGTTGGCCGTCCATCTCCCCTGTCTAAGTGCTCAAATCCAGCTTGAAGGTCTAACCATACATCTTTTACGTGTAGAGTGGCCTTCACTTCAGAAAGCAATAGCACCTGGATGTGAAATAAAATACAAATTTAGATTCAAAGACCCAAGATACTCACATTTAAACAAATATTTACTACAGTAGCCAGCATTCTTCCTGACACCTAGTAAAAGATAGAGAACATGTTTTAGGTGCCTTTTGAGACAACATTTCAGCTAAAAATTGTGCACAGTCAGGAGAGAACTGTACCTGCAGAAGTAGGGTTCCATCATTGCACTTGTCAACAACGTGTGTGCTTACATGGAATGGATTGGTGAAATGTACAGCAATTGTCCTGAAAAGCAATCACAATGGTTAATTTCTTTTTATTTGGCATATCTGAAAAGCAAAGTTTAAATGTATGACTACCTTTCAAATACTTGATTGTGGAAAGCTCCAAATTCAAGCTTGAGAGCAATCATTCTCATCCCATCTACTATGCTTTGTTTCTGAGGAGACGCTGAAAACAATAGATAATAAAAGGGTCAACCGATTGGCTGAAACATACTACCACACCAAACGTATTATTTATTTGACACAAACCTGGGGATGCTCCCCTTGCAATTGTATCATCAATAGCACGAACAGGAAACCAAACAAGAGTAGGCACATCACTAGCCCAATCTGGCAGTTTTATCTTCCCATCTTCAATAGGGACCTTCTCAACCCTTCTAGTATCAGTGGAGCTTGATGATGTCGTGGAAGCATAAGCAGGACCAAGATGCTCCCCATCACTAATGTAATTTTCTATCTCAATCATCTGGGACTCTTCAATTTTGAGTCCAGCGCCCGCATCTATATGCAATATGCCATCTTTCAACGAATAGTCTATTGGCTTGACAATCAATCCAATCCACTGGAGTTCATTCATAAGTAATGCAGAGGATACAGCAGGAGTAATATCAACCAAAGCCCTTGGTTTTCTCACCTATAATAAGTAAAATACAAGTGAGACAGACCTAATAGAACTTACTGCATTCCACTAATTACACAAAAGATTTATCCAGTTATTAGGTACCATTAATTAGTCATTAGTTTTGAATAAAGTACATTGCAATGGAGCTCCCTAAACTTGTGTAATCATAACACTTAGCTCTCTGAACTTGCAATTACTTTATCAGCTACCTAAACTTGCAGGCACCTGCACCACAGCTCCATCCCACAGAACTTGCTGATGCGAATGACTACGTTGCACTAACTAACTCAGCTTTGACAACACAGTTGGTATCCACATCACCTTAACCAATCCATTGTTATTACAGAAAATTTTAGAGGAAAAGGAAAAGGGAAAAAAAGAAGGGGAGCGCCCCTGCTCCTGTTGCATTAGCCCTCAACACACAGCACCACCGCCCGCCACTGGCCTCCCTGGCGTCAACCATGACAGTCTAACTCGACATGGAAATGGGCTGGAATTGGGCCCCAAATGAAGATCCAATGGAGGTTAGTGTTCAGGCATCCAGCAAAGACATAGTTTGCCACCAGAGAGAGAGATAGACAGAGAGAGAGAGAAAGAGGGAGGGAGGGAGGGAGGGAGGGGATTGGCTTAACAGGAAGAAAGAAGGAAAGGATAGAGAGGCCACCTCATCAATGCTTCACATTTAACACGGGATAGCATATTCTGTTAGAAAACAACAGAAGTGAGCTCCTGTGCAAACAGAGGCAAGATTAAGGAGCTAAGAGAGTCATTTTCAAGTTGATGGAGATAAGTTCAATGGTACAAGTTCACTGAACTTGTGCGAATTTCTCTTCTGAAATTATTGCTATCTAATGGATGATTTTTTGGCATGACTCGGCTTATTGTAATGACATTAGTATATTACCTTCAAAACAGGCCTCGTTGGCTTCTCGAAGCTCATAAATTCATCAGTGTCCACTGGACCATCTTGAGAAAATCCATGTGATCTAAATGACAGCTTGCCAATCTGTCCAGTTAAAGCACCCAATACGTAGGAACCAGGCTTTTGAGGAGGAATGTCAAAGGTGGTGATATTTCTACCTGGCACAAGAACACGTGCATCTGAACTCTTTATTGCCTGCATAGATGTCAGCATCAACCATTAGGTGACTGAAAAAAGCATAAGCAATTATCCCTGACCATTTTCTGCATGCTGTGTTGTTCTACAATGATGAAATTGAAGAAAATACACTAGGGTAACAATAAGCAATCATTAATGCAATGCAGTAACAATTTAACTGTACCTTAATACCTTCATCCGCACTAGAGGAAGCTGACAATCTTAAACTGAGAGATTCAAGTGTGATATCGTCTGGGAAGCCACTCCAAACCGCTACAGATAGTGTGCCAGGATCTCCATCACATAATTCTAGTGGTGGAGCGGGATTTCCAGCGAATGTAATAAGTGATGAGACATCAAGTGGCACAGGATGCTTCATTTCACTGTGAGCAAGCCGAACAACCTCTGATTGGAAAGCTTGCCGCTCTTTAGACGAAAACAAGCCACTCTCCAGAGAAAGTAACTTTACACAGGAAGCCAAATAACCAGCTTCATCATTGAGAATCTTCTGGCATTCTGCAAGGTCAGGAAGAACATCCGCCAACAGCTCTTCCCAGCCTTCTGCAGAATAGAGAGCACAAACTTTCTCATAGGATTTTGCAGCCAGGTCATAATTTCCATGCTTAAACAATAGAGCTGCAATCTCTCCATCAAGTACAACCCCATGTCTTTTCCACCAAGAGCGGTAATAATTGTCAGCTGCACCTTTAGTAAGCTCCATATATCTTTTCTGATAACGGAAAAACAATTACGATTGCAATTTATTTTCTATTTATAACAATAGTAATCTACCAATATCCCTGAATCAATTGGACCAATGCACCAATTTTAAAAATTATGTTGTGCAGGAGTGGGGAAATAGCATTCAGCAGCATTTCAAACATTTAAACTTTACAATGAGACAGTACAAAAGTATCTGTCATGAGTAGCATGACTGAATAAGAACATTACCTCAAATTCTTCTGGTGATGAAAGTGATGTCATAAAATCAGGATCAGATATTGTCTTTTTCAATGCATGCTCAGCAGCAACATGAATTTCTGATAACCTCATGGGGCGATCAACCGGTAAAGAAGTCTCAGAGGTTGCTGGCCCAGACATTGTTCTTGTCATGAAGTTAGAAGCAGATCTGTTGGAAGGAACTTTTGAATTTGCATCCAAACCTGAACTGCCCAGACAAAACATACACAAATATAATTAAATAAAAATGGCAATCCAAGGTTTGCGCGGAAATTTGTACTGTGAATATAAAACACATAACTTAAACGGGGAAATGACAGCCTTTACCCATCAACTGAATCATATAATTCTGACATATTTCCAACAGAAAGAAAAGCTCTGCGCCTGTTAGCCTCACGTAGAAGTAAAGAAGGTTCTAGCGGCAGTGGTTTCCTGTGAATATTGAAGAGCTTCTCTCTTTGTTTTGCTTGAAGAATTATCTGCATAAGGAAAAGGCATTACAACTTTAAGCCACAGTTTGCAGTAAATGTGAAATAAGAAAACTGAACTGGGCTAGTAAATAAGGCTTTTTAACAAACAGAGATAGACAAATACGAGTCAATGCAAGAACTTCCATTTTTCCAACTCCAGAATCTGGGATCTCTATTAAAATTACATATTCCACTCCATGTCATCTTTCAGTTGACACATAAAAATGTCAGCAACAGCTTATGGTCTAGTGTTGAAGATCATCATTCATCACTGTTCTACTTCTACGCCATGTTGCTGTGTTATTTGGAGATCTTTGTTCTGGTTTTCTTTTTTTCAATACAACACTAGCAGATGTATTAATTTTATTTGTGATGTATCTGAAAATTTCCATGTATGTCAAAATTTGCAATGTTGACTGACAAAATACGAGGCCCTACATGCAAAAAGAGAGATGAAAATAGAACTGACTACTAAGATGAAATAGCATCATCAGTTTTCACATCCCATAAAAATGATTTTCCATTAGAGCATACTGGATTAGAAAACAAGGTTCAGTGGCCTATTTTCAACTTCTTGATGATGTCAGTTGAGAAGGATATGGACCAATTAGACAGGAAAGGAGCAAAAGTATGACTCTTGATGTAATAGAACCAAGAGAATCCACATGAAACATAATTAGAAATCATGAAGCGAATATGGAAAATCCTTGCCTTCTCCTTTGCCATTATTTCTGCCGACGAATCAGGTGGAATTGAAGGCCAAGTAGCCGGCTTTGGCCATGGTAGCATGCTTAAAGATGCACTGCAGACACATAAAAAATATGTCAGAACAACACGCTTGCACTCTTCAAAGAGATCAAAAATGAAGAATACATCTAGCTAAATGCAAAGGTGAATTCAGTATATCTAATTGTGACATTGATCTTATACCTGTTGACTGGACTTTTTTCTATTTCAACCCCATAACCAATCAAATAAGCAAGCCTCATAAACTGCCACATCCATAAGGTTAATACATAAGAGAACAGTTTTCAATGAAGTAAACAAATGGATGGATGAATCAAAAAGATAAGCAAAAGGACTTGATGGAGCAATTGAATTTGATGGTCCAAGAGTAACTTAAGTAATAACTGGTATGAAGATAAGGACATCAGTGTTATGCAACCAACTACTAAAACTAACAAAATAAACTATAAATGATTACCAAGAAAGTAAGGGCAATGTTCATAATGATTGCATATAGTAACAGGTGATAAGATAGGACCCGTAGTACTAGGGGGCTACGAAAATTATTAACAGTTTAAAATAAGCCACAGCAGGTTATGCACCAAGCATGAAAAACCATTTGTTTTGAGAATTTGCACAAAACACCCAAATCAAAAACAAAATTCCATACCGTCCTCCTTTATTATTTACTTTTACTGCAAATATTCAATAGTCATCCCCCTTAGTTATTGACCCTGGAAACCTTTCATTTGATTTACTTATATAATTTGCCTATACCGATCCTGAGGCCAAAACATATCATCTGCATTAAAAACATAATTCCTAATTCCTAAAAGCCTGACACCAAGCTACCTGATATTCCTAATTCCTGAAGCACGGAAAGGAAAATAGATATAACCAAAACTCAACAAAATTACAATAGGCCAAAAAACAAAATTAGTGCAACACTGAAAGTGTTAAAACTTGCCTTAACACGGCAGAGAGAATAAAGGTCACCCTGAAGACGATAGAATTCCTTCTCTGAGTCAATAGGAACCACTCCACCATCATAGTGTGAGGTTGTAGATTTTATTAAACCCAAGCAAGCAGTTATCACCCATACTTCACGGAAACAAAATGGTAGGGCATTCTGAAGGGGAAAGGAAAAGCGAAATGACAATCAAGTGAAGGTACTTGCGAATGACAATGGTCTTCCTAGAACATAAATAATGATTGCAGAGGAAGGAAATAGTGAAACCACGGCTACATACCTCATGCAAGGCTAGAGTCTTGGAAAAGCCAACAACAAAAGCATATCCTCTTGCAGCAACCTCAATTGGACGAGACAATTTAAATAATAACTGCAAAAAGGAGGATTGAAATAGATGATGAACACAATATATGATTTTTTGGCTGGCCAACAAACATTACTAGATCAAAGTGAAGCAATATAGATCTACCATAAAATAAATCCTGATGCCAGATGTTTAGGTATACATAACATGATCCGTTTGAGCACAACAATGCCATGAATGTACTCAAAAAAAATTTAAAAAAAATACTCTTTCATGCTCCTCCACCAACGAAACAAAAATAAGTTCAGAATCTTACAAAAAATAGGTAGCAGCAATGTAACATTGCAGATACTTCTCCAAAAAAAACAACAACAAAGGAACTCAGTTGGCCCAAAAAAATAAACTTAGAAAAAAATTAATTATGCAATTGCTGTACCAATATATCTTAGTTTGCAAGACAGCAAATGAAGAATCCATTATGTACATACCTTAGCCTGGCATGCAAATATGTACTGTCTAAACTCAAATTCTCTGAACACATCATCCTGAATAATTTGGGTCAACACTTTGAATCCTGGATTTAGCAGTGCAGCTTGATCATCACCAGTATCCAATCCTCCAAATTCTCGATGTTTCCCAGGAGAATTCACTGCACTCATGTGAATAGAATGGTATGAATAATTGAATATTACTAGAAAAACATCAAGAGTGATAAGCTTTACATCAGAATGTAATTGTTTTTTAACATAAAATAAGACAATAATGGAACGGAACCAATGATATTGTAATTATAGTTTGAAGTGAGGAATGCATCAAATAATCAATTAATACCCAGTTGATCTTCCCCAGAAAGAGCGACAAACTTAACAGATAGATCCATAATTTTAATGTTGAAAGTAATATCCACGATTTATGCGCATATTTGGTGTTGATGTTATCTAATTGAATCAGTTATAATAAGATCAGTTCAATACCTCTATGTAATAGTACAAAACCTCATACAGATAATATTTCTAGCCTCTGATCTGTACAACCCTAAGTGTGCTATAAGTGACAGATCTATGCTGTTACAGTTTTACACTCTTACAGAAATGTGAATTTTGTGTTGTCCTATACAAACATGAATAGATGCCAGATGATGTTAAGTTCATGAGAAACCTCATTACTCTAATATAATGTTATAGTGAAAACATTCATATATTATACAGAGAAGCCTTTCGTAATGAAAATTAAAATGGAGTTGAAGCTCAAAATGAATGCACCATAATTGTTGAATTCAAATATAGACAAAAACCTGATTCTGAATAGCATAGTTCAAGCTCATCGTATTCACGTAACGAATCTTCATGAAGATTAGTCATCTCAAACATAAATGCCAAGCTTTCCTAAACAAACAAATAATGCCAGTGTTAAAGAAGTCACAGAAATGAAAACATGAAGGTTGATAACCCAGTGCCACGAAAAATGCAATAACAATTCACAAGCATCATCTATGGTTGCATTGGTGTACCTTCAGAATAAAGAAGTTGCAAAAGTTCCATATTGGAGCGAATCGCTGCTCACTTAACTTGCGATTTTCCTCTTCATAAAACTGAACCCGTCTATCCAATGTGTTTCTTATGCAGTCCACCATTTTTGAGTCGAAATCATCCCAGAATTCCGCATCAGGTCCATGGAGATCAAATTTGCAGCATCTATATCATAAATTGACAGTTTCACATTTACTAATAATACAGTGCTATTGAAGTAAATTTTCAAACAATGCGTCCCAGGATTTCCTCACTTCGTTGAGGATGAAAGCACCCCCATTAAGAAAAACATAAGTGCAGAATGACACAATCAGCATATTGAGGTGGAACAACAAATACACATATTTTTTCAGAACAGAAGATATGGATTTACCAACTTCCATAGTTTACAGAACCACCACAGATATGAACGTTACAAAAACCACTAAGGTTTTCTTAACCACAGATGTGAACATTACCCAAACTACTATGGAGAAGCGGCAAGAAAATACCTTTCTCTTTTTTTAGTGTTGAAGTCTGCCTCAAGTCTAGCATACACTTTCTTTGCCATCTTAGTCGCTTGATCATTGCTAGGATGGGCCTTTGACACAAATACGATGAACCATTCCCTCTCATCATTTTGTACAATTAATTTGAGGCGAGGCTTAAGAATGGTCTTGAACTCATCAAGGTCCTGGACATTTTTCATAACAAATATAAATAAATATGTGGAAAATGGCATCCATGTCATTCATTTGAGAAGATGTGGTGGTACTTAAAAAAAAGAGCGTCACGAGACAGGATATTTAAACAGAAATCGAGACAAATACCTCGCAAGTGACGAGAACAACAGTAGCATAAGGTTCTCGGAACCAAAATAAGTATTGTTCTTGTGGAAATCGACTACGCAGCCTTGAATCAGTCGTCTGTATAAACTCAGCTGGCAGGTTTTCCACAAAAACAGGGTTCCTTGCCTTGTTATTGAGGCATGCCTTCTTCACTGGCAATCGTTGTTCAAAATTTTCTTTGACGTTGAGCCACAAGTCACTCACATCTTCAACTGTTACGAAAGGTAATTAATCATATGAGACAGGATTTATACAAATGTTCAAACTTAAGATCACTCTTCATCAACATGTGCAGTAATAAAATGAAGTGTTTTCTTAGGTCCATTTTCATTATAACCCTCCAAAATCCAAATGGCTATGCTTAAATGACATCAGCTGGTCTATTTCTACACCAGCACGCACAAAGTGAGGTGGAGCGATGGTGGCTGTTTGGTGAAATTCATACTGCTTGGTTCATGCCAACATGCTGGCGCACTTCGCAAATTCTATTGAGAATGAGACTGTGCCATCAAACTGTAGGTATGTTATATCTCCTCGTTGGTGCTGAGCTTAAGCGCTATGGATCTTACTTTACTGGACACTCCCTGGGATGCAACCAGCAGGAAGCTAAACGCAACCGTTAGTCAGACCCTCAGACCGCCATGGATCTCAGTAAACTAGAAGCCCCAAGCAAGCGCCCGACAACCATTCAAGCTGGAGTAGCCGCCCGGCCGGGCCATTCCCGGCAGCGCGGCCACGAGATCACGCGGGGCCGAGCCACGCGGATCGCGCGGTGGGTCCGAGGGAGTACATTGGAAGTGATGAGATTCAAGGGTTTAGGACGAAGGAGGAAGCAAGGGCGGCCGTACCGGCGACGACGATGCTGTCGCAGGAGGACTTGATTGTCTGGAACTGCGCCAGGTAGTTCGCCATGCCGCCGCCGCCGCCGCCACAGTGAAGGAGATAGCTGCCGCGATGGCCCTACCGCTCCATGCGCTGCCGCGCCGCCGGGGGGTGGCGCCGGAGACGGGGACGAGGCGGGGGGTCGCGAGATGCGGGAGGGAGGGAGTGGTGGAAGGAGTCGAGCAAGGCTTTTTGGTGGTGGAGACGAGGGCGTCTGGGGCTCTGGGCGGGCGCTAAGCGGTTCGGGTCGGGTTGGGCTTGGGATTCGGGCTTGGTTTAGTTTAAGGCCCTGTTCTTCGGGGCTTAACAGCTTAACGATTTATCTACGTTTTGAAAAGATATATGATTTAAGTTTTTTGAGTCTGTTTTTTCGCTATTTTGAAAAGATATTTCACTATCTACGTTTATCTAAGCAGGTCGAGATGGGTCCGGGTCCTGGTCTGGGATTCGGTCGCTTGTCGCGTTGTCTATAAAGTTGACACGGGTCGTTCCCGTCCCAGTTATACTTAGCTTAACTTATCACTTATTTGACTTATTTATTGATTTAACTTATCTTTTTTGAGGTAACAGTGAGAGTCCAATCCACTCTATTCAACTTGGAAAAAAATAGATTCAAAAATATTTTTAAAAATTTAAATGAAGATAAGTAAATAGACAGATAATTCGCGGTTTGGTTTGGTTGTTTCAGATATTACGAGCGTTTGGAGAATAGGAAAAACTAAAAAATATTTTTGAGATCTCTAAATAAAACCTACAAAGTCATAAAAAAATTACAAAATGTTATACCAAATAAATAAATTTAGGTTGTAAAAAATAATAAATAATACAGCAGTTTGATGCCACATAGCTACACAATCTTCTACGTGTAGCTTGTGTCATATGCGTACATGGGATTATGGGTAGTTTGATATGATATTTCACCAGGGCGCATGGTTCAAATTTAACAAATTGATGGAATCCATGTGGTTACCTATAGAGTTGGTATATTTATTAGAACTTCATTTGGAAGATATACATTTCATGTTCAAGAGCTTGAAACTATTGTAACTATATACGTAGTGATGGCTACTGTTAGATTTCTTTTCATCCAATCTGTTGGTGAGATTCCAGTAGAACAAAGAAAGCACTTAGGGGAACTTGGACAAGGCGCCCATAAAAGAAGATATTAGACACTACTGAAGAAAATATTACACACTAGTGGCTCATTTAGCTCCGTTGCTACATTCACTGGTATAACATGACTTAAACAGACATATTCAACATTTTCAAACTGGCCCTTTCTTTCTAACATGTATAATGTATGTTTTCCTTTTAATACAAGATTTTTAAAATAACATTTCTGTGACACTTATATTTCTTGATCTTGCTTCTCAGGTACCTAGGAGGTGAATAAATGGTCGATTTAGCAAGCTGAGCATGTGATAAACATATTTAGCATCATGGGATGATAATTGAGAGGCAGATTTGGTTTAACCACGTTTTTTTTGGCGTGTAGGTCTTGGCATCTCGTAGTTTGTCCCTTAAAGTGGCACTGACCTGATGTTCTGTTATCAGCAAAGGCGTCAGTGAAGCTTTGTCGCTAATTTCCTTCTTTTTTTTTTTGAGAATAACTAATTTCCTTGTTGGCTGCAGTGTTGAATGGGCCAGCGTCAGTCGCATGCAAATCCCAACGCATACTTAGCATGGTACTGATGCGTTACAATATACTACAAGGTGTTTCTATATACATATGCTTAAGAAAAGAAAAGGCGCTATCACGTTAGTACACTTAAGGGAATCGCAGGCATGCTACACTAGCATGAATCAAAATTCTATTGTAAAGCGAGGCCTAGAAATAACTGACCACGAATTATTGACCTCATATGACGAATCCTGCAACTTGTGTCAGATGGAAATATGAAATAGATTTGTGAAATGAGAGAAACTGTTCGGTGTAATAAGCCTGCCTTTCGTGTACAAGTTCAGCTAAAGGGCATCAGCTGTTTCAAAGTCAAACTGCACATATGATGATCGATGAATGTACCCTGCCTAGAAACTGTACAAAAGTTCTTGCTAAAAAGAATTGTACATATTTGTTCCAAAAAAAAGAACTGTACACACATGATGAACATGTTAATCACAGAAACAAGTTCTGATACAGGCAGATTAACACATTTGATGGATCTGATGCAGCTTCAGAACTGAATGCCTTCTCAACAAACAGTAGTGTCTTTCAGATAAAGGTCATGGGTTAGCCAATCTCAGTTAAGAGGATTTACACAGCTAAAAGTAACAACAGCTGCTGAATTATAGAAAGCATCACCAGGTTCTGCTCTTCGAGCTCTTGTGATGGCTGTCAAAGAGGAATGACAGCAAATCAACAGAACAAAGTCAATCAGGATTGTACAGCTTCTTGATTGCTATCATAAACCATAAACAATAAGATCTAAGGTACTAGCAATCTGAAATAATCTCCTTTTCTAACCATGATCTGTACAATAATTATTCTGTACACCAGTCAATGCTACAAGTCCAGCTGGTCATTGTTGATGTCCTCCTTTGCAAGCTTGTCAATCAATAGCTCCATTGTCTTGATGTACTTGGGCATGTAATGTTCTCTTATCATGGATCTAGCCAGGCGAATCTTACTATACATATGTCGAGGTGTCTCATACAGAGTGACAACCTCCTCCTGGCTATCTTGCTCGCTTGTGTTTGGCTCTGCTGCTGGTAATCCAACCATGTGAATTATTCTTCCTGGGGGGTACAATTGGCGGGTCTCTTGAGAAGGGCTTGACGATGACGGCTCCTCCTGCTTGCCAGTGAAGGATTTTAGAAGCTCCATGGCTCGTTCTTCGTCTTGTTCTTCCAGAGGTGATCCATTTTCCTCTTTGTCTGTATCTTCATTATCTAACTCTTGAAGGTTTAGCTCTCCAAGAGAAATTGAGACTAGTTCCACAGCATCTGCTTCAGTAACGGTTTTCGCAGCTTTGACATCAACCTCAGTTTGGTTTAGCATGTCCTGAGTGTGCTTTCTAGGGCCAATAGCTTGCTTCTGTGCAGCAACACATGACCAACAAGCTAGCGCAGGGCGTTTCTTCACTACAGAATGGTTATCAGCTGAAGGCTTCACATCAACCTGGAAAATTATCATGAATTAACTCACTAAGGACCATGATTATCTTCATATGTTGAAAGAACAAGCGTTTGCAAGAATCTAGTTTCTATACCTCAGAACTCTGAGGCAGAAGCATATCGACATCTACAACCTTAGATCTTGGATCAGATACGAAGGGCACATGAGATCGGATGAAGCTCACAGAACGATTGACAAAACCCAAGAATCTAGTCTTCTGTATTTGTCCACGAAGGTCATGCACCCATGACGATGCCATAACCTGCCATCACAGATGGCAACGGTTAATATATCATAGCTTTTAGCACGCAAAAACTGTTTGTAGGAAAGATTCTCTTCTTCTAAACAACTGCATATCAATAATGGAATACAGTTCCTGGTTCCTGCTTTGACCATCATACTTAAGACATCATGTTATGTGCATGTAGGCCTAACAAGTATAGGATAAGATTAGATGGTGTTTGGGGGAACAGCACAGATCACCAACTCATGAGTTCAGGTAGCTGAGAGGTACCTCTGCCCGGAGCTTGGCAGCAGAAACTTTTCCAAAAGATGGCACCAAATCATTTCTGTTCACAATGGTCGTAATGAAGTCTTTACCTGACTCAGCCAGGTTCCATGTCATGCAAGCAGCTGAAAAATAACAGCAAGGGATGTCAATACCTCAGAGCATAATCTTGCATCAGCAAGCAAAGAACAATGACAAATTGTGAAACTATTATGTCATTTGTGCCATCCATTGGTTTTTGGCCTTTTGCTATGTGATTAATGCCAGCGCTTTCTCTAAAAGTGAAGGGGGTGTGTTGCCCAGAGACATAGCGAGTAGTCACTTCACTTAGCTTGGGCACCTCTCCCTTCCCCTCCCTTTCTCCCCTCTTCCCTCCCCTATCTCTCTTGTACAGTGTACAGTGCTCTTCTTCTTTAATGAATCAGCAGTGCTCCTACTCCAGTTTTTTAAAAAAAGTGAACTACAAACCTACAAATGCCAACAGATAATCCTAAAATAGACTTGTCATTATAAGCTACTATAATGGTGTAAGGTGCCAATACAGCCTTGTAATGAAGGATAAACTCACAAGTGAAAAATGTAATGATTTTTACCTCAGTATCTGGTATTTGATAGTAAAAACATTTCTATTCCTTGTGCTTAAGAACGCATACCTGGTCCAAATGCAATACATGCAGATGATGCCAATTTTTCATTCTCGCGTATTATGTAAGTTAATATCGCAGCGATACCAGCGCCCATTGAATGCCCAATGATCTACAATTAAACAAAAAAAAGATGTGCCATAAGTTAGCAAACAAATAAAGGAGGTCAAATGCAACACAAAAGTATTCAATTTCAGTGTCACGTACTATGAAAAAATATGGATTATCAGGAACTATTATACTAGATGGAAGATCCTTGTAGAACAAAATAATCTAGTTTCTAGGTTGGATAAAAAGAGTAACAACACATTTTTTTTCAATTAATACCTTTTATTTTGGGATTTCTCGTCTTAGATGTGGTTTGAGACATGCGCCACTTAGCTATATAAATAAAAATGGGCTATGGGCATAAGACGGTATGTTTCTATGGGCATAACACATTAACCAGTCTGCTAAAATAATTCACACTAATTAGCCTAATTACTCAGTAGTAGCGTCTCTATTTCTATTTGTGTCTATTTGTAGCAGACAGAACTTGCAGTTTACTAGAGTGTGCTTTGGGCAAGCTATGCTTGTGTCTTATCTTACAAGGTACTGGAGAATCTTAGGAAATCCATGGATGATGATTAACTGTAAAAATACTTCAAAGCTTTAACTTTGATTAGAAAACAAGGAATTTCCTGTCTGCAGTGCATATATGGTTTTACTTGGTTTCAATTTGCAGCTCCACTTGCTTGTTTCATATGTATCTTTGAAAGATTAAGTTCATTTTGTGTAACTTGGATCGGCAACTGGGAAAGCATCTATTATGAAATGCGAGCCAACCTAGAAGGCTAGAAGCAGAGAACTGTTGTTTGGCCACATGTTCCTGTCAAAGGAAAGGAAGATGATATCATCTTAGAAAGAATGGTCCAATTGTTAATCATACCATTGGTTTTTTGAGACTGGGAGTTTTTAATGAAAAGGCTCTAATTGCAATCAACTTTCGAGAGCATGTGTTTTAAACTACAAAAAGGTCAATTTTCGTGAACGTAAAAAAAGCAACCATAGAGGATCAGACAAAATATAAAAAATTACCTCAATCCTGTAGTCTGGGAATTCCTCTACTGCTTTATTGAGGCAAGGAATGGCCTGGCTTGCAATCCAGCGAGCCGCTGCAACCATTCCACAATGTGCATATCCTAGCACTAAATTGGAGATACAACCATTTTGTGCCACAATATGATGAAATGGAACCTCTGCTCCAGTTGCTGCTGTCAACCGATCCTTAACACTGATAGCCCCCCGAATAAAAAGCAGAAAACATTTGGCACTTCTATCACGAACAACTGTGAAAGCAGGCTTCATAAGCTGCATGATAGCACATGGTTTCAACCAAGCAGTCCTGATTTATACATTATAATCTGTACTAAAAAGAGCAGTAAAATATTTGCTCAACAATAAGGTTGGAATGCTATCTTTATGTGCATAACTAACAGTGGAGTATTGACTGATACTTACGCACCCTCGCCTTAGATTTTTTAATAAGAACATCAGTCTGTTCGTACCCGCCAAACTCCAAAAACACTTCATATGGCTTCTTCGAGAAATACATGCATAGCTTCAAATATCTGAGCAGTGAAACCAGTTCCTCCCTTACCCCAGACCCTTTCAGTAGTACAGAATTGCTTTCAGCATACTCATGCTGCAGATTACCCTGAGACAGTAAAGTTCTATGTCATATACATGCTAAAAAACTACTTGACCAAAAAGCTGATAAAAAAATATTTTGAGGAAAAAAGGCAATTATGGTCATCTTTTAAAGTTAGGTATCAGATTCAGACCTATCAATTGCTTCACTTTGCATTGCTGGAGCCTAAATTAGTTAAAGTATGATTCACTTTTTAAAAGGGAAAGTAGAGTTGGTTATTATGCAGTGTAAACTGTAAAATTAGTTTCTTATTCAGAATGTTGAAGTCATATTTAAGAGGAATGCTATACCTTATAGTAGTCGCAATGCAATGAAGTGTATTCTTGCTTCAATGTATTTCAAATGAGTCAAATACTAAAAAAACTAGTAAATATCAAGATATAAAAGTGATGCTAATTACATATAATCATTCCTGCAAAGATCAGTTTTGGCCATTCTCCCAATTGGCTTATAGTCATCTTGAACAAATTAGATTTTTTTTTTCGCGCTACGTTTCAGAGAAGTGATCAAGTTGCTAGTCCTCTTCCTAATGCAACTAACTAATCGACCACCTAATCATAATCATAGGAGGATACCGGAGCTAGTCACACTGTAAATTGCAGTAGAAATTCAGACAAGAAACAAACAAAAAAAACAGAAGAGCTTGCACAGCAAGTTTAGTAATAAAAATAATTCTTTCACGCTAAGATAGCACGTCTCTCCTATATTATAAGGACAATGTTTTCCTATAAAAATCCAAATAAAATAAAGGAACAGCGACCAGTAAAAATCCCACGGAAGCAATCAATCGGCAAATCTCTTGCACGCCTCACACCCCACGCCACTCAACCAAAATAAAACGAAAACCACGAAAAATAAAAGGAAAGAAAAAAAAATGGAAAATGGAAAGAAAATATCCCTATCGAGATGAAATAATTTCAATGAGGGGGTGATGAGAGTGCGAGCGCCGGCGATCAGTCAGCACGGGCGGCGGGGGCGCACCTGCTGCCGCATGTGGTACTTGAGCCCGAAGGCGATCTCCCCGAGGGGCCACTTGCCGAGCGTCTCCCCGTAGGTGAAGCGCACCGTCCTGGCGGCAACAGCCGCCGCCTCGCCCCACCCCGCGGGCGCGCGCTCCGGCCACCGCCGCCGCCGTCGCCGCGCCTCCCGCCGCGCCCGGGCCTCCTCCTTCCGCCGCCGCCGCGCCGCCGCGGCCGCCGAGACGGCCGACGATATCATCCGGTCCTCCATGGCGCCCCGCCCGTCGGCGTCGGAGCCGGCGCCGTCGCCACAGAGCCGTCCGGACAGCACGAGGTAGACCAGCACTGCCGTCCCCGCCGCCGTCGCCATCCCCGTCCCGCCCATCGCGCGGGCGCGTCACCGTTGTTGCGTGTGCAGGTGGGAGAGAGAGAGGAGGAGGAGGAGGAGGGAGGAGGGGCCGTCGTCGGGGTTGGAGGAGACGGGAGGGAGCTGCGGTTTGCGAGGGGCGGCTAAATTGGAGGGAGGCTGTCGGGGAAAGACGGTTTTGCCCATAAGGGTTTTCGCTAATTGCTACTTGCCATTCGGCACTCGCCGGTGGGGCCAGCCGTCTGGCTCGAAACTCGTGAGCTGCCGGTGGCTCGGCTCGTAGGTCAACGAGTCCGATCTCGAGCTTTTTTTGTAGCTCGGTTAAAAAACGAGCAGAGCCGAGACTAGGGCTGGCTGGCTCGTGCCTCGCTTGTAGCTCGTGGATTCGTAGATTTTCTAGGTATATGTTCAGCCCATATCACTAATAATTAGCCTACCGCCAACCTAACCCAACAAAGGTCATCAAAGGCTCAAATTAAAGACCTTTCTTGATATAGCTCCCCAAACCCCCATTTTTCAAACCCCAAAAATCGCTTATCAACATATTAATCAGGCCCGCGAGCCCTTGTGAGCCGGACTAAGCCTCAAACGAGCCCGAACCAAGCTTTTTCACCAGCTTGTGTGGTGAATGAGCTAAGCTCGAGCCAAATCTGGAATTGAGCGAGCCGAGCCAACCATTGGTTCGCTCAAGCTTGGTTCATTGCCATCCCTACTCGCGGGTAGCAATTTTTTTTTTAGCCAGCAGTAGTAGAGGTTACAAGACAGGGATTTTTTATCTAGGTTACATCATCTTGATCTTGATGACCTTGGTTATCCAAATGTGATGCGTGAGTCGTTCAATAGCCAAAACATTCAGGGGCGGAACTAGACCAAGAATGGTCGGGGTTCACTCGCACGCTGGCTGGTTGGATTGTTCCACCGGATACACAATTATTAGATTTCGGGGGTGCACTTGTTGAAACAATTGGCATACTCTTTACTAGTTTTTGTCTTGCACCCTGGTGCCTATGCAACCCCCTTGATATACCTAGCTCCGCCCCTGCCGCTCCACCCCTGAAAACATTGGGCTATTCAAAGATTATTTTTGAGTACGAGCAACGAGTCCAAATTGTTTAAATTTTTAATACCAAGACTCGAGATTCTCAGAAACTAATATTATATCTTAGCCGGCCATCCAACCGCGACTATACAAATTGAAGCATCCAATGTACCTTCTACTTTTTCCAGGGGAGCTTCCTACTTTTCTATTGGCTTGTGCTCGTGGCATTTTCAACTATGATTGCTTAATTTTATAAGAACAAGCATTTATTTCTTTCTTAATCTTCCACCCTTGCATGGTGTCAAGATTCTGTTCCCAAAAGAACATCATCGTTACTTTCGTTAGATCACAAAGCAACGGTGGGTTTTCTAAACTAGGGCTGCAATAATAGAATATAAAATAATAGTACAGCTAACCAGCGGCTAGATCACATGGCAACGTTATTTTTTGTTAAAAAAAAAAAGCGATAGCAACAGATGGTTTACATACGGAAGCCTCCCACTTTGATGTCCAAGTGTAATTTCCATCTACTAAACAATACTGTTACGTCTACGATTTCTTTTCACTCCTGTTTTTGTGTTTAGTTTCTAACAAAACATTTCAAAATTGTTATGTTTATTTTTGTGGCTTCAAAGTTGTTCGCCGCATCACACAAGTAAGAGTATGATATACCAAAATATTAATTTTAAAGTTTTATGAAAAAATCCGTGTATCAACGTAATAGAATCTTCTCGTGGACAAATACAACTGTAGCCCCTTCCCCGGCTGGTCTTCCACCTGCACCCACTCCATAATCAAGTATGGTTGAGGGATTTGCATAATCAAGTATAAGTTTTAGGCCGTGTTTCTTTGGGCGGTTAGATTATAATCTAAAAAGGTTATAGTGTTTTTATAGAAGATTTAAAGAGCCAAAAAAATTATGAAAAATATTTTTGAAATCTTTGAGACAAATTGTGCAAAGTTTCGAAAAAAATAACTATAAAATATTTCAAAATATAACCGGTGCAAAAATGATAAATTTTAAGCTGCAGCATATAAGCTGAAAGAAACAGAGCCTTAGGCCCTGTTTGTTTGAGCTGCAGCTTCTCTAAAAGCTGCTTCTGGGAAAAGCCAGAAAAAACTAGCTTTTGTGAAAAGCTCAGATCACAGTACAAATTGGGCTTTTGGTGGCTTTTGGCTTCTTTGAAGGGGGGTTCCAAAAGCTGGCTGTTTGTTTGAGCTTCTGGCTTTTGAGGCTAAAAGCTGGCTAGAAGCTGAAACAAACATGGCCTTAATTGGCAACAAACTTATTGAGTGGCAGCAATTATTATCTAGGTTGTCTAACATTTAACTCTCTAATGAGCGAGATAGCTTTATTTGGAAATTACAAAAGAGTGGTAATTATTCAGTCCAATCTATGGCCCAGTTCTTTTTAGCTTAACAGCTTAACGACTTATCTACGTTTTGAAAACACATATGTTTTGAGTTTTTTTTGTCCGTTTTTTCGCTGTTTTGAGGGTGGTTCTAACACTTTAATAAGCAAGTCAAACGAAATGTATCCGAATCTCGAGACTACATCGAGAAGCTCTCGAAATTCAGTTATTTCAGCCCATTCAGCTCAGCTCAAAAGAACAGGGCCTATGTATCAAAAAAATAATGAACCAAGGATTTATCTATTCAAATAAAGTCACCTGAAAGCTCAAGATTCCTCTAAAGATCAAAATTTTTCTTTACTATTTAGACAAAGGAATTTTACTGACGAAAGACAATCTAACAAAAAGGGGTTGGAATGGGAGTCAAAAGTGTAGTTTTTGTAACCACAATGAAATTGTTAATCATCTTTTTTTCACCTGTCATTTTACTAGATCAATTTGGCGGGTGATCTAAATAGCTATAGATTTATGTCCACCGCAATCTATGGCGCATATTCGAGAGGGTTGGCTTTTGGGTTTGAATTTGTTTCACAAATCTCAAGTCTTAATTGGCACATCAGCTCTATTTTGGGCTATTTGGTTTTCACGAAATGATATTGTCTTTGGTAAAAAGAAGAAAATTTCTTTTGTACAGGTTATCTTCAGGGGAGCACATTGGGTACTACAGTGGCCATTCCTTCAGAAGGATAATGCTAAGAAGGCAATAACCGAGGTGTGCCGACGACTCGAAGTGACATCAATGGAGTTCTTTGCAGTTAATGGTTGGAGACTTCATAATATGCTCTGTTTGGGATAAATTTATTGGCTTCATTTGCTCCTGTTTGTCGGTGTTATGCCGATTTTGTGTAATTCAGATCATAGGCTGTGTACATCTCATGATGTAGAGGCCGGAATCGTTTCCATTATCTAAAAAAAATACTAGGCTTAATAACTATTTTGAGGATTGAATATGAATATGGAGTGTTACAATTTTATTGTTCTATATCTATACAGATACCCTCTTGATCATTGTTCAAGCTAACAAGTATAGTGGCTTGTTGTGTCAATCAACGAAGCATGTCTTACGTCTATATTGCTACGACCTGCGTACCATGGTACTTCAAAAAATAATCACCTACCCATGGAGATTGTCTTAAGTCTCCAAAACTAATTATGATAGCCATTTTCACATCAACATTATATATAGCTTCTGCATCAATGATTAATTTCATTCCCTAAGCTGGCTTTTTCTTGTCCGGCAAAAGCCTCCAACAAACATGTTAACTCCCCCCGCCCCCTCCAAAAAAGA
Source organism: Raddia distichophylla (assembly GCA_005191435.1). Lineage (NCBI taxonomy): Eukaryota > Viridiplantae > Streptophyta > Magnoliopsida > Poales > Poaceae > Raddia > Raddia distichophylla. The sequence goes on along the minus strand of SPJY01025704.1, from coordinate 309,818 downwards.
AAAAAAAAATTAAAAAATTTGGACACCAAACAAGGGTATATGGTTTATTTTCAAAGGGTTAATTATGAATGCCTTTTCGAAAACGCTAATTTAGATATTTGGGCAAGGGGCATTCCCGTCATTTCGGCGGGGGTGTCTGGCCAGCAGCTGGAATCTGCGGCGGGGGAGGGAGAATACGGGAGAGCATATGCAGCAAGGAGCAAGGCGCGGGCCCCACCTGCCGGCGAGAGGAGGCGCCGCCCATCGCCGCCGTCGCAAGCCCGGGTTTTTTACTCTAATCGACGAGCCATTTGGAAGCAGAACAAGCTCGAGATCATGCTGCGTGTTGATCTGTGAAAAAAATGGCTGGATTGGATCAACTATTGGATATGCAGGAAGATTTAATCAGCGTGTTTTGTTCTTTAGGTATCTCTGCGATCTTATGCCGGAATATTAATCAGTGGATATTCCAAGCTTGCAGGTCTGGGTTTTGAATTCAATACTTATCACTTGTTTGCATATTATTTGTGTACCCGTCCTGGCTTCCTCCCTGCTGATAGAGATTGCTGCCTTGTTGCGTACAAACAAATGAACAATGAAACATATATATACTATATGCTACTGAGTACTGAATCGGCCTCGTAAGTCGTAACTCGCATTTGACATGAGTGTCGTCGTGTTGGATTGAATTGCCCTTCCAAAAGATGCTGATTGATTGTCCTGCACCATGGATGTTCGGCATGCAAAGAGCGAGCGAGCTACACGCGTGGAAAACATTTTAAAAGGAAAAAACAATCAAGGTCGATCCAGTCTAATCTTTGCATGTTTATACGTACACTGCGACTGTATAAAGTGAAGGTTCAATTAAGTATATTATGCATATAATCAAACAACCGTTGATGCGACAATACGTATGAGCATCGCTCTCTCGCACGTTGGGTTAATTACGACAATTAAAATCAAACAAAAAAAAATACGGCCAACCATGATTTTCGAACGGCTACCGTTTAATCTCGATCGGTCATTTCGGTTATCGGTTTTCTCGATCATGGTTTACGAGCACCGTTTAATCTAGATCGGTCATTTCGGTTATCCGTTTTCTTGATCATGGTTTTCAAGTGTCCTTTCGAAACCTTTGAAACTTGGGTCAAGGCTTCGATGTCACACCCTACTTCCGATTCCACAGAAGATCTGGCCGCCGGCTCCCGCGTCGCTGACACCCGGGGCCCAGCTAGGTCAACGTGCACCCCCAGTACGTGCAACGGCTGGGCCATGATCGATCGCCCATCATGCATGCATTGATGCATGCACGCCTGACGTGACGTCGCACGGCCCGGACATCCTGGCGTGCCCACCATTTAGCCCCATCGATTCATTATGGCCAGCTTAGCTATAGCTCCAGCTAATTGCTCCATGTAATTTGGATATATTAGCTATATATGTACAGGTGCAGCGATTAATTAAGGACGATGAGCGTACGCGTGGGATGAGTCTTAACTTGCAAATAATTTTGTTTATGTCGTTATTTTAACATGTAAATTTGTGTGTCGATCAATAGATTTTACCAATATATATATACACAATTATATATATGTGGAGCTATATATGACGCACATATATGCATGGTTCAAGGATGTATAATGATATATGACAATAGTCTCTCTCAACGGCTTATAAGGAGTGTCGCCACATCAGATTTGTGTTGGGTGAACAAAGGATGAAAAAAGAGAGCGAAAGATGTTGTCTATCATAAAAATCAATCCAATCATTAAATTGTTTTGTTAGACAACCATGGCATATTGTTATAGATAGCCATTGTCTCTATGAAGGTGGCATTGCATATTGCTAAAAATCAGCTTGTGTCAACCATTGTGTATTTTTTAAATTTTTTGAGAGAAACCATTTGTGCATAATATTGTTAGGCTGATGGAGGCAAAAGACTTGGTCACCCTACCAAAGAATATAAATGTGCTATCCTAACTAGCCACATAATTCATCCCCTCGTCTAGCCAATTATCGATGCATTTTGTATATGACCAGATAAGTTTTTTCCCTAGACCACTCTCTTCTCTTCATTCTAGCCTTGGAGGGGTCCATGTAGGTAGGCATTTCTTGGTGGATACGCAGTTGCCAAGACCTGCTAGCGCTGCAGCCAATGAGAGTGCAGGAACAGTGCAGTTTAGAGGGCCTACTTAATTATTGGAGCCATGCTTTGGTGCAGGGGCAGAGCCAGGATATATAGAGCTACAGGGTGCACCAAGCAAACCATCAAAAAATATATGTACTATATGTATATACTTTGCAAAGCATGTGTTAAAAAAACATTATACATACTACTTCCTCCTATCACAAAATTTGAAAGTTTAAGATGCATGCTATCCAAAGTATAAAATACTTTAGTTATGAATGCTTGGCTATATGACATGCATGCACATAATTGTCTCAAGAAGTAATTCAATAGTATTAGTTTTAATGGATAATAAACTATAATGATGATTAGTGATTAACGTTGTGTTGCGCAAAGTCAACAAGGTCAAATATTTGAGATCGGAATAAGTAATATATATTTTCATCATTTTTTTAAAAAATAAGAAATAAGATATATGCATCTCTAGTAATTTGAATTTTACACATTATCGATCGAGAGATTGTATGTAAGCCAAAGTATATTTGAATTGACTTCTCTATTTGTTCATTTTCAATATAGCTTACTCTATCGCGTTGAAGAACTTCTATTTTATTTGATAACAATATACTTATATATACCATAATCGAAGAGCTTGACAAAAGAAATAATGTTAAGATAATGAAGCTAAGGTTTGAACAGTTGTCAATTATAACTTAAATTATGACTAATAAGCTGCATGCATCTGTAAACTAAGGCCTTGTTTATTTCAGATTAATGTAGAGTTGCGTTTTACTGCAGCAAATTTGTGACCCCCTCAAAATACGTTTTAACGAGTTCAAAAAATTATGAAAAAAAATATGTTAAAAACTTTAAGAAGTAATATTTAAAACCCCACAAGAATGATTACAAAACATTACATCATTTGGCTTATACAAAAATAACAAATTTTCATTTAATTTAATTTTATCTGAAACAAACAAGGCCTAAATACGTGTGAGTTGGAGTGGAGCCAGTGCTGCCAAGTGCCGCCAAGTGCCAACCACATCATGCATGTAATGTACAGTGCCTGTCATAATTAATTTTTGTCGTAGCAGGCTATAAAAACACCATGCATGCGTACGTGCATGCAATATTCTGTTGGTGTACGTACCATGCATGAGTGCTCCATTGGCAAGACCTTTTTAACAGACTTGGGTCACTTGGTACGTAGTAACTCGAGCTACAAGCATATATGTTCAGCTAGGATCGTGTCTCCCATTCCAAGCCGCATGGATCTCGATCAAATATTAAGTTTTGAACGTACGCTGTTTCAGTACAGTTAAGAAACCTGTTCACAAAACACTGTGAAAGTACGTAGTGTGTTGCTGCGAAAGTGTTTCTTATGACAGATCTAACAATATTATTTTTCATACAATCCTTCTAGTTATATATATAGAAACGAACATATTGTTGGCCAAGAGGGATTTTTTTTTTATGCGTTCTGAACTGTTTAGATTCAGCTGAGCGTGCTGTGGTGATCTATTACCCTAATAATAATTTATCTGGATCATATACGTTTGATCCAGTACGAGCCATGGCCTGTGGTTTCAGATGGAAATTAAATTATAAAAAGTTTGAGCTTTAGGGCAAATATTAGTTTGTTTCCCGATTGCCGATGGATGATACTGAAGAAATTTACGGAGCTAGCTACCCCTTGCAGATGGATTTTCTTTAATAATAAAGGACGTTAGGTACGCGTGTTGACCGTACGTACCATTTGCATCGATCCATGAAGGCATCGATATGATCAGGCCTCGGCCAGCACGTTTTGCTTTCCTGCTTACCACTCCGATCGGATTTGACCATCTGTCGCTGCTCGCATGTGCATTGCCGGCGAGATGCAGCTGCTTGATTAATAGCGTACGCGGAGAAAACTATATCAAAATAAAGTTGGCCGAAATAGGGTGTTCGTCGAAGGAAAAGGTTTTTTTAAAGCACAGACTGAAGTGTGAATAAATTTTAGGCTTTGTACATTACAGCTTACTCTTTTTTTCGTATAACTTCGTATAATGTATGCTATACGAAGTTATTACGTGCATGTGTTGATGTGTGATGTGTGAGTATGGTTCCGAGAGATGAGATAACGGGAATTGGGGATGGAAATGATGGAAGAGAAGGGAGTTGGGCAGGGTGGCCCAGTGAAATTATCTGTGTGATAAATACCTCTGAGGGAGGTAATGATAATGAGAAGGTGGAATCCAGGTGGAGTTTGGGCTCGTCTGGGAGGGTGCTCAAGTCATTTTGGGCACAGCGGAGTCTTCCGCCGGCCATACCCTTTGTGTAAGCTTATGGTCTCTCACACCACAACGCGTGGCCATTGCGCGGAGCGCAGGATCGGGGATTGTGTATCCAAAAAGGGCTTGTGTAGCCTGGGCTTGTGTAGCCCGTAAACTGATCCTGAGGGGAAGTTGTTTCATGCCGTTTCTTGTGTAGAAATCTGACTGTCTACCGAGGTGGTCTGGCGGGACCGATGCTTCCGTTGACCGGCAATCAACGCGGGGTGTTGAGTCCCCGGTTCACACTACTCGGGGAAGATAGGGTTTGCAACGGGAAATTGCCGACCCGGAAAAGATGGTGGGAGAAAGAAGATGGGACGTGTGCCTTTGTGGCATAAGAGTGACGCCTGTGTGGCAAGGGTTATAAAATTGTGAATACTGTTATACTCTTTCCTCGACATCTTTTTGGAGATGTCCTTTAGAAAATGCTAGGTATAGGCTTTTACATATGTTATTTATAAAATTGGCATTTCTGCAAATAAAATAACCATGAACTCCACTATACAACCTTTATCACTATTATGCATTAAGGACGGTGTTAACTTGCAAGTGCGGTTTGATTGCGCACTTACCCTCGCACCCACTCACTCTTTTAAATTTTGGAGACCCTGAAGATGGAGAATACGTATGCCGTGAAGATGGAGATGCAGTGTTCGATGCCGGCCAGATATAGGCTCTCCTGCAGTCCGGGGGTCACATACATAGACTAGGATCTTCACTTAAACTCATAGCGCAGCTTCCGCCTGAAAACAATCATTGTATTTGGTACCAGCACCTGGATACCATGTTCATCTTGTAATATAATTCTATTCAATATTGTATGTGATGATCCAGCTATGTGATGTGTGGCACTAGTATACTGATCCAGGGACTAGTGCTATTCCACAGGACGGGTTTCAGAGGTAAACAGATTTGGGCCCCGTCAATTAGGCACGCATCTAGAAAGAGATTAGCCGCAGTAAAAGGTGTCGTCAATTCATTCGCTGCATGCATGTTAAGGAATACCGATCGATCACTTCGGGGCGAAGGGAGAGAGGCAGAGAGCCCGATCATGCACACGATACATCATTGACTATCCGTACGTGCAAAGAAATCTTGGCAACCTAGTGAGGGCCCGTAAGCACGAGAATTATACTACCTCTGGTCACGGAAAAAAATTGTCGTTGACTTTTGGATATGCCTTTGACCATTCGTCTTATTTAAAAATTTAGTTCAAATATGTAAAAAGGACTGACTTCTCATCAGGCGACTGAGACTTATTTAGCTCTCAGTCAATTTTCTGAACCGTTGATCACACACCTCTATAGGACACATAAAAGATCCAACGAACATCTACGTATGTGAGAAAATTGACTAAGAGATCAATAAGTCTCAGTCGTCTAATAACTAACAAAGGTGTATGTAAAAATATAAATCATACTTAAAATACATTTAATAATAAACCAAATCATAACAAAATAAAAAATATTTATATAACTTTTTTGAATAAGACGAATGGTCAAAAGGCGTGTCCAAAAGTCAACGGCGACTTCTTTCTATGACAGGAGGGAGTAGTATACAGTGGTTCTATGTGTGGGCCACGTACTTCTATATGTAGACAACTCTTTCATGAACATGATTCTTGTTTTTTAACACAGAACAAAATTTCACTAAGATAATACCATCGTTTTTGCATCAAGATCTCTAACCAATAGTACATAAATAGTTTACAATTCCACGGTTAATTTCTCTTGCCTTCGTATCATCACATGTCTTTTTTACGTACTCGAAACTAAAACTCAGTAACTCACGCTAACCCTAATTTAACGGGCCAATTTTTTAACCCTAGCCGCGCGCCGTGACATCTCTAGGAGCGAGATCTTTGGCAACGGCAGTGCATGCGAACCGTTCAAGCCACCAGTGATGATGCAATCCTATCGTGATAAATTAAATTCAGCCAAACATAAAACTAGATATATTGATTGAATGTTTCCTGCGGCATATTCAACTAATCCTTAACATGTTGCCCATATAAATATAAAGAGTAAATTGCACTTTTGCCCTCGGGAGTTGGACGAAAATCTCACTTAGCCCCCTAAACTTTGTTTTGTCTCACTTGACCCCTGGAAGTTGTTTTTGGGTGTCACAAAGCCCCTAGAAGTTGGATCCCGTTGCAACACAACCCCTAGAAGTTGGCTCCGGCTGCGGAAAAAATTAACCTGTGTGGAAACTTCAAGGGGTCAAGTGAGACAAAACAAAGTTGAGGGGGCCAAGTGAGGTTTTCGTCCAACTTCCGGGGGCAAAAGTGCAATTTACTTAAATATAAATCTCGAGAAAAACGAGAAATAAGGTTTAGCTGCTTCTGTTCGACGAAATTTTTAAGGAAAAAAAAGAGAGGAAATATCTATGAATTAACATTGAGCTGATTCCATTAATTTAATCAGTACGTAGTGAGAAAAGTATATATAAACCAGCTGACGCGGCTCATACAAGATGCTCTTCTAGCACCCACATTAGTCCATCCCAGAAGGTGGCAGGCAAAAAAAGTTGCAGAACAAAATCGATGGCCAGATCGTAAGTTGATGCTGATGTCTTTGATTCAGACTTATGTGCATGCATGTGCTGCCATTGATTCCAAGCTCCATTTAGCATGAATCAAGAGAGTGCAGGCAGCAATTGATTCATTCATTCAGATGCAAAGTAGTCGATCGCTCGGGTCATAAATAATCAAATTTTGGGATACACATTAGTCAAAGTTTCAACGTGAACAAGAAATATCATTTTATATGTACAGATTAATTCGTTCAAAAAATATTATACTTTTTTAGGGTTTTAAGATTAACTATAGAAGCATCTCCAATAATAGAGCCAACCGCTACTAGTTATAAGAAATAAACATATATATCATGATAGCATACTGGTAAAACTAGCTATGTATTTCTATGTGGTGAGACAACAATGTCTTAAAAGTTGTTAAAATAGACACTTGTGTCTATATCGATAAACCACTTAGAAATAATTGCATTTAATGAATCATCTCACAAATATGTATGGTAAGAAAAATAGCAAGACATGATGTCTCTTGAGTTGAATATTGTGAATTGAATGTTGTCTAAACCCCAAATATCTTGAAGATAATGCAGCATGTATAGCATAAATGAATACAGGTTATGTGATGAGGAATCTTATGAAGCATATGAACCCTGAGTTCTTTTATGCTTATGAAATACATAAGTTAAACGAAATAAATATTTGACATACTAAGTCATGCTAATTTATTCTCAAAGTCACTGGTCGCACTCTTTTTCAAGAGGTACGTTAAAGACATTGGAATTATGAAGAATAAAGAAGTGTTGAACTTAATTAGGGGAAGATACTTCACGTACACTGAATTAAAACTTAGGCAAGAAGTCTGAGCAATCAACCTGATTAAGGACATCATATGCAATGTAGGTGGTTTGTATTTCTTTTTCCTTGGTGAATTTTCCTTTTAAGTTTCTCACAAAAGATTTTTAAGTAATGAGACAAATCATGCACACATCAAGCATATGTTATGTATTTTTTCGTAAAGAATTTTTTCCACCAAGTTTTATGGAGTTTTGATGAGACATATGCATCTCGCTAGCAAGGTCCAGAGAAAATGTTGCAGAACCCCTAGGTGGGCCTAGAGATCTTACCCTTGTTGCCCTATCGATGGGCTTTCCGCATTGGGCATCGCCTAAACCCTAAGGAATATAAATAGAGGTGGAGACTCAATGTATTGTATATCTAAAAGCTAATAAAACAGGACTTCAACCCTACGCTGTGTGTTTTTGTTGTCTTTGCGATTATGTGATTGTTGACCTTGGACTACATATATAAGGTAGCAAGATTTTATGACATGTCTCATGACTTGAAGTAGGAGCAAGGGGTTAGGGTCAAATATACACGGTTCGGTAACTTGAAGAATTCCAGAGAAAACACAGGAACGTTTAGCCACTAGCCAGACAGGCATGTTACACGAAGAATAGGGAAAAAAAAAACTAACTATTTCAGGCGATTTTAAATGTAGAGGCCAAAGTAGCCGAAGGTCTGTACACAAATTTAGCTATCTTCTCTTCTTAATTACCTGCACAAACTTTTTCCAAAATAAAAAAACTGCAGTAAGATAACAATATCCTTTTTTATAAAAAAACTCGCCAACACTCTGGCAAATTAAATTAATTTTCTTTTATCATTTTTTTTCTTGGACTTCAGGATGAGTTAGCTAGAGCACCGAGTTTTACTAGCTAAGCGGGCCATAAATTCCCTTTAATCTATCCTTCTAGATTGCTTTAAAATATTCTTATATTACAACTACAGTATAGTTCTTTGGATAGCATGTTAAATCTAAAAAATCCTACCACCAATCATTGTATACCATAACTTTGCTTAATCAAAACCCCCATGCATTAACGTTTTCTATTATGCTATGCAGAATGTTTTGCTCAAATCTTTGACCTTTAATTTTTTTTTTATGTTGGACCCCTTCTCTGTGAGAGTAATCCATCTGTGCTCCTGATCTGTGAACTTTCTCTGTCATTGTAGCACCTTTCGGCCTAGACGTATGGGCCACATGGTGGGCCTTGACACAGTCATTATGTAGTTGGTGGGCCATCTTGGGCTGGAAAGCTTGATCTTAGGCGATGCAAGTTTGCGCCGAAGGCAGCCCTACATGCACACCACTGTATCCAAGTGCACCAATGAGATGGTAAGTTGGTAACGAATTTTTATTTTTTATTTATTTTATGAAAAACATATGCCTGACAGGTTTTCTCAAATCTAGACACCCATGGCCTGGACCAGGGGCAATCGCTTCACGCCGAACCAAGGCCGATCGCCCGAGCCCCGGTCACCCAAGTCATGGTCCGCTTCTGTCCCGGACGACGGACACCTAGATTTTACAAAAACAGGACGACATTTTTTAATGGAATGGATAAAAAATTGTAAAAATAAAATATTCCAGTTTGTAATCACTTAGTTCAGTTTGGATTTTGGAACACATAATTTTCATGAGAACTTCACATGAATCAGTCCAATTTCCGCAGGAAACAGAGAGAATTCATGTGTTCTAAATGAAGCCAGCCCTAGCAGTATTGCTTTTATGGTCTCCAGAAAACGAAATGGCACTATTAATCAGAAAACGAAATGGCCGTATTAATGTGAACCGTTCCAAATGAGTCTGATGAATTTTTCTCGCCGTCAAATGGATGACGATTGAATCCCGGCCATATTAATCAGGCCAAATCTTCATCCAGTTGCTTTCATACAGATGCTGAACCCTGGTTTCTAAATTCTTTCACATCGGCTACTAATGGACTAATCTCATCTGCATTCTCCACGCCTTCTAGAACCAGAGTCTACGACTACGACCCAATTAATTAACGACTTTAAACACCAAGCTTCATGCAAGAGAGGTACTGCATCTGCTTGTACTTGCATCGAGAATTTGGGCGTGATCTGCTGACGAGGGTTTGAATTATGAAAAAAATTGGCCAAATTTCTATCCGGTTGGTTTTATAAGCTTAGCCACACCCGCTTCTAGATTCTCTTCCATGGACTGCAAGACCTTCACGCCTTCTAGAATCAGAGAGTATGATAGGTACGTAGCGCCTTTCAAAGGAGGTGAAGTGCTGCAATTTCATAGAACTAATCATACCAAGCATATCTTTTTGGTTGATTAGAAATATATGACCGCAAAGTTACGACTTGAACAAATGCACAGTTTTTTTTAAAAAATATAAAATTGGATTCATGACATCACAAATTAGAGTTAGACACAGGGTCAGTGCTCCTCCTCCTTTTTTTTTCCTCAAGAAATAACAGAATTTGAGATCTTCTAGATCCCCCAGTCAACAACGCGATGAACAACACACGTCACCAGAAGGCTGCTGGATCGGCGGCTGCATAAAACACTGGATTGAACTCACAAAAAAAAAAAGAGAAAGGAAAAGGAAAAGAAACATGTAGAGCCACGAATTTCCACAGGTCCAACCATGTGATGTTGGGAGTCAAAAACTCCAGCTCCTGCAATTCCGCATCAGACAGCAACTCCAGCAGCACGTTCTTGGCCCACATGGCAGATCGAGCTCCGATGAGCCGGCGAACGACCGGCGCTGCCAATTTTTCTTCCTGTGCGGTTGGCTGCAAGCCTATAAGTACTCCCTTTGCTTGCTATCCCATGGAGCACGCACACACACACACACTCGCACACTCACTAGCTCGAGAGTGAGACTGTGAGAGTAGAGAGTGCAGTGAGCGAGTGGCGAAGATGGTGGCCTGCAGCATCACGGCGGAGTGCTCCCTGGCGGTGCCGGCCGACCGGCTGTGGAAGGCGGCCTTCGAACAGGACGTGTCCATCTGGCCCAAGGCCTGCGCCGGCATCATCGACTCCGTCGAGGTGGAGGGCGGCGGCGGCCCGGGCTCCATCAGCACCATGAAGTTCAACGCAGGTCAGACATTATTTCATAATTGGGATTAAAATCCTGTCAGGCTCCACGGAAGCTTTTTTTTTTTAGGAAATTATGAGCAATTTTTTAAAATATTATTCCTTTACCAAAATTTGAATTTTGGAGGAAAAAGCCTCATGAAGAAACAACTTATCTATATGATCAACACTTTTTAAAAAAAAAACAAAATTCGTCCAAAGTTTTTTCCTGGCCGATTCATAAAATAAAAGGTGAAACGGATTACACCGACAATTATCAATTATTGCCAATTTACAAGTGCCATTCTTATCAAGAGAAGTTTATTGTACCATAAAAAAAAAAGATCTAAACACATAACAAATGCTATTCTTATCCGTAGAATAGCTAATTACTATTTCTCCATTTTTCTATTTTTTTAAAAAAGTTTTAAATTCTCTCTTGTGCTTGGTGCGCAGCGGTGAAGGAGGCGGAGGTCATGAGGAGCCGTCTGGTGGCGCGAGACGGCGCGGCGCGGACGGTGAAGTCGGAGGTGCTGGAGGGCGGCGACGTGGCCCGGCAGCTGAAAACGCACGTGACGGAGGCCAAGCTGGAGGCCGCCGGCGACGGCGCCACCTGCGTGGCCAAGCTCAGGGTGGACTACGAGAGGCACGACGGCGGCGCGCTGTCGCCGGAGGACGAGACGAAGATCACCCAGGGTTACCTCGCCCTGCTCAAGCACGTCGAGGCCTACCTCCTCGCCCACCCCGCCGAATACGCCTAGCTTAGCTGCATGCGCCAAGAACCGAAGAATTAAGGATTTAAAACGTCACAATAAGGATCATGAAGAATTCCCGTATCTAGCTATGTGCGCATGCGAATATGCGACCGTGCCGTAGTATTATTGATGCGAATATTTCGTTCAATAATTAATAAAATTCGAGGAGGTGGCCCTTGAATGCTCAGAGCTCCCATGTTACGTTTGTGTGTGAGCTAAGAGGAGTTTGTTCCCGCCGTTTTTTTTTAAAAAAAAGTCCTTATTTGCTTGGTGATTAAGTTTGTGAGGTGAAATGAGAGGAAATGTAAGCATATAGGTGTTTGGGATTTATATATGAGTGTTCAATAATCAATTAATGTTTTGAGCTTGTCGGTTCTTATGGTTTCTTTTTTCTTTTTGGTTCTCATGAGAGCATTTTGCTTCACTAATAAAGATGCGTATATGTGTGGCCTTATTTGGTGATTAAGAGCATCCCCAACAGACACCGCATCACCAGCCTGCAAGTTACTGTAGCTACAGTAACTCACAAGGTGAGCAACGTGTGGGAAGCAGCGTTGTGACTGCAGTTCAAAATTCCCGCCCAGATGAGCAGTAACTAGCGCAGTGATGCAGTATGTGATCGATGCAGTGGCTGCTGGCCATGCTCTAAAGGATTGTTTGGATGAAGGCCAATTTTATCACTTTTTTTCTTTCTAAATTTATCATTTTCATAAAAAAATGGTAAAATGTTGCGTTTGTTGATGAGCTTAGTACACCAATCAAACAAAATCTAATATTTTACTATCAGAGTTCCGAAAAAAGCTTGCCTTCCATTCTTTGTTCATTTCAATGATTACATGCTAATTAATATAATTAACGAGCATGTTATCCCGCGCGTTTGCGCCATTGGATTTGCCTTAATGTTTTAGTTTGACATGAACTCCTATTCCTATTATTTTTTATTTGAAATTTATGCAGTTTTTGTTTTTTATAGCGGGTATGAACTCTTTAATTTCTTTAATCTGACATAAATTAACTCTTATTTCTATTATTTTTATTCTAATTTTTTGTTGTTTTGTTGTAGCTGATACAAACTTTTTTAAATCTGACATGGACTATTATTTGCCTTAATGTTTTAGTTTGACATGAACTCCTATTCCTATTATTTTTTATTTGAAATTTATGCAGTTTTTGTTTTTTATAGCGGGTATGAACTCTTTAATTTCTTTAATCTGACATAAATTAACTCTTATTTCTATTATTTTTATTCTAATTTTTTGTTGTTTTGTTGTAGCTGATACAAACTTTTTTAAATCTGGCATGGACTATTATTTATATTATTTTTTATTCTAAATTTTTTTAGTAGTTCATATGAAATCTTTCTTTTAATCTAATCCATTATAATCCGGACCCATAACAACCAACGGTGTGGCTCTTTGTTTTTATATTCGATTAACATGAAAATTTTTCATATTTTAGAATTAACGTGGTGCCTTTGTTTTTATTGTCTTTGTTTGTGTGTGTGTGTGTGTGTGTAGTATAAGTTTCTGTTCTTTTGAGCTGATCTGAACGACTTAACAGCTGAATGGCTTAAATGAATAAATTTCGAGAGTTTCTCGAGATAACTCGAGATTCAGATCCATTGTGTTTGACTTTCTTTTAAAAGTGTTAGGATCCACCATTGAAACGTTGAAAAAACAGACTAAAAAATCCAAATCATATGCCTTTTTGAAACGTAGATAAGTTGTTAAGCTGTTAAGATGAAAAGAACAGAGCTAAGTGATGAATCACATAATCCATTCGATTTAACAATAGGAGAAAAAAACCTTACAGATTCCTACGTGCTCTAGCTGCTACGTACGTCAAACTGCCAACAAGAATCCATGGCTTGGTGTAAGTGTTATTGGATAAGCACGACTTTATAGTTAGATTTCACTATCATGACATGCTCTAGACTGTGCTATTTGGTGCATATATGGCCAGGCATATCCTATGTCTATGATGTGAGCTATGCTAGTCTTTCATGGAAGACTCACAAGATCATCTGGTGGCACATATCAAGGTACGCAGCTGTACGCTTGAGTATGGTTTCTACTATAAGCAGGTTGCAGACCGTAAGGAGAAGGCTCGTCTAGGCTCATGCACAAATCTCAAAACATGATACGAGGGGGAGAATATGTATGTAGAATTATGTAGTGGTGGAAATGGATTACCTGTTGTCATTTTGTATAAGTCATCACTGTGTAGTCATCTCTTCGGTGTTTTCTGTGGTTTTTTTAAAAAAATTAAAGATATTTTTAAATATACTTTTTAAGCTTTTTTAGGTTTTCTAAGACTCAACTTTTCACAACTTCTAAGCATGCACTCCCATCGAGTTTTTTCCCACTAGTTGCATGCACAGTTGAAAATCCACACAACACTATGGGCTTGTTTGTTTCAGATTAAATTAAATTAAATTAAATGAAAATTTGTTTTTAAAACGTATTTGGAGCGGATCACAAATTTACTACAGTAAAACACAGCTCAACATTAATCTGAAACAAACAAGGCCTATAAGAGCATCTCCAATGGTGCCAAATCAACTGGTTGTAAGGAGTCCACCTCACCTTTTTGTTTATGTGGAGGAGAGAAAAAGAGCAGAGAGATAGAGACTAGCTCTTAGAGCATCTCCAATGGTGCCATGTCAGCTAGTTATAAAACTTACAACTCACTTTTTTTGCTTATGTGGAGGAGAGAAGAAGAGTGTGCTAGCTACTATCTTACAGCCTAGATATAGCTGATTTCAAGGCGTTTACCATCTATTACATGTGGGACCACATTTAATCTTGTAGACAATGTTATATCTAGTCCATTGGAGAGATTGCCTATATGATAGCTATACTCTTAACTAAGAGCCAGTCTATAGCGGATTACAAGGTGCATTGCTCAAATTACATATGGGTCCATATTAAATTTAAGAGCCAATGCTATAGGTAATCTATCGGAGGTGTTGTCTACGAGCTATCTATGGCTAACAGTTAGCTCTATCATTGAAGATGCCCTAACAACTGTCTAGTAATCATGGTTTTCTTTACAAGGGATGTAAGCCCAATTCCTTTTCACAGAAATAAAAATGGAATTACAGTTAAGCGTTGTTTGATTATAGATTGACAGAACTAATAACGCACATCTCCCGGGAATGGATAAATTAATTGAATATGACAGTATCAATACACCGTAAGCAAAAATGCAAAACGTAAAACATGGCTGTAAAGCGAATTCGTCATGCCTTGCCATAGTCATTGCCACCCCCACATTCTGAGCTTGGATCAGATTTTTATCGCCCGTCTTGAACAAAACAAGTATGGAGGAAAGCATCGCAATCAGTTGGATATTGAACCTTTCAACAACATCTACTTAGAAATTTCTCCGTTTAACCCAACCCAATATCTCATCAAAGAACAAGTAGAATGAACAAATGAATAATCTATTCAGAGCAAGTTGGTTTTTCCCCTTCAAAACGCATCTGTAACTACAAGTCCAAAAACAAGCAATATACAACTTCCTACCCCAAGACAAACCATATCAAACTAGTAAATTAAAAGCTTGCTCCATAAATATCGTATCGATTATAGGGGGCTGAATGCAAATATTGGGCCACATATGCTCTGAGTTGGTGGTCTGCGGACACTGAAACCATCTGACATAAACGGTTTGGGCCTGCCATAAGACGGGGAGCCAACATGTACACTCGGTAATGCCTAGTTTCATAGTTGATGTATCTAAACGAGAATTCTAGCCAACTTTATGTACCTGTGATGCTATTTACTCTTTTGCTTTATACCATATGCCCAAGAGACCTTAACATGGAGGCCACCTCATTACCATCGGGGAGAGAGCAATTCTTGTGCCGATTACTTGGCACATACATAAACACTACATACTTTCATTAATTTGGACACGTAGGGAGCAAAAACAACACTTATTAATAATGGTGAATCTGATTGGTCTTTGAATCTAGAAAAGGTAACATCATTTCATACACTAGTGTTTTACTGTTTTTTTACTTATTAATCTAATATTTTGAAAATAAATCTAGGTGGCATAAAAGGTGGATCTCTCATTTCAGAGAAGGACATTGAGAGTATTGAACAACGGATGGCAAGTTTCATGACAATGGTCTGTAGTTTCTTAATATTACTAATGTTTTGCATGTTCTTTATAATTGTCTTTATTTCTATATTGACATATTACTCGTATTTGTAGGAGCCTGCTTCTATGGATGATTTTGAGGACGATGGGCCGGACTACAACATCCTTGACATGGAGGAATGACATGCCCTTTAATTGATGAATTTATCTTTCTGTTGAATTTGTGATGAATTTATCCTTCATTTGAACTATGTATGACAGATTGGCAGTGTATCTGTGTATGTCATTTGAATTATGTATGAACTGTATGGCACTATCACTATGACAATGTATGTGTATGTCATTTAAACTATGTAGTGTCAGCTGTCATGTGTGACTTGAACTATGTTAAAGCTCCTTTGGTATTCTGTAATGCTTATATGCTTTGTTAAATTGTTCTTCCTATTTTATCCTGTGTGATGCCATGGTGAATTGGTGATTTACTAATATTATATAGCCAATGTGTTGATTGTCTATTTATGTATGCAGCGTGAAGGGATTTTCTTTGCAACATAATTTGTGTACATGTTATAACTCCTCTAATCAATTGAATTACATAGTTGTTTTAGTTGAATTCGGACGCATAGTTTGAGTGGTTTTATGTTCCGGAAAATATCCGTGATCGTATTCGATTCGACCCGAATCCGCTCCGTATTCGTGTCCGACATTTCCCGCATCCGTATCCGTAACCGACCTATCCGTATCCGTATCCGGTTCCGAGAAAAACCGCAAAGTTAGGATATGGTTTAGCCATTATCCGATCCAATCCGACCCGTTTTCACCCCTACTAACAACCAGACAGACAGCCAAGTGAGATCTCACATTAACTTTGAGAGAAAATAAAGTCTTCACGAAACACACACCCATATCTTGATTCCTGCTCTCTTCTAGACCCCTTAGCCAACAATTCAACATAACGCATCGATCAAGGCCGACTGACCGACTGCACAAAACCCTGGATTCAACTCAGAAAAAAATGATGATGGAGTCATGGAGCCCTGAATTTCCACGGGTCCAACCATGTGATTTCCAGGGTCAAATCTCCTAACTCCTACTATTCCACGTCAGACTGCAGCAGCTCCAGCTCAGCAGTTCTTGATCCCCATTTCACATGGCGGAGCAGTCGAGCAGAGCTCCGGTGAGCTAAACGGCGAGCCTAGCCTCCTGTGCGGCTGGCGCCTATAAGTACTCCCCTTTGCTTGCTCTCCTACGGAGCACACACTCGCTCGAGCTCTCAGCCTCTCACCAGCTAGCATTCAGCTTGCTAGAGCACTCGATCAGAGCCCGAGTCTGCGGTGAGCGAGCGGCGGAGATGGTGGCCTGCAGCATCGCCGACGAGTGCACGGTGGCGGTGCCGGCCGACCGGCTGTGGAAGGCGGCCTTCGCCGAGGACCTCTCCATCTACCCCAAGGCCTGCGCCGGCTTCATCGACTCCGTCGAGCTCGAGGGCGACAACGTCGCGCCTGGCTCCATCACCATCATGAAGCTCAACGCAGGCAAACGCCGCCCACCATCACGGAAGCGTAGTATCCTCCGTGGTTCACTCCTGTCGCGAGACACCGACATGTGGGCCCCATGTGATCAGAGTCCTCAGTGGCCCAACCACACCTTGCCGCTTTGCAAAAAACCAAATGCCAATGGAAAGTCGGGCTTCAGAGTTGGGGCTTTTTGGCCGGGTTTTGGGATTTTAGGTCGGGCTCGAGTTAGATTTTGCATAAAAATAGAGTTAGGGTTTGGCTCGACTTCAGATCATCAGGCTTTTTCAAGCCCAGCCTAGCTAGTATAGCCGGTAATCAGGTCTAACGCACCAATAACACAAGATATCTAATCGTCCCGTTGAGTAATTGTTCTTATTATTATTTTGTGTTTGCAGCCCTAGGTAGTGCGAAGGAGATGAGGAGTCGGCTGGTGGCGCGTGACGCCGCATCACGGGTGATCAAGACGGAGGTGGTGGTGGAGGGCGGCGAGGTGAGCAGCCAGTTCAAGTCGCAGGCGACGGAGGTGAAGCTCGAGGCTGCCGGCGACAACGCCTGCGTGGTCAAGCTTAGGGTGGACTACAAGACACATGATGGCAATGCACTGTCGCTGGAGGATGGGGCGAAGGTCACCCAGGGCTACTTCGGCCTGATCAAACAGGTCGAGGCCTACCTCATCGCTCACCCCACCGAATATGCGTAAACCAGGAAGGAAGTTGTATCCGTATCTATAGGTGATCATCCATATGATCATATGGTAGTATTGTTGCGAGTATTTTTTTGGATAATAAAGTTCGAGGAATCAATCCTCGAATGCTTGGTGATCGAGTTTGTTAGGTATAGATACTTGTTTGGGTGTTCAAAAAATCAATGTTTGAGCTTGTGTTCTAGTGGTATTTGGCCGGTCATTGCTCGTGACAGCAATTTGCTTCACTAATAAAGATTCGTGTGGCATGCTTTTGTGATTAATTCAGGGGAGATCGCATATCAAATTGAAGGGCTGTATTGGAACTGTTAATTCAAAGTCCATAAAACTACAACCATCCATTTCTTACTTTATTTCAGTGATCACCTCCACAAGGGCGTTCGTACGTAAGTCTGATCCAAGAACACTGAATTGCTAATGGCAGTGACGAGACACAAAAATCTATTGGTTTGTGCAAACACAAGTAACATGATAAGTTTTATTTAATGTATGAAAAATATCTGAAAAAACCCCTTTAATTTCCACCAATTATATAATAGATCACCCAACAACTTGATTTGCATAATATCCTCCACAAATGAGCACGGTTGTCTGTTGACCCCTCAGCCAGGTTTGCTCGGCACGTCTCAGCCATATCAGTGCCATGTGAATTTTCTTATCCTTTTCTCCTTTTCTTTTCTTTTTCTTCCTTTTTAGTTTCTTTAGTATAACAAGTCAAACAGGGTCACGACGGAATAAAAGAAGACAAATAACAGAAAAGGAGAAAAGAAAAAAAAATACATGTGGCACTGGCGTGGCTAACACGTGGTGAGGAAATTCGGTTGAGAGGGTCAGTAGACAACCATACTCGCTTGTATGGGTATTTGATGCAAATTGAATTATAGGAGGTTTTATATAGGGTAAAATGTATATATTGTATGTCATTACAAAGTTGCCTTTGGACAAAAATGTAACTACAAAGTCGCTTAGATCGTAAATGCTATTATAAATTGTGGAAGCCTGCTTAGATGCCATTATCTGGCTTGCCTTATAGATTTATACGGAATACACAGTAAAATACGACATGACCGGGCCTATGTAGAAAAATATGGTCTAACAGCATAGGCCCACTTGTAAGGCAGCGCCAGTCGTATTAGACCTGAGATATGTTTGAACCGGACCGCATTTCCCTCAGTTCCTCCCTCTCATCCTTGATCCCCAATCCTACTTCTAGGGTTTGACATCGTCATCGCCACCCAGTCGCAATTCCAACGTCTCCTCCGCAAGACCCCCGGTGGAACCCTAGTAGGTCCCCTAGAGGCATCCCTTGGAACATACCCATCGGCGACCCCTTTGGTCATAGGGTCGCAGAGCTTGGCATCGA
Source organism: Raddia distichophylla (assembly GCA_005191435.1). Lineage (NCBI taxonomy): Eukaryota > Viridiplantae > Streptophyta > Magnoliopsida > Poales > Poaceae > Raddia > Raddia distichophylla. The sequence goes on along the minus strand of SPJY01025704.1, from coordinate 290,524 downwards.
ACATGATTCGGGGAGACGATTTTCCCCTTTGGTCATAGTGTAAGGTGCGTGTTTTGAGGCTAAGAGCAAAATCCAAACATGAATTTTTTTCAAGTGTATGAATATATGTTCAGGTGGTTGTTTTTTTCTCCACCAAGCCAGACAAATTTAAACTATTGAATCCTTTGATTTGATTGTTGAAGGTTTTCAAAATATTGTTGGTTTTGTAGTCAACTTTGCTCAGTTCAGAGAAGCCACTCCTATACCATATACCAGGTGTACGTGTGGTTTTTCTTGAGGTAATATATAGCCTCCGATGAATTCTCTTGTATTTGTTGCATGTGTCACTTGAACTTGTATTTTGTGTAAGACCTAGCAGCTGGGTACAAGTGATCAGAGTACACAATTCCATAGAATTTCTTCATAAAGTTGCTATAGAGATGCCTCTTGCACTCCCTATGTTCAAACAGCTGGATACACTTTCTTAATTGCATTGCCAATGTCTTTACATGAATCACTAGAGACGATAACCATGCCATATAGTGACCCTACTCCCCTAGCAACTTAGTCATGAATCACTCCCAGTTACCTTCTTTTTCAGAGTCAAATACTCCATATGCAACCTAGAACAACCAATTATGGCCATATACGGCCGTTGCAAAAGCCAAATAGACTTTAAAAATATAGAGTCAACATCTATATTGAGCCTACATCCACTAGAAACCCATCTAGTGGATGTAGGCCCTATTTGAAACGTATTTTACTCCCTATTTGTTTTAGAAATATATCTAGCTCTCCACAATGGAACTAGGAGATCTTTGTTCTATCTTGGGGGCGAGAGAGGTAGGGGACAAAAGGTGATGTTGTTTTCGTTCGAATATGGCTCATGTTTAATATGATCAACGTTGTCTTGCAAGCGGGCCTATGTTGTCGAACCATATTTTTTTCTACGTGGGTCCCACGGGTCAGATCGTATTTCATCGTGTATTTCGTATAAATCTTTTAAGACGAATCGAATAATGACATGGTGTTTGCAACCTAAGAAACTTTGCAATGACATTTTCGTCTGAGGCAACTTCGTAGTGGCAGATATGCTTTTTAGCCTTTTATATAAGAGGCTTTTTAGATTTTTTCCCCTTTTAATTTGACAGCAATCTTAGCACGTGCCTTGACCTCTACAATTCCTAAGAGCACTGTCCATTACATGTGGCAGCAAATCAAAGTCTAAACTCTCTTTAATACTGCTGTTATGTGCACGTCGGTTCCAACATGCATAGTTTAGGGGTTTAGATAGTGATGCACATAGTGTTGGAATAATTGTTCACACGCAACATACATCGTATTGATAAGACTTGGTCGAACCTACTGCTTTCAGAATTCGCAAATTTCCTCGATGTCCAATGCATGAAACAAACAGGATCCGTCAATAGACCAGCCATCAATAGAACATGCCTGCTGCAAAACTTTGAAATTTAGAGAAATTTGTTCTCATTCTTTAATGTATATCGACAATTGTTCACATACCCCATATATAGTACTCTGGTTTTGCTCTCATAACCCAAAATACTTGAGTCAATTGCAATTGTCAGTTTTTTGAACTTTTGGCCAAATTCTAGCAAACAATTGAGAAGAAGAGTTTTGTAGATGCAAAGCCAATTCAACAAATGCAAGGCGCCAAGGCCTGCTAAGAACTCTGCATCTTTTGTGACATGTCAAAACTCTGAAATTCTGGATTATGAAGTTGAAAAATTGCATGTATTGTAACACCCCAGCTCCTCTTGAGCCCAGAATGCTACTAACTCTCCAAAATCTATAAAACTTCGACAGCATCTCCTTTGTTTATAACGACATCCACGACAGGCAATTATAACAAGAGAACAAATAAACGTTTCTATCAACCAACATCTAACTTAAAACCTACCATAACTGCAACGCTCACTTATACACATGACGACTATTTAAATAAAACTCATAAGAAACTAATGTACTAATTCAACATGAAAGGTAGTGAGTGCTCAAGTCCATGTTCTAATTTCCCATCCCCATGTATGATTGACATCACCGGTACCTAAAAAAATCAAATCAAGCAAGAGTGAGTATCAGGGAATACTCAGCAAAGTATATGTATAAACAACCAGTATAATAAAATAACAACGAGAAATCCATCTATTATCAAATCATACCAACACTCCACATTTTCCTCTGTTCATGCAAATCAAATCATACCAACACTCCACACTTTTCTCTGTTCATGCAATGCAATGCACATGCACATGTCTCCTCCAGAGCACTCCGGACTAGTCACTTTCGACTTTCTCACCGACCGAAACGGACTAGTCAAAAGTGACTTTCTCACCGACCTGGCTCATATGCAGTATGATGCAATAATACTCTTATGATATGCAACCGACACCATAACTCCGTCATATATAGCACACACAACATAATCCAACCATAGGTCATGATCAGGCACAAAGCATTAAATCAACAAGGCACATTCAACCAACCAGCTATATGTTTAACATATACTTGCCTTTCAACCAAGCATGATGCGTAGTCGACGTCGATTCCATACCTCCACCTATATATAGAGCATAATAATAAATCTCAAAAGAATGATATCTAAAAGAGCAATATAGATAATCTACACCATGCCAACGATCGATATCCCCCAAAACAGCCCATCTAGGACTAAAAACCATTAAAGGCAGGAATTAACTTTTCGGACAGCAACACTAAAATCAACATAACTCCCAATCCGCTTAACCGTTTTCAGCGTTCTTGCACTCGAAACGAAGCTAAGACATAGACGCACAATTTCTTTCATATAGCCATGACCTGAATCCCAACCGAACTAGGTCAAAGCTTCATTCGAACCTGCTGCACAACACTGATCTATTACGACCGCATCCCTCCAACCTAATCCTCCATTACCCACGGTGATTATCATCTAGGACAGGGTAATATCAAGAGATACTCGTCTAATTCTGCTTTCTAATCTTGCACTAACAAGAATCAAAACCCTAATTTATCCAACATCGCCATCCACAATGCTGCCCCTCTCCTTCCTCCTCTTCTAGCTAGCACAGATCCCCAGACCCTTCTCCATCTTCCCTCTTCTTCCCACTTCCTCCACCACACTACCTACAAGCGGATCGACGACGAATGCCAAACAGTGGCGATTACCTTGAGCACAGAGAGACGACGCAGGCATGGCGACACGGTGGCTAGACGGCGGTGGCGCGGCCTCTGGACGGCCGAGCGGCGGCAAGACGGCACGTCCATGGAGCGGCCACGGCGGCGCAGCCACTGGGCGGCGCGGCTCCTGGACGGCGGCGGCTCGGCGATGGCAGGGACGGCGGCGGAGAGGCGGCGAGACGGCAGCGCAGCCAAGCAACAGGGAAGGTGGCGGCTAGGTTATTCCCAGGAGGAGCCCGATGGCTTCCACCCCCCCTCAATCGGTTTTAACACCCATACGTGGGTTGGGCTGGGCCACCGCCCCAAGAGCGAGCTATACATGTATAGCGTACCTAAAGATTCTGATTATGGAGAGCGTCACGCATAGTGTTCATTTAAGCCACACCATGCAAAAAGATGCACTGATTTATCTCAATTGGCAACCAACTTCTGACATTTTTTTCCATAGGCAATCAAGATTTATCTTAAACAAGATTCTTTCTATGATCTGTCAGAAGCAATTCACAGCTGATCATTGCTGACCACGATCAATAATGGAGGCCAAATTTACCTGCAATGAGACAAGAACCAGCTGCAACTGCCTGAAATTTCTGGCTCACTCCATAGATGAGCAGCAAGCAACCCTACACATCATTGCAAATCACAGCCACAATATACAGTTACAGATAGTCAAATTGCCTTAAGATATTGGTACAGCAGCCCATGCAGCTGCTTAGTAAGATTCCACCATCGTTAACAGCTAGCTAATTAATCCCCAACAACAACACCTGAAAACTGACACTGAATGAACACCCCATGAAGCAAGAACGCCTTCATGTGGGCTGCTGCAACAAATGGTACTCACTAGTCACTAGCTGCTATGGGAAGTTGAAGCCGGCGATGCGGTCCCGGACGCCGGCGGGCGGGCTGATGTAGACCCAGAGCAAGGAGATGATCATGGAGATGAGGCCCGACCAGACGAAGACGATGGTGGGCACGCGGCCGCGGCGGCCGAGGAGGCCCTTGGCGAAGGGGTAGAGGTGGCAGAGCACCCAGAAGCTGAAGAAGGCGCCGCCCAGCAGCTTGCTCCACTGCGGGAACTCGCTGTAGAGCGTCCGGGCGGCTGCCACGGCGATGGCCACGGCGTTCACCATCATGATGGTCACTGGCGGCACCATGAGGAAGCTCCAGCGCACCTCGTAGAGCTCCGCGAAGGCGTCCTCCTCGCCGCCGTTGTCGCCGGCGCCGCCCGGCTTGGACGTGAGCGTGAAGGAGACGTCGACGCCGGCGACCACCTTGAGCAGGCCCTGCAGCACCGCCGCCGGGTGCGCGCTGGTGCCGCCGATCACCCAGAACTGCTCGTTGCGCCACCACTCGTGCAGCGTGATCCCGGACCACTTGATCTCCAGCAGCGCCAGCAGGCAGAGCGTGAGGGTGATGACGAGCAGGAAGGCGAGGAAGGCGGCGCTGAGGTGCTGCACGATGAACTTGCCGGAGAAGAGGGAGACGGCGGGGAGCAGGCAGTAGACGAGGAGGAAGACGGAGGTGAACGGGTACATGCCGACGTTGAAGTAGGCCACCCGCTGCAGCAGCTTCATCCGCGGCGACGCCAGCAGCGCGTTGTTCCGGGAGAAGAAGATCTCCACTGAGCCCGTCGCCCACCGGAGCACCTGGTGGAGGCGGTCGGTGAGGTTGATCGGCGCCGTGCCGCGGAACGCGTCGCGCCGGGTGACGCAGTACACCGACCGCCACCCGCGGTTGTGCATCCGGTACCCCGTCACCACGTCCTCCGTCACCGACCCGTAGATCCACCCGATGCGCCGCCCCCACTCCGTCTTGTCCTCGTAGAAGCACGAGATCACGCCGATCGCCTCGCCGACGGTGGCCGCGTCCAGCGGCTCCCGGGGCACGGCCAGCGCGCCGGCTGGCCGGCCGTGCTGCACCCCCGGCGTGTCCTGCAGCAGCCGCCCCTGGTACTCCGCCACCGGGATCGACGCCACCAACGTCGCCGACCCGCCGAACCGCTTCGGCAGCACCGCCGCCGACTCGATGTCGCCGCCGCCGCCGCCCCCGCTCAGCTCGTCGTCGTCCTCCATCGGCGGCAGCATCATCTCGTTCTCCGTCTGCGCGTCCGTCTTCTTCTTCCTCATGGTGGGCCTCCTTTTGAGGAAGCGCTTGATCTTGTTCCGGCCGAGCCAGCCGCGGTGCTCGGTGGCGCGCGGGGGGCTGAAGCCGTAGAGCGCGGTGCGGCGGAAGATGCAGCCGGTGCCGACGTACATGGGGCCCTGGAGGCCGTCCATGGCGCGCATGGCGACGTCGAAGAAGACGAGGTTGTGGTTGGCGTAGCGGTCGCTGGGGTCGATGCCCTCGAAGCGCTGCGGGAACTGGACGAAGCAGACGCGGTCGCCGCCGCGGTCGAGCATGAAGCACATCCCCTCCCGGAGCGCCGCCGCGTTGTGCACGTAGTGGTCGCAGTCGAGGTTGAGGATGAAGGGCCCGTTGGACATGATGGCGCTCGTCCGCACCAGCGCGTTCATGGCGCCCGCCTTCTTGTTGTGGTCGTACCCCGGCCGCTTCTCGCGGGACACGTACACCAGCATCGGCAGCCGCACGTCCACCCCCGTAGTGTCGATCACGCCCTCGCCGGCGCCGCCCATCACCGGCTCCGACGGCGGCGGCGCTAGCATCGCCTGGATGATGCCGGCGTGGTCAACGCGGGCGTGGTCCGGCGCGGCGGCCACCCAGGCGCCAGGCCAGTGCGACCCGTCGGACATCCACGTCGCCTTCACGGCCGCCGGAGCCTCATCGTCCAAGGGGATCACCCGAGGCGCGCCGCCACCGGCGGCGGCGACTGCGACGGCCTCCTCCTGCAGCCGCCGCCGGGCGCGGAGCTCCTCGCCGGCGTTGTAGGCGTCGGAGCGGCGGCGGATGGCCTCCGGCAGCGAGTTGACCCGGACCTTGAACTCGTCGTACTCCCTCTTCACTTTCCTCCGCTCCCGGACGAAGTCCACGCGCACCTTGTTCTTGAGGAAGTCCCTCTTCTGGCCGAAGTACGCCTCCGGGCAGCGCGGCTCGACGCCGTGCTTCCGGCAGAAGGGCACCCACGTCCGCGCGAAGCTCGCCGTCTCGGCGAGCGCCTCGAAGGTGAGCAGCGCGCCACCGTCGTCGGAGAGGTAGCAGGCGAGCTTCTCCACCGGGTAGTCGGCGGCGAGGATGGAGAGGACAGTGTTGGCGGTGACCAGCGGCGGCTCCTTCTCCGGGTCGGCGGTGGAGACGAAGACGTCCACGCCGGGGAGGTCGGAGCGGCCCTTGGGGTTGCGCGCGGTGGGCAACTCGAAGCGCTCGGCGAGGACGGCGAGGTCGGCGGCGCGGTTCACGGGGCAAAGCTTGGGGAGGCTGTCCAGCAGCCAGGAGAAGGCGAACCACACCTCGCAAGTCACCGACATCGCCCACAGCCACACCGCCTCCGGGTTCGGGTGCCGGATGCGCCACGTCAGGAAGAATCCCAGCGCCACCAGCCGGATCGCGATGAGCAGCCTGCCGGAGATGACGATGCCATTGAAAAAAATGCTTCTTCTTTTTTTGTTTTGCTAGCGTGAAGGATTTGGTACCTGTAAGGGCTGAGAATGGCCTGGGAGACACTCGTCTTCCTCGTCAGCGGGCGGCGGCAGCGGGCGGCGAAGTTGGGCGGCTCCTCAAATCCGACGAAGCCGGAGGGGGCGGCGGCGGCGCCTCCGCCGCCGTGGCCATCCTTCGGCCAGAGCGCGTTGCCGTAGCCGTAGGTGCCCTTGGTCTCAAAGAGCCACCGGGCGTGATCGAACTCGGCCGGCTTGCCACCGCCGCCATTGCTGCTGGGCACCTTCATGGAGTGCACCAAGGAGAAGCGCTTCGCCATCGACGTCAGCGGCAGCGGCAGCTGGTCGCGCTCTTCAGACGACGACACGGCCTCGTCGTCGTCGGAGCCGTCGGTGTCGCTGCCGGCAGAGTAGGCCTCCTTGCAACCTGGGCACTTGCCGGCGGCCGCGACGCAGTCCATGTAGCACTCCTGGCAGATCATGTACCCGCAGTCGCAGGGCGCGCCACCGCGGCCTGCGGCGAGGAACGCCGGCATGTCGCAGCCGCGCATCTTGCAGGACAAACTCCCGGAGGCGGCGGTGGCAGCGCCGCCGCCGCCGGAGGAGTTGAGCACGTGGCCGCGCGTGGCGCAGTTGAGCCCGCCGGTGAAGATGGTGCCGGAGATGTAGCTCCTCTGCGGCCGCACCTCCCCCTCCTCCGCCGCCGGCGCCACCTCTTCCGCCGCCGCCGCCCTGTCCGGAGTTGCTGGGATGTGCACGGTGTAGTGCACGAATTCTGCGCTCGCGTCCGCGTCCCTCGACGCGCCGACGTACCGGCTCCCGCCGCTCCGCCGCACCGGCGAGACCTGCAGCGTCGCCGTAGACGAACCGAGCGAGTGCCGCGGCACGGGGCTCGTGAGCCCCGCACCGGCGCCCCTCCTCACCACCCCATCCCGCGGGCTCCCCCCGCCGCCGCTCTTCCCACCCACCGGCGACACCGTTACCGTCACCGGCGACCCCGCCGGCAACGACAGCCGCCGCGACATCAAACCACCACCTCCAAAATCTACCCAACACCAAAACAAATCGAAGCTCAAACCGAAGAAGCTCCCCAAGAACCAACCAGCTCAGCTCAAATCTGCCCCCGGAAAGACCAAGCTTTTGCCCATTCCTTGGATTGGATCGAGCTGGAAGAAATTATAGAGCTCAGGAGAAGAAGAAGACTTGGGGAGATTGAGCAATCGATTGATTGGAGCTCGGGGATCGAGATGATCCTGGGCGTGGCAGGTTCCGGCGATATTTATTCCCCTCTGGAATCGCCGCCGCTTTCGAAAACGGCGAGCCCAACGGTCGAGTCGGCCGGCACTCGCCTCGCCCTGGCTGACGTGTGAGCGTTTCAAATGGGCGCAACGGTCGGGGCCACCTGTCGATCTGACCGTCGGGTTCCGATCGGACGGCCGACGTTTGATCGGGCAGAGCGGGGGGCGTGAGAGGGGGCTGAGGAGGTAGCCGTTTGGGTGGGGGAGCGAGTGTCATGGGGCCCACAGACCGACGGGAGACTGACGGGTGGGTCCGCAGGAGCGAGATTGACTGTGGTTTTTTATCTCATGTAGCTCAGCTTTCGTATGGTGATTAAGGAGATGATTACCCATATCTCACATGGGCCTGTGTAAATTCTCCCGTATATCATTACAGTGGACGTGCCAATGTGCCATGGTAGTAGGCCTACTATGAGGCTGACATATGGGCCCAAAAACGTGGAGAGGATGCTGTTTCTGTTTATGGGTGGCATTGGCATACTACCTTTTGGGATCAGATTAATACACTTGCTTGGCTTGTTTGCAAGTGCTTAATTATGACGAGGATCCCATAAGGTTATAGGGGAATCGGATCATGTTTGAAAAATCAGTACTTCCGGGTTTAATTTAATTAGAATATAATTCATAGCACTAACATATCAATGAACAACATAAATCTATACCAAATGGTATACTCCCTTCGTTTCACAATATTTATCCATAACACACCACGAAGGAAATAATAGTTCGAACAAAACACAGCATGCAAAGACTGTCATACCTCTATTTAATCGTATGTTACATATACTTTTCTTCTTACTAAGCATTTAATTTGGGGTAAAATGTGAAAACACCACAATAACTGTAGTTTTGATATTATCAATTCACAAACATGGATAGATATAGTGAAATGGAGGGAGTAACGTTATATAGATTTTCTGTAAAGTAATTGTCTAGTTTTGGGATATCCAACCAACTAAACCCTAGTTTTCATCCATTTTTTCCCTCCTCCTCCCACCAATTGGTGCATTGGTCCCTTATAAAAAATGGTGCATTGGCTCAGCAGTTAGATCAAGCTCTTTCATCCTGGTCTCCTCCTCATCTTCCTTGACTCATATCCGATTCATCTACACGAGGCCCGAATCAAAGTGTCAATATTACTCTTAGCAAAAGGAAAATAAAAAAAGGAAAAGATAGAAAGAAAAGAAAAGGGCTCCACATGCATATTCACCACCATGATCTCGCGATCATTGCCTCACAGCCGTTGATTGGCGCCATAGCTGATCGATGATGGCTCTCTCACGATCTGGGCCCCATCACCAGAAATCCTTCTATCTACTGCTCAGAAAGTCAACCCCATTTGCTGATTCATCAAGTTGACTGTCCTTCCAGCCGTTAAGCATACACGATAACACGATCTTCTCGGATCTTTTTAGTGCCGAGGAGCAGCAGCGGTGTCCAATAAATCGAGTTTTTTAGACTCGAATTAAATCGAGTTAAGTAATGCTTGACGGGAAACAATCAAACAAACATGTTGCATACATTTCCTCTAACTTTTAAGAGCATTCGTAGCACTCTACGTAGACATTCTTGGTCTTTATATCTATCTATATATCTATCTATCTACTATCTATATAAAGCAGAGTTAAACGGAGCCACCACATTAATCCTAACATCCTAGAAATTCTCACGTTAATAAAAAATATAGAAATTATCACGTTAATCATATCAAAAGAAAAAATCTACATCGTCGAATATGGATGTTATTACAGAAAGGCTCCAGCCCACACGTCCGGCGCATCAGACGTGCGCGCGGCGCACGGGAATGCTGCAGAGGGTGGGGCCCACGTGGGAAAACGTGACACGCTGTTTTCGGTGATCATAAAATTTGACTGGGTGCTCTAATTCACAAACCGTTTGCACCAATGTGTTCCTCGTATTTTTACGAACAAACAAGATATATGTTGCCATATAAATCTTGAAACTTACCTAATGAAACTTGGGTTTCGCCTACTGAAACTTGGATTTCATATTCGTTAAACTTGCCGAACTGTCAAGTTTCATCAGATTTAATGCAACTTTCATCAAGTTTCAACAGGTCTCATACAAGTTTCATCAAGTTTCAACAGGTTTCATCCAAGTTTCATTAGGTTACATCGAAGTTTCATCAGATTTCATCAGCACACGGTCAAGTTTTATAAGCACAAGGCCAAGTTTTGCTAGTATACATGTAAGTTTCATAAGTACCTTCTTCCAGATTCACTCAAAAAATGAAAAAGTGAAAAAAAAAAATTAAAAAGCATTTAAAATGGGTTGCTCTCGATTTTAGAAGAATTATGAAATTTATTCCACATTTTTTGAACACTGTTTGAATTTTATACAAAATCAGAAGTTTAATTAAAAACGTGATCAACGTGCTAGCAAACTCGCGGTGGGCATCTGATGCATGCGCGGGGCTGCGTCGTTGGATGCGCGCGGTGCCGGACGGACGGCGCTGGTCCGGCGCGCGCGTGTTCGTCCGGACGTCCGACGCCTAGCGCTCGCCATGTTATTATGTAAATCTAGCGGTCAATATTAACCTCTTTAACAAACTACTGAAACCGATCTATATATTAGAGATAAACTCTAAATCTAATCTGATATATTATCTATATCTTAACACAAATCTAGTCGCGCAAATGCGCGGGTCACCTTGCTCGTTATATATATAAAGGAGGGGAAAAAGAAGCCGCCACGTTCATCCACATCATACAAATTATTTGAACCGTTCGATCAACGGTGGGATCAAATTATAACGGCCTAGATCAATCAAAAAAATTCTCACATAAATCAAGAAAAAAATAAAAGATCTATGCCGTTGATTTTTGTGGGGCTGGATTATAATGGCTTAGATTGAAAGAAAAAATATTAGAAATTCAGATTTAGTGATTAAATATTAAAGATGATATAATATGATTATTTTATCCGTTCGATCAACGGTGGGACCAAATTATAACGGTCTAGATTGACCAAAGAAATTCTCACATAAATCAAGAAAAAGTAAAAGATCTATGCAGCTTAGATTAAAAGAAAATATCAGAAATTCAGATTAAATACTAAAGCTTATATAATATATTAGAGATAAACTCTAAATCCGATCTGATATATTAGAGATAGATTATAAGTTAGAGATAAACTATATATGCCAAAACAAATCTAACCGTGCAAACGCGTGGACCAACTCGATGTTACTCTAAATTTAAATATTTTTGGTTTTTTAGAATAGCCTCCACTGAAGAAAATAAAAAAGAGTAAATTGCACTTTTGCCCCCGGAAGTTGGACGAAAATCTCACTTGGCCCCCTAAACTTTGTTTTGTCTCACTTGCCCCCTAGAAGTTGTTTTTGGGTGCCACAAAGCCCCTAGAAGTTGGATCCCGTTGCAACACAACCCCTAGAAGTTGGCTCCGGCTACGGAAAAAATTAGCCTGTGTGAAAACTTCAAGGGGCCAAGCGAGACAAAACAAAGTTTAGGGGGCCAAGTGAGATTTTCGTCCAACTTCCGAGGGCAAAAGTGCAATTTATAGAGAACAAACAATGGTATAGAGGAGAAATACAGGACCTCAAATTTCGAGACTCACGGTGATTCTCTAAGCAAACTGTTGGCATATTTTACATACCAGCCCGTTTTACTTCGCACTATGTCTTATTTGCTATCCTTAATTTATGCACTCAACTTCACTTTCGCGCTTGAGGCCCTGTTTGGAAGTGGAGTTTTTTTTTGTAGTTTCTATGCACAACCATGGTTTTTGGTTTTTGAGACCATGTGGTGTTTGGAAGCAACCCTAAAAACTCTGTTTTGAAATCCATGTTTTTGGCAAAACCATGTTTTTTTGGAGTTTCGTAGACTCCACTTCACACCAAAGTTTTTCTCACTTTGTGCTAGCAAACCATGATTTTCAAAACCATGATTTTTCATGGTCATAGCAAAACACAAACCATGGTTTTATAAAACCATGGTTTTAAAAAACTCCACTTCCAAACAGGGCCTGAATGTTATGCTTCTGCACTCGAGTACATCGTGATTTGGCACTCTTTAATTATATCATCTTGAGCTAATCAAAAGTTTTTTAAAATACAACGAACTAAAATAAGAAAGGTGAGATAAACAATGTTCCTGCGATGTCCGTACGTTTGGGTTAAGGATTCAAGGTCGGAATTGCTTTCACCACTAGGATATTTTTAATATTTAGATATTACACAATAAGATACTCTCTTTATCGCAAATAATTGATAATTGATATGTGTGCCCGTCAAAGTTTCAAAACATGGGTTAGAAACATCTTTAAAAATAATTAAATTGTGTAAAAAAATTATGCACAGTTTCATCTTCAAATAAGAAGTGCTTCCATAATTTATAACCGCAGTGGATTTTAAAAATAAATTACAATAATATTAGTGGTTAAAGTTGTATCTCAAAGACTGTACAAAATTAAAAGCATCAAATATTTATGGTTGGAGGGACATGTACTAAGCTCCAATGATAATCGAGGTAGACTACCGGTGAGACAACATAGATTTGAAATATGAGAAAACTGATGGCGTGCTATTACTTTTACTATCATACAAGCAAAAAATGTGGTTTTGGTTTTAGTGCACTAAAACATAGATTTGAAATATAAGAAAACTAATGGCATGCTGTTACTTTTACTATCATACAAGCAAAAAATGTTTCCCCCTTTCTTTTTACCGTGCTATTACATGTTTTTGTGATGTGGATTTGGTTTTAGTGTAGGTGGTAACTCGGATTTGCAGATTGAACTCAAGATTCAATCCTAATTTTGTTTGTAAGTCAGGGTATCCGGTGTTCTGAACCAGAGACTCCGATATATCTTGGATTGTTGGGGGGTGGGGGGAGGGTTGGGCCTGACTGCTCGAAATCAACAGTTTTCTCATGTAAAAAGGGTTAAAAATTTGTAACGTCTATTCAAGACTCATATATCTTGAACTGTTTGGGATCTTGTGCCAGACTACTTGAAGTCAATAGTTTTCTCATGTAAAAAGGGTTAAAAGTTTGTAACGTCTATCCATCCCTTTGCGTCCATCTTTTTCACGGGGACAATGAGTTGCCCCACGACAAACCTAGGATGTGCGCAAAGGCAATACTTCTGCATCGAAATCAAAGCCAAAAAAAAGGAGGGAATAAAGAAAACCGAAAAAAACAGAATGCTCTCGTTGAGAGTCGAACTCAAGACCTCCCGCTTACTAAACGGGTGCTCTAACCAACTGAGCTACGAGAGCAAGCCGATTCATATATGAAAAATATTAATCATATGTAGTTATATTCACCATCATCCGTGGCAACGAAAGGGCCCGACCCTATTCCATATTCCGTGTATATATTGGTTAAAAGCTTATGTCCATTTTTCCAGCCAAACGTTTTGTTTCCCAAAGCAGGTCAAAATATTTTAGTTTCTTCAAACCACACCTCACTTGGAACCATGCATAAGTCGAAACATTTGTGCTTATTGGAAAAAATGGTCTTGGAGCCTTCCTTGGAGCATCACCAACACAAACGCAGGTTAGGGCTCAGTACAGCACTGTTTGGCCCGCGTTGATGGTGCGATGGAAGTCATGGAACCGGTACGGTGCTGTGCTGGTTCAAAGTGCGTCCGTGTTGGTGGCACTTTTAGGACATGTCCAATGCAATTTTCAAAACATCTCTCTATCTTTCATTGTATCAGTGGGTAGGTAATAAATTATGCGAGAGAAAAATGTAGAGAGAGATAAAGTAATAATATAAATGTGGATGAATATGGATGAGGTATGGGAAAATAGATGTTGCATTGGATATGCCAATAGGGCTTATTTAGGAACCTCATTCCCTGTCAAGAACCCTCTCAGTTCTCAGGGTCAGATGCCCACGTGGAATGCTTTACTGGAAAAAAAGATGGTTGTTTGGAGGACACAGGCAGCGGGGATCGGTGTAATACCAATAAATAAAGAGGGTAGTTGGGCCGGTGGACCAAGCCCAGCCCACCACCGACCCTAACTGGAGAGATAAGGCAGGGAGGAGCAGCCAGCTCTCCTGTCCCTCACGTCTCTCCCTTTCTCGAACTCCCCTGCCCCCATCTCTCTCTAGCTCACCCAGCTGCTCCCGCCCGTCGCCGCCGTTGCTGGTCGTCGTCACCCGGCGCTGCCTCATGCCACCATCCTCTCCCGTTTCCCCTTCCTTGTAGCTGCCCATCTAAGGCTGCTTGTGGGGAACATCAAGGAAGCAAGGAGGAAGGGGTGAAAGGGAAGGAAAGGTAAAGGAAGGAGGAGGGGGGAGGCCGGCCAAGTAAAGGAAGGAGGAGGAGAAGGGGAGAAGAAGAGGAGAGTTAGGGTTTCATCCAAACCCTAGTAAAATGTTGGGAAACTAAGGTGAATTTCTACATTTAGTTCTTGTATGGGTTGGTTTAGGATGGGTTTTAGGAAGTGCTGCAAATCCTAGACTTGTATTTTAAGGGAAGTTGGTGGCTTGTAAGTGTAATAGCTTGGTCAGTGGAAACAGGGTGTTCCGGCCAGGATTCAGGGCTCGTTCATATTGAGGAAATTGTAGCTTATCTTTCTATCTTTCCAACGAGCCTAAAAACGCGTAATTTGGTCTAGCGGTTTAGAAGTTATGGCTTCCGGAGTGTTGCTGCCCAATGTAGGCCGCGACGAGGTTTTGTTAAACTAGTAACCTTTATGGTCAGCCACATTGTAAGTTAATAGCTGAGGGTTGTGGTAAAATTGGGAGCCTAATGTATTAAAGGTTGGAAAGAGGAAGGGCTAAATAGGATACTAAGTGTAAACATTGGCTTAGTAAGGGTATCAAATCGGTTGATTGTCATGCTTGCAATGTGTAGGTACCGCTTCGGGGTCGGCATCGACATCTCGTTATTTCTCCCCGCCTGGTAAATAAGGCAAGTACATGATGCGATATGGATGATAATACATGCTAGAATAGTATAATGTACTATATATGTTCTTCTTAATGATTGATAAACTTGATAATGAATGGATGCATGGAGGATAGAGATGTAATGAGGATGGAATATGTTGCTTAACAATGCTTATGTTGCATACATCCATAAAAGCATGCATTCGAGACAGGGCGGTGAGAAAGTCATATAGCTAACTAGTCCGGTGAGCCACAAACTCGGTCTATGGAAAGACTATATGATTGATCCGGTGTGCTCTTGATAAGACCTACAGAGGTAGGCACCCCCACGGGATGGCGGGGAAATCTCACTACGGTGAGCATCTCCACGGGATGAAGATAGAGCAATACATCGACAGGTGTATGCTCAGATACCAGTGCGCGCAATTGTTAAAGATCATAAAGCATTGCATTGCATTAAACCTTGTTGATTGATTGGAGCTGCAATTGATGATAATGTTAATAATGCTTATGTTTACATTCAAACATCGCTATTATGTACTTTGCTAAGTCTTGGACTCACTCTTACTCTTCTAATGTTTTTTTAGGTGATGGTTGAAGCAGCACCTACGGGAAAGAGAGTAGATCACACTTTTGCTCATCACACGAGCTAGCCAATCCAACATTTTGTTAATGCAATGAACTGTCTAGAGCTTGTATGTTACTTTGGTAGTGTGTAATAACTTAGCTTATTAAGGTTCGCTTGAGCTGGTTGGCTTGGTTCGTTGCCTAAGGTTGCCACGCCTAATCTTAGTCGTGCCACACATTCTGAGGCATCCGTTTGGTTCAACGTCTAATCTTAGTCGTGCCACACTTTCTTAGCCTCCGTCCCCACATGTTATTGACTTGTTTTCTTGCCTCACTTTGCCACAAGTGTGGTGCGGATTTTCTCCGCCACACTTTTGTGGCTTGCCACACTTTGCCTAATGTTAGGTGTGGCACTTTTAGGCGAGAACCAAACAGGCCCTTACTCTCTGAAGGTCGCCAGCATGTATCTGTTTAGGGGTGGTTGTTGTTCTTGCCATGAGTTAGCTTTGGCTTATAAATGGTTGGAAGTATATTGATGCTTGTTATGCTTTTGCTGTGAGTTTTCCCTGTTTGGATGTCCCAGTTTTAGGGAAAGTTTTGCCAAAATTTGTATAATAGGAGTTTGGTAGCATCTTGAGCCTCAGGGGTGAGGTTAGGGTGTTACAATCGGATTTGGGATTTGGATGAGAGATGGGGAAGGGAGACCGGCCTAGAGATTTGAAATGACAAAAAAAACCTCGAGAGGTTGTTTCTACCGTGATTTCCTCCATCGTTGCCCCAAACTAGCCCTTGTGAGGAATGGCCAAAAAAACGGAGGGGATTGTTTTCACACGAATTATTCGAGGATGACTAAAACAAGAGTAATTTAGCTTAAGTGTATGTGACAAATATAAGCGTGGATCAATGAATTTACAGAAATTAGGGACGACAGTAAGTATATTGTCGAAGTTCCGAGATAGAAATAAAAAATGTAGTGTGAAGATCTCAAAATTAGGTTTTTAATAAATTATTGGTGTTATAGTATATTTTCAAAGTTTTTTTTTGCAAACAACTTTTGAAATTTAAAGCATAATTTAGATAATAAATGGAAAAAAGCATTTATTTATGCCAATCTATTACTTAAAAGTTAGAATTTTATAATTTTATAAAATAGTTCATTTCCTTTTGATTTTATAGAGTTTTGAATTTTTTGAATTTATGTTGATATTTTAAATAAATTAAACATCATTCTTGAAAAAGAAAAGTTGTTTTAAAAGAGGATCTAGGCCGATAGTACTGGGGCAAAACCAACTTGGCCTGAAAGAATGGTGCACTGGGATGACAGGTGGGGCCAAGAGTGCAGTGAGAGGGGAAGCGCGCATTAAGAGAGGAAGGGCCTAACGTGCAGGCCTGGCATGGTAGTGACAGAGGAGGGAAGCGTGAAGGGGATCGGCGGAGTGGTGGTCTTCGCCGGAGAGGGATGGTCGCAGGCAAGATGATGATGCTTGGGAAGTGCAATTGGGGCTTCTATGAACCTGATCTTGGAGGTGCTTAATTAGGGATGTTAGTAGTGGCAGGATGGTGAGGTCACGACAGCGGGGAACTCGAGTGACAATGTCGACGATGCTCCGGCGGGTGTGGGTGCTTGGAGCGAGCAAAAAAGGCTTCCTGACGCCCAATGGGCCTTCTTTTGGCATTGAGATCGGAGATCGGGAGCGGCGGATTGACGGTTAATCGGAGATGGAAGGCAAGGCCACGGTGTGGGTGTTCCAGGGCGGTAGAGGAGACATGGGGCGAGGAAGAGTGCTTGGTGTGCTAAGGGTTCACGGGCGATGTATATATGGCCAATGACGAGAGTGTCGTGGAAGGCAGCAGCGGTTAGACATGACGACGAGCTATTGGAGTGATTTCGTGGTTGGATGGCGCGAGGGATGATGATGCCACGGCGGAGAGCAATCTAGAGGATGGATAACATGGGCCAAGGCTGGAGGGGAATAAATCACCAAAATCTAGTGGGTGAGTAGCGACGTCGGTGAGGCGGGCAGTGACAGAATCTTCCCGACGAAGACGATTAGCGAGCACCGTTCAATCTGGCACCAATCTAATGAGAATCGTTGGATCTCAATTACACCAAACTGGTATAAGGTGAACCAAGAAAAGGTGATATGGACATATTACAGACCATCGGATCAAGAAGGAAAAGATCTAGTCTGTTAATGGTCACTTAGGGGAGCTAGCTGCGTGCTGAGCTGGGCCTAGGCAGTTCATGGGCTATGTTGGGGTAGAATGCGATCACAGGAGGGAGGATAGGGGTAACACGTACTCATAATTCTTAACATTCTCTTTTTCTTTGGTTTTGGGAAAACCCAAACTAAAACTTTTCGAGAGAGCAGAATTCCTAGTAAAAAAATTCTGGATCCTTCCACTTAGATGAAAAGAGTTTTTCCAATAATGATGGTAAACATATTTTGTCTACATTCTTGAAATTGAAGGTGGGGTTTTTATTATAGAAAATAAATTCCACAAACTACTTTTGGGCTTTTAAAATTTGTAGAAAGTGCTAGATGGCTTAGAAAAATGTGGGACAGGTTTATAAAAATCAGAAAAAATGAGAGGAACTCAAATATGAAATAATATTTGATATTTTGTACAAAATTTACCCTGAAAAATAGGAAGAGGTATCTTTCTCAAGTAGTGAATTGCGAATTTGGTTTAGAAAATTTATGAAAATTTTTGGGGATGATTTTTTGGATATAAATATATTTTTCACAAAAACAATCATGCTAAAAATTTGGGTATGTCACACTACTTGTCCCTAGCTAACAACATCCTCACCACCTCGCCTCTTTGTCCTCGACGGGTCCCTTCCTCCTCCCTTTGTGGCGTCACCTCTTTTTCCCCTTCTCTAGTGTTTCTCTACGCGCCTCCACCGTAGCATTGACAGACCTGGCTGCCCCTAGCTAACGACACCCACATCGCCTAGCCTCTTCTCCCCTATCCACTTGTCGTCACATGGACCCGTCCACTCTAACTCTAGACACCACTTGTTGATCCCCACATCTAGCTCTGGCCACCACCTTCCTTCATTCGCAGCCGAGGCAACATCATCGTTCGCCACCCCACCCCACCGCTACCCACCCATCATAGGTCCTCCGTCTGTCCTAGCATCCCTCGAAGTGGGGGAAGGGCCTAGAATGGCTGTGGGTAAAGACGAATACGATCGAAGAGAAGAAAGATGGTGGTGACATAGATAATCAAATATTTTTTATTTATACGGATACCATAAAAATCTAGGTTAGTAGACGGTTTTTTTTTCAAACCCATCTCTTCAATCGATCAAAACCTGAGGAGGTTTTGTGGAAAAGATCGTCCTTCCTACCTAAGCAAAGCAAAGTAAGTAGCAAAGCCTCGCCTCGCGTCGCCTGTTCACCCAATACCTACAGCCAGCCAGGCAGCCACCCACGCCCACGCACGCTCTCCTCCTGCTGTGTCGGTGTCTCTCTCGATATCCCCCTCCTGCCCCTCTCTCATCACTCCTCCCACCCGCCGCAAAAACCCTAGACCTAAACCTCCGCGATCGCCTCCACCGCCGTGCCGCTTTCGCGCGGCCCGGTTTGACCCCCGCCCGGCCAAGGAGACGGTGTTCTTGCCCCCGTCGGCGCCGCCATGGACATGGACGCATTCGAGCGCCTCACCGCCCGGACCAGGCTCCACGGTTCGTGCTTCGGTAGGCCAAAGATCGGATTTTGGCGCGGATTCTTTCGTTCCCCGGTGGATTTTCGAGGGTTTGTGACGGGGGGTTTCATTTGTGGGCGCCAGATGCGCTGATAGGGCTCGAGGAGGTGGAGGCCAGTGACGACGAGGAGGAGAGGGCGGAGGCGGGGGAGGTGGACTTGCCGTGCCCGTTCTGCGGCGAGGAGTTCGACGGCGTCGGGCTGTGCTGCCACATCGACGACGAGCACCAGGCGGAGACCAAGGCCGGGGTAAGCTGATCTCAGCCTTGATGAAGAAAAAAAAATTGTAATCTTTAGTGGGTTTTAAGGCGTCTGTCGTGCTCCTCTAGATGCAAACATAGGGTTTCATACGTATTGCTGGGTGTAACATGTTGGGGTTATTATTCCTGTAGATTTTGAGGAATGCCTGCGTGTATGAAGTGATTTTAGGTGCCAAGCTAACATTTAGTAGCTACGGCAAGATTTTTTTAGGCATATGAGTTGCTGCTGCCTGCATGATAATTATTTTTTGTATGAGATTTTGGACTCAAAGGTCCTGTTGGTTGCTTCTACAAGTATACCAGGAGTGTTTGAACTGCTTCTAGCTGTAGAACTATAAGATTTAGTAGCAATTATGGGGTTTTCCCTGTGCGTAAGGTTATTCTGCCTATGTTCGAAGCGTGTTTGAGCTGTTTATAGTTGTTGTATTGATATTTCTTGTGCAAAAAATGGATCTTTGTTATTTATACCAATTGTGTTTGAGCTGCTTTTAGTTTTCAAGCTGATTCTAGTTACGAAGATTAGATTTTTGGGGGTTTGTAAGGTGTTTCCACTCGTATTTGTAAGCCTGTCTAAGCCTTATTTTCATTGTGAAGATTATATTTTTTTTTTCTTAGTTTGATTGTGCTATGTGCGAACAGTTTGTTAGTTGAAACTGTCAATTCATTTATTTGTGATGATGATGTTTTGGATGTTTTAAGTGGTTTTTGATGTAGTATTTGTGTGGTTTTGCTAAATGCTAATAATGTTTTCAAGGTATTAATTTTTTTTGGCATTTGTGCTTTTAGTTGCAGAAATCAAATTATAGTATCGTCATTGGTTAAAAGTTGAGGAGAGTCTTAGCTTGTTTTGAGTAAGTATTTGTGCATTAGTTATTAGCTTGATTAACTTGTTGAATGCTCGACCTGCTTTTTCGCACTCGAAGTCCTTAAATGGGCTTTATGCAGTTATGCACTTTTGATAGGAAGTGGGGCTTGTTTAGGTGCTTTCAATGTATTGTGATAAATGTCAGCATTGGCTTGTCAGTGAGTACCATTATTTAATTCTTAATTGACAAGAAGTGATTGAAAGGTCCAACTATTTTGAAAGAGTTGGGCAATTTAGCCTCTCAATGTTTAGGACAATAATCAAACTTGAGTGTCTTTTTAGATATTGTAGTTGCAATTTGTGGAGATATTCCTGTAGTTCTGTGAATCTGTGTGACAGAATGGACATATTTTGGTGGTATTTGCAGAATGTTGCTGTGTTTTAGTTGTTGTAGAGCTTAGAGCTCGTATGTCACTGTGCGGGAAGTTTGTGAACAGTAAGTTGCCTTTTACCATAATGTTAGTAGTGCCGAGCTGTTTTTTCCTTTTTAAAGATTATATCATTCGCAAATTAATTGGTTATTTGGATTGCATTAGTGCTGTTTGTGGTACTTAATGTTTCAGACCATCTTTCCTTTGTGACAATACAGTTGATGCTTTAATAGATGCTTCAATTTGCTTGATATGTGTTTGAGTTGATGGTGTATCTGGAACGTGTTTTTTTTTGTCATGGTTTCATCAAAGCGATGAATTATATCTTATGATTGGTTGGAAGTCATAAGCTTTAGCTAGTTTTGGTAATTATTTGCGCATTATGCTAGTTGCTATTACTCTTTGGTTCTTAAATGGCTTTATTGCCCCTACTTTTGTGAGGAAGCATATCTTTTCAAATGCTCTCAGGGTAATGTCTCCATTGCTGTAAACCACAATTATCACGACGTTTACAGCATGGAAGAGGGTATGGTAGTAGCTACTGGACTTTTGATTCAATAATTCCATTTTTTATTTTTGTAAAAAAAAATATCATGTACGTAATAGCAAACTAGTAATTGAACAACGTAGCCATTGATAGTGGTGGAATATTTGATTCAGTGATTGTCAAGCTTTGTTCTTTATTTTATCATGTAATTGATTGTAGAGTGTATAACTGTTACTTTTTTATCACTTACTGCCTAGTTGTGGGGTAAGATATGTTGGGAAATGTTTAATTGAACTGTATATTCTTATTCTTAGCTTTATTTGTTTTATTATTTATTCCTCAATTGTTCAGTGTTCACCAATTTCACATACTAATTAAAGTTGAAACATCTGTTTATACGTTATTCATATTACTACACAATGACCTGTTTCTTCCATGTGGATATTTTTTTAAGTTATTCCCATTTGTTCTACTGGGTTGAACATTTCCTGCTAGTTTTTGAAGTCCCAGTGATATGAAGATTGCTGACTCAGCTGAACATTTTATGTGTCAATTTGAATTGATATGTTTAAGAATTAGATAATCCAAAGGTGCTTCATTATGTCGTGTTGTAGTTTTCTTGTTTCTTTCCTGTGCTAAGCTGACAAACTATTACATTCATGTCAAGAAGTTAGCCTATGAAAGCTACTATATATTATACCGCGATTTGCTATTTTAATTCTATGAAGGTTAAGCTTAATCTCTGTTTAATACTACAGCTACCCATTTACTTTCTTTGTGTCTGCATTACTCCTATCCAGCTCCAAGCACTTTTCATATTTGTGTTACACAATTACATGAAACTTTGGTGTAGAATGAGATTTACCACTTCCTTTCTCCTTTTAAGCTAGAGTTATAGGCAAATAAGTCAAGCACTCAACGTTTCTGCAGTTGTTTTATTTATTGTTGATTTGTTGTTAGGTCGAGGATTTGGAATGCTTTTAATAAATCACAACTTGCTACATTGTATTATTTGCATCTCAATTGTTTTTTCTTTTGGGTTATTCCAGGAATGTCCAATTTGCACAGGTAGGATTGGAATGGACTTGTTTGGGCACATGACCTCAGAGCATCCTGATTTCTTCAAGGTATCATTACTTTCAGAAGGCATCATTATTCATCAATCATCTGTCAGTCAATTCTAATAATGTTATGCAATACATGGATGTTATTGGTTAACTGTCCAATTATAATTGGTAATTCAAGAAACTAGATCAGTAAATGTTTTATTGTTTAACTCTCTTAACCAAATTACCAAAATCTACATGCAGGTAAGGTCAAGAAATAAGCGGTCATCATCTGGATCACGTTCTTCAATGCTTGCCATATTGAAAAAGGATGCAAGGATCCTGCAGTCTCGTTATGGTGGATCCTCACGTGCTGCCTCGTTCAGCACAGTGCCTGATCCTCTACTCTCCTCTTTTGTCGGTAACTTTATTAAAGAAGATTTGCCAAAGGATGCGAAGCAAGAGTTCTTGGATGAGTCAAATGAGAAAAGTGATTCCGCTGAGCAGAAAGCAGCTGAAAGGTACTGAAAAAAAAATCACAATCAACATGCTACATATACTTTTCATTGCGCACCAAGGGTCTGTTGTCAGTTTTGTTGTGCAATTCCTTCATAAAATCTAAAAGTTAATGTTTGCAAAAGTATCAGAAAGGAAGTGCATGAAATCATTATTTTTTAATGTGGATATCAGTGTCCTATATGGAACATGTTTGATAAATAGTGATGTCATATGAACAGGTTTCCTTTTGCTAATGATTGAACCTGTTCTGCATGATGATGCACTGACCTTGTTAAGTTCTTCCCCAGTGCTGATGAGCCTCTGCTCCCTGAGGTTAAGGAGGAGAGAACTAGGAGGAGCCAATTTGTGCAGGGACTGGTGTTGTCCCTGATGTTCGATGATATTTTGTGAAGAGTGGCTCGTTCCAAAAATTGATTGAGAAGGCAGCTCTTGCTTCCAACGAACAGTGTCATGCCAAGCACAAGTTATTGCAACTACTGTTTGTGACCAGCTGATTTGCCATCAAAGATAGAATCATTGTTCTAGGATGATGAGAGAAATGAATCTGTGAATATGAATGTTCCTTAGTATGTGACAATGTTGCAATAAGGTTATATGTATAGTCTGGTATTATCATGAGGGCCTGATATGAGATGTCAGGAGAGCCGATTGTATGTATAATATTGGGGGGCCAAAAGACTGCCAAAATGAATCATATCTATCAGTTTATTTTCAACCTTCCATTTGATCTTGTGTTTGTTTGGCGTGGGCGTAACATGTTACTGGTAAGCGCATAGTTTTTTTTTTTTTGAGGAACATAGTTTAGCTTTTTGCTCAACCCAGTTGATCAAATGGTATGCTGAAATGCGTTAAACCATCGGTTCGCGTGACTTTAGGCATTTTGAATGCAGGAATTTTTATATGAAATTTACATGACACTTCTATTTCCAGGGAAAAAAAACCGCGGTCTTCCAAACGGGAACCTGGATGCCGAGGTGAGCCGATGATAGCGCAAACTGATAAATTTATGGGCCAAAGGTGCTTATGATTGGAAATTAATTTTCCCTTATCCCTTTGATTTTATCGTTCATCAAACTACAGTCTGGGTGTACATTAATGAGAGATTATGAGGTTTCATTCAGTCTGTGACGTGAACTCAACTTGTTAAGTTTTAAAATGAAACAGGAAGTATCCAGATAGCTAAGCTAGCTAGCTTGGCGACGAACACGCAGGAGACGACTTGGAGCTCAGTCTTCTTCCCAGTCTTGCACTTGGAATTAGCTCCATACGCGTAATGGTAAAGAGAGATTCTTATTGTTTACGCGCAAATGGCGAGCAAAGTCAGATCGTTTGCGAGCTTTAGGAGAATCAACCATAAACGAGTAGCATCAGAATTCTGTAGTATAGCATATGTTAAAGTGTGTAATTGACTTGTTGCTTGGATGCATCGCTGTAGATTAACCAGTAGTCTCTTGCCCTTTTCGATGCAACCTATCGAAGGTAGAACAGTCTTGACGTCTGATTAACCTAGAAAAATAAATTCTGAAACGTGTACTGATTAGCGTTTGCGAATTATATATACTCGCATGTTTACATATGATTAACAAAGTCGGTGCCAGACCAGTTTGATGCATCTCTTTACTCCATTAGCGTCTTGGCCGATGCTCCTATATTGTGCTCAAGGCTCATCAGCTTGAGAGAATTAGCTATATATATATGTGAAGACTGGCAATGCAACAAGATTTCTAGCTGCAGAAACATTCGGAGCTGCCGGTGGCAGTGAGCCAGTGACACGTACGTCATGGTATTTGCAACTCTCTCTTCTTATATTGCTTACAATTTTAATTTGTAATTGTCGAACTATATACTGGACTGTGAATGGTGTTTGCATTCATACAGAAGCTGTACATATTTGTGGCGGATGCAAACTACAACTTACCGATCGAAGCAGCTGCACTGCAAAAATGAAGCTAATATCGTATATATTTTTGCATATTCCTGCTTCTAGTACAATTCTGTTCAGCTGATTCGTGTACGGATTGATACATTGATATACTAAGCCCGTGCCTCTCAATCTAACGAATTAGATATATTGATTTTGTATTATAATACTATGTATAGTATGTATACCAATGGCAGTGTATATTTTTTTAGCTAGATTGATTTTGAATTATAATACTATATGTAGTATGTATACCAATGGCAATATATATATTTTAGGAGCGATAGCTCTCTAAACAAACGGTTAGCTCTGACATTATTAGAGATACAAGCTAATCGTCCGTGCTTAGCTACGAGAAAGGCACTGCAGAAATCCGAGGAAGCCGACGTAAATAGTTTAAAAGCCGACATATAAAAAACGACGTAAATACCGTTGGATAGGGGTGTCGCCGTAGGCCACTTATTTACGACCGATGCAAATATACTTTTCCGTATTTACGTTACATGGACGTCAACAGGTCTGTGCCACGTGGTGATAGGGTTATTTACGTCAGCTAAATGTATTTACATCGAGCCACGAGCAATCGTATCATAGCCTTTGGTTTTTGTGGTACGCACCACAAGAAACAACATATCTGATTGACTGTGAAGAGATTATATGCTTTGGTTTCGCTGTAGGCAATTGGTGCAACATATCACGTGTCACGCCACGTCGTGAATCAATGGAGAGGTTGGCACATGCTACTTTGCTTCAAATCATCATTAGAATTTTAGGGTGTTAAATCACATAAAATAAGTTTGTTACGATATATGACACGGTATGTAATTTAGTGAAGTAGATAAGTTTGTTACGATAGATGGCATTGGTGAGTATTTAATGAAGTTTGATATTATCAATACTCACCATAACAAATTTTTTAATTGAAGAAATAGAGATAGGATTAAGATGTAAAAAATTGTTCCAAATAATTCAAAGTAAATTCGATGATGTAATTTCGAAATCACGGTAGTTTTGTCGATCATTTGAGCTGTACAAAATTTTGATCGTGTCTCAAAAATCCAAAACTACCGGGCACCATATGTATACAATAAGTTGAAAGCTCTGCCAGTTCTTCTCTCTTTAGATTAAAAGCCACTCACCTATGACCAAATCTGAAGGCGCGCAATATTTTCACTCCATGCCCATGGTCGTCCATAGTGAAGTCCAAGTTCAGTCCAATAATTCATATATATAGTTGAGTTCGATCGTGTCGAACATACATAAATATAAATCATGCTTAAAATATGTTTAATGATAAAACAAACCATGACAAAGTAAATGATAACCTACATAGTTTTTTGAATAAGACAAATGGTTAAAACCGTGTTCAAAAGTCAGCGGCGACTTTATTTTTATGACCAGAGGGAATACTAGACTACAATCACTGCCTTAAAGACACATTGCACATTGCACAGAAGAGCAAAAAGAAAAGAATTAAACTCACCCTTCTTCAAGAATAAGAGGAGAAATAGTTATCAACGAACACTTTTACGAAGAGATCCTAGCGCGTGAAGACCAAGAACTTAGTCACTGCTCATTGTCACTGGCTATAGAAGGGATAAGACGGAGGAATATCACCGGAAGACGCAGAGACCTCGCCCTGAAGCATCACCGTTCTTCGCTGTATTTTCAGGCCAGTAGCCTCGCAGCTTCTCCTTCTAGCCCGTCTCTCTATGTCTAAGACCCTCTTTGATTCGTGGTTCGGTTTATTTTGATTGACTCAAAAGTTAAAAATTTTAAAAACAACGTAAAAAGACTAAAAAGTTATTAAAAATAATTTTAAATCTTTTAAAAAAAGTTTCGCAAAGGTTCAAAAACTTTTACAAAATATTATATGAAATGGTCTACACAAAAAGATAAATTTTGGCTCAACCAAATAACATCAAATCAAACCGCGAATCAAGAGCCTAAACCTAAAGTGACCATCGACATCGAGAAGTCGAGATCCATGCACATCACCATCCGCTACGCCACCGCGCGCGTCTTATCCAATATCCATGCACATTGCCAAAACCACTTGAACACTGCCACAACTTTCTTCAGATTAATCGGGCAGAGGAACTAAAAAGAATTTAGAAGAAAGGCAGAGCACTATACGCGTTGGACTGAAAGTCGCGCGTGCGTCGATCGCGAAGCGATTAAGCTCGAGACTTGACCTGGGCTTTGGCGCCGCTCCGAGGCGTCGAATTTGCGGTGCCATTTCCTCCCGCAGTGGCCGGCGGTGACTTGGCGGCCATCATCTATAAATGGTACAAAGCCCGGTTATGGTGCTATGGTTCGGTTTGGACGCCACGTGGCTCGCTCCTCGCGCAGCGTCGCTCGCGTCGCCTGCCTCCTCGCGCAGCGCTCGCTCGTGTCGCCTGCGCGTTCGCCGCGTGGCTCGCTCCTCACGCTCGCGCTCGCACGGCCGGCTCGCTCGCCATGTATTTGCTCCCCGCCAGCGGTCGGTCGCCCGCTCGCTCGCCCGCTTTTTTTCCGCGCGCTCGCTCGCCCACCTGTCCGGCCGCGCTATTTTTCCCGCGCGAGCGTTGACGAGCGCGCCAGGCGCGCGCGTCGCTGCTATTCTTTTTCGGCTGGGCTCGCCATGGGCGCGTTGGGCGCGCGTGATGCAACAACTAGTATATATACATGCACCACACGTAGCTGCTCCGATCGATCCATTCGGCGCCAAAACCCTTCACCCCCTCCCTAGCGCTAGCGGTGCACCCTCGCTCCTCTGAGTGATTTATCCTATGATCATTGGTTGATCAATTTGGACACAATATTGATGGCCGTCTTGGTTGCCGGCCATGAAGGCACGGGTCTTTTTGGTTCACGATTTGATTTGATCGAGACAAAAGTTTAGAGGTTTCAAGCAAAAGTACGAAAAGGATAAACAAATATAAAAAATGTTTTCGAGATCTTTGAGTAAAACCCTATAAATTCTTGAAAAAATATTATAAAATACTATACTAAATAGTCTGAACAGAAATGATAAATTATGTCTCAACCAAAAAACCAAACCAAACCACGAACCAAAGAGAACCTTATATTAGTTTACACTGTAGAAAAAACACCTATTTTCGATGGCCAGAACTATCTACACTAGCAGGAAATCCGACTACCCTAATTAGGATTATCGGTCAGCTGTCAAGCATAGGCTACCCAAAGTAAATCGAAAAACCGTCGACAATACTATGATCGACAGTCTTTTTCTGACAGTATACCATAAGGTTATACGATATCTAATATAGAACATGTACAACCTGGATATTTTCAGAGTCGTCAAGAAAGCATTGAAGATTGCTTGACAGTACACTTGCATCTGTTCACTTCACATCTTTATCACCGCAGTAGCACCTCATATACTTCCAACGGTTAAACATGCAGATATTATTTCATGGGTATTGTTTTTGTTTTTACTGTAGTAGCACGTCGATAAGTTGATCCCCTTTTATTTGGTGCGGTTTTGGTTAATACTAATGATGCCATGAACCGAAATATCTCTTTTCTCTTATGTACTCCCTTCGTTATGAAATAGTAGTTGTTTTAGACTTGTTCTAAGTCAAAATTTAAAACTTTATCCATAGAGAACTTTTAAACTATTTAGATTGACAACATAAAATTCGTATAGATAGATTCGTCTTTAAAAGAATTTTTTTTAAAAAAAATAGTGTATTATAAATAAATTTTTTAAAAAATTTATGGTCAAAGTTCTATTTTAGAGACCGTGTCAACGTTTAAAACAACTATTATTTCATAATGGAGGGGATATACAGTAAGTTAGCTCATGTTAATTCATTTGTAGAGATGTTAATACATACTCTATTTTTTACTGTATATACTTGTAAAATTATTTAACTTTATAAATGAATAAAAATAAAAACCTTCATGCGGTAGGATCTCCACTCTTATTAGGTTGCATATTTGTCATCCTTCATAATAAATTTCTGTTCGAAAGGAAATACTAAAGCACATCATGATAAAAATATCCTACATCATAATTTATGCTATGTTCTTTACTGCTGCTTTATGTTCTCTTTCTTAATCTTCCTTATTCTTTACATGCATTGTTCATTTCCTAGTATAAGGAAGGGCGCCGTAGACTCGAGAAAGAGGCGCGCCGGCCGCCGAGCGTGCAGGAGGAGGTTGCTGTCGTCGTGCGCCGGACTGGAGGAGGTGCCGCCATCGGGGGCTGCCGTGCCGAGTAGAGGCAGGGCGCCACTGCCGCGCCATCTGCAACCTGTGCCTCATGGAAGCAAAGGAAAACCTGGCAAAGAAATAGAAAGCTGCATGCGGCTAGATGGAAGAGAAAAAGAAAGGAAAACCATCTCTAATCACGTTTGCTTCCGCATGCATGCAGACTTCTTGTGCGTATATTCATCTTCTTTGGTTGATTGCTTGCATATGACTATGGCCTTCCATCTCGATCTATTTTACTTTGATGATCTAGGATGAGCTAGGGGAGTTCAATCTTCTGGACGTCTCCTGATCATCTGCGATGTTCTTTGCAGATTGATTTGATCCCTTGGGTAGTTCTTCTGCTTGATTCGTGTTGATGCATACCTTCTGGTTCATCTGATTGCTAGCTGATCGAGAATGCTCGTCGATGATGATCGGCCATGGCAGCTGATTTGTCTGTACATAGATTTGATCTACTATGTGTTTTGCTGATTTGATCCTCTAGGATTCTCGTAACGCGCCTCCTGTAAATTGCACGCCTGTTCGCTGGTTACATGGTCTCCGCCAGCATGTTCGTCCCTTGCAGTTTCCGCGAATCAAATCACGGGGGAGCTCCTCCCCCGGGGCATCAGCGGTGATAGCCAACCTTCTGTGCTAGGTCTGGCTATGTTTTTATAGGGGAGAGAGATAGAGATAGATACCCAAAAGATAAGACCGAGTTTGTTACGAACACTTATCCTTTTGATCAATTATCCGCAAAAATTATTTTATCAATTAATTAATTACGGGATTAATTAACAGGCTTAATTAATAAAGATTTTTTTTTTTCGTCCAACAAATGCCCCCCACCGATTCGATTCCAGGAAAGAGAGGAAGGAGAGACCGGAGTCGGATCGGTGTAGTTTTTTTTTTATGCAAAATATGTTGATGTGCGCAGGCGTGTGCGCGCTGCATGCATGGTGTGCATGTGTGTGTATGCAGCATATATGTGGGTATGCGGCATATGGAGTGCGTGTAGAGTGTACATGCGGCATATATATGGGTATGCAGCATGTGCGTGTGAATATGTTGCATGTGTAGGTGCAACAGGTATATGCAGCATGTATGGGTGCATATATGGGCATGTGTTGCATATGTGGGTGCAACGGGTACAAGCGGCATGTGTAGGTGCCGCACAGGCGCGTGTTGCATATGTGGGTGCAACAGGTGTATGCAGCATATGTGGGTGCTGCACGGGAGTGTGTTGCATATGTGGGTGCAACGGGTGTATGCAGCATATGTGGGTGCTGCACGAGAGTATGTTGCATATGTGGGTGCAACGGGTGTATCGACCGTAAACGTGTGAGAGTAGGTAAGCATGTGTGGGTACCTACATATAAATGGAGCTCCATGCGAGTGTGGCATGAAACTGTGGCCTTTTGTGTGACCTGTGTGTATTGCAGCTTACCGCATGCGAGAAATTCTCCTGTGTGGGAAGATGTGGCTTTGTGTTGCCATGTCGGATTGTTCTCGACTATGTAGCGCCGGGTTGTTCTCAGCTTCAAGACCTCCAACATAAGAGAGTCTTCTTGTGAATAACTTTGTCGTGCCCACCATTGTACGCCGTTGGGCCCTCGAGTGTCGCCGGTCTTGTTCTCAGCTTGGAGTTGACGAAGCGTCGGAGTTGCTCTCGACTTTAAGGATCTCCCTCCCGTAGGAAAATCTTCTCGCGGCCAATGTCGGTGAAGCGCCGGAATGTTCATGGCTCAGGGATGTGCTGGTGGGCATGATTGCCACGTATGCCAGACCAATTCACCGTTGGACCGTCGAATATCGCTGGGCTTGTTCTCAGCTTGGAGCGCCGGTATTGTTCTCAGCTTTAATGATCTCCCGGCGTAGGAGAATCTTCTCGTGGTCGTCGTCGGTGAGGTGCCGGATTGTTCGCAGCTCATGGATGTGCTGGTGGGCAGGATTGCCACGTATGCCAGATTTGTACACCGTTTGACCATCGAGTATTGCTGGGCTTGTTCTCAGCTTAAAGTTGACGAGGAGCCGGCTTTGTTCTCAGCTTGTTCGTCGAAGTGCCAGGCTTGTTCTTGGCTCAGAGTTGACGAGGCGCTGGCCTTGCTCTCAGCTTGTTCGTCGAAGTGCCAGGCTTGTTCTTGGCTCGGAGTTGACGAGGTGCTGGCCTTGCTCTCAGCTTGTTCGTCGAAATGGTGTCGGTGAAGCGCCAAATTGATTGTTGACGTTCAAGAACCTGTGTCATAGGAAAATACCAAGCATAACACAAGCGTGGATATGTTCATGAAAAATAAAACCCGACAAAAAGGACTTGTTTTGAGGGATTTTTTTTTTAAAATGTTGGCTTTCCTAAATCACAAATGCTATATGTAGTCTTAGAAAAGCCTGTCAGAAAGCTTTGCTTTCAGGAATTTTTCGAAGGGTCATGATGGTCGTATCGCGCAGCTTTGCTTCCTTGAGTGCTTGTGTTGTTGAATCAGCATGCTTCGGTAAAATTTCTTGAAAGACGGCGAAGGATCTTGCTCTAGTCTTCCATTATGATGAATTACCTCTACAGCACGGTCTTGCCCCCAGCGTGCAGCCTCATCGAACCTAGAGACTTGGGAATGGCTGAAATTGGCTTATGGTTGAGGGGTTTGACATGAGGATTTGTGCCTTGACTTTTGCCGAGGATGGCAGACGGCTGTCTTCTCCTTTGCTTTCGGCATTGTATGCCGGCTTGGTCGAGCGGGGATATGATGTTTTCCCTTTCGCTCGCTTGTGGTAGACGTCTTTTTGTTAGACTTCTAGTGTTGAATTTGGGAGCTTTTGTTGACGAGCCGTCTGCCTGTGGACTAGCTAAACCTCGCTGGCTTGTTTGTTTTGATTGGGCCCTTGTTGATGCTTCCGAGGTTGACGAGCAGCTTCACACCGGTCAGACTTTGACCGACCGGGCAGCCTTCTCCCGCATCTTTTCCTATGTTTCATCCCGGAGCTTTTAGTGTTGATTCGCCTAACGGGGTTGGCATGTTGATGCATCTTGTCACTATAGGTCGACCCCACGGCTTGATGTCTCCGTTGGTCTGAGGTTGCCAGGGAGCGCGTCCGGTATGGAGGATTCATCACTTTGACATGACCAAAGCAATCACCTTGCCGTCTTCGAGAGCATTCGCGTGGCATGTGTTCTTGTGCTTTGGTGTGTAGGTTGCTTGGCTGCGAGTACTCCCGGTCATACTCTTTCTTGAACTCCGTCTTGAAAGCTCTAAGACAGGCAATTCTTTTTTTGACCAGCAAGATGTGAAAAATAAGAAAAAGCCGTTTTATGTAGACGTTTTGGCGTCTTGTTTTCAAAGGTTGGTTAATACTAATGATGCCATGAACCGAAATATCTCTTTTCTCTTATGTACTCCCTTCGTTATGAAATAGTAGTTGTTTTAGACTTGTTCTAAGTCAAAATTTAAAACTTTATCCATAGAGAACTTTTAAACTATTTAGATTGACAACATAAAATTCGTATAGATAGATTCGTCTTTAAAAGAATTTTTTTTAAAAAAAATAGTGTATTATAAATAAATTTTTTAAAAAATTTATGGTCAAAGTTCTATTTTAGAGACCGTGTCAACGTTTAAAACAACTATTATTTCATAATGGAGGGGATATACAGTAAGTTAGCTCATGTTAATTCATTTGTAGAGATGTTAATACATACTCTATTTTTTACTGTATATACTTGTAAAATTATTTAACTTTATAAATGAATAAAAATAAAAACCTTCATGCGGTAGGATCTCCACTCTTATTAGGTTGCATATTTGTCATCCTTCATAATAAATTTCTGTTCGAAAGGAAATACTAAAGCACATCATGATAAAAATATCCTACATCATAATTTATGCTATGTTCTTTACTGCTGCTTTATGTTCTCTTTCTTAATCTTCCTTATTCTTTACATGCATTGTTCATTTCCTAGTATAAAAAGGTGATAAGCTGCAATCCCCCATTCTTTTGATATATCTGTTCCTTTTATGATGATATAAAGACCTTTTTTTTTTTTGCAACATGCATGTTTCTGTGTGGTTCTTTTTTGCAATATACCATTTCTTTTTTAAATCCGTAACGTAAATAAAATGATAACTTTCTATATGTAATCATTAGTTTACGTTGTAATTTTATGTGAAGAGCCATGTTTTTGCTTTTTTTATGATATGACGCAAGCAATGTATCAATAACCCGAGAGAAGTTCTAGGATGAACCTCTCTTAATATGTTTAGATAATTTGGTAATCTAAAATAAATGAAAAGCTAATAATTTGCTAAACAACATCACAAAGCAAAGTTTTTTTCTTGAATCCATAAAAATCTGAAATCATGATTTGTTTATTGAATGCAGTTAAAATTTCATTTTTTAGGTTGGCTCAAACAAATATATACAGTCACATAAATTTTAGTAAGCCTGCTTACCAATTCAAGAATCAAGATGTACATTATGGTGCACTGATTGATTTTTTTTAAAAAAAAATAGGTCAATGATGCTCTGGTTTTGTTCTATTTTGCTACCAAATGGGAATGGTTTGATGTTTTGTAACGAACATCGGAACATATGCTTTGATAACGGTTTTGTTCAATGCCGGTGCTTGTAAGAATAATTTATCAAAAATATTTTCATCTATGCACCGATAATGAACAAATGCTTTTATAATGCTTGTTATGTCACTACTACATATTTCTACTTTATGCTTGTATAAGAAGAATCCATTCAAAATCTTACTTGTTATGGTGGATGAATATGTGAACTAAAATTGGTTGGCATGTCTTCCCTATGTTGTGGTTGTGCTAATTTTAGGTCTCAATTTCTTTGTGAAATTCATTTGCTTTCACTTGATAATCTTCTATACATATCTTGTATCAATATGTAGGCTATAAAATTGAGATACGCATTTGATCACCACATTGTTTGAATCTACGTAGACAGCTTTATATGGTATAGTTTTTATGTTGCATAACAATTGTCAGAGATAACGAATCAATTTTGCAATCATCGTACATTCCTGGAATGTGGCAAATCTGGACACGTCACGCGAAAAAAAAAAAGTTTCGACAACTCCGAGCACGCCTAGCGGCGGCGAACGGATGAGAAAGCACCGACGACTGAGCCGGTCGCCTTGGCCCAGCCAGATGGCGAGCCAATGGCGAATGCGAGTCCCGGTTGCATGTGCTGTCCCTCTCCGACGGACGTGTCCTTGCAGTTCAGGGCGAGCTGAGAGAGGGATCTTTGCGAATCCAACCAAGATTCCGCGGTGGCCGTGAGCCGCGGCGTCGGAAATGGAGACGACGATGCGATGCCCACGCGGCACGCGCTTTCGCTGCCACCAACTGCTCGCTCAGTGAGCTTCTCCTCTATAAATCCCACTCCACTCATCGCCAAGAACCCGGGAAAGCTAATAAGCGCTGCAGAGGGAGAGGGAGATGGCGCAACCGCCGGCGAAGCGCCTGAGGATGACGGTGTCGGTCGGAGGCGGCGAGAGGGCGGCGGCGGCGACGGCGGCGGGGATGCCGGCGTCGCCGGGGAGCCGGAAGCTGCGCCAGACCCTGTTCGCCGTGCTCTTCCTGGTGCGAATGTGAGCGCCTCCATCGATGCTTGGTTCTTGCAACATATCTCTATTAAGGCCTTGTTTGTTTCAGATTAACGTAGCGTTACGTTTTACTGTAGTAAATTTGTGATCCCCTCAAAATACATCTTAATGAGTTCAAAAAATTATAAAAAAAATATTTTACAAACTTTAAGAAGTACTATTTAAAACCCCACAAGAATGACTACAAAACATTACATCATTTGGCTTAGACAAAAATAACAAATTTTCATTTAATTTAATTTAATTTAATCTGTGCTGGTTTTAATCGGGGAGGAATTTTTTATTTTTTGTGTGTGCAGGAGCGGCAAGAGCACGGAGACGCCTAGCTTCTCCCAGATGAGCCGCATGGTGAGCTGAGCTCAAGGATCTCATGTTTCTATAATCTATATCAATTTCCTGCATCGCTATCCCCCAATCATTGCTTCTAGCCCAATTTGGTGGGTTTCTGCTCGACCATTTTGGGGGAGTACATGTTTGGATAGGAGTCATAGTCTATATATGCTAAATATTGATTAGGAACTAGCTTCTGCCAAGATTAGCTATACGAACTTCCTTTTTTGTACTAACTACTAAGTCCTGTTGTGGAGAAAGTACATGATTACAAAGACTACTCTGGAGAAAGGCTTGTCTTTAGATATCCCAAACTTCCAAGATAGTATTTTACAGTTCTTTTTCCAAGAAACTATCTTTCTCTTTCCCCCCATGTCACAGTGTTTCCTCTGGTAAATTCTCAATACTCTATTTTCTGTTATGTGTGTGTGCCTGGTTTGACCGTCCTGCACTTGAACAGGTTAAGAGACACGTCGATCAAGCCTTTCAGAAGTGTCATGATTCAATTTCTAGGTAAGGGTTTTAATCTGTTAACATTAGTTTCTCCTCTCTTATAACGATACGATCCTTTTCAGAAGCAAAAAGGAATTAGGATTTATCTCATAGATTAGTGGTACTAGTGCTGAGTTTAGCACAAAATGTTTTATGTAGGGATTTTTGTGAGAGCAACAAAATTTTCATGTTGGTCATTGTTTTCCTGCATGGGGTCCACATCTTTCATTCGTTCATAGGTGAGCGTTTGCAAATTGTAATTTTCCCTTTCACAAACATTTACTCATGACGGTGCACCTTCCTTCTTTTCGATTTTGGTTTTGGATTTATTTTATGTTATTTGACAAAATAGAACTGCAGTTTGCAAAACATTAAATCAATTTTAGCTTCAAGTATCTGTATATGTGTTTCCTAATCTTAGATGTTTTAATTGTACTTCTTTATTACTAAAATCTCACATCCCTTGAAATGAGTTTGCAGCTGTACATACTTGATCTGTGTTTTAGTCATTGTTTGTTTGAAGAACTTCTGGCGATTATCGTCAGGTTACTGTTTAATGGATATTTTGTTTTTCTCGTATGTTTACAGTACGTAAGACAGTTTGGTTTGTAGAATATCTTTTTCACCATGTCCTACTCTTATATTTGAAAAAACAAATTGCAACAATGTCAAAGGCTCAATATGTATCTGAAGCTGGCCTGTGTTTATTTTCCCGCTTTTAATTTCTTGGGTCACAGCAAATTGGAAGGCTTTCAGCAGCAGATCGAGGTTAGACTCTTTTTTCCATAATCATTCCCATTATCCTTTTCCTGAGGAATCCACTTGATAATCATATAAGCTCTTAACATCCCCCTCATAACATTGCAGAAACGATTGGCACGTCTATGTTCCAATCGCCAGAATGATCAAAGGTAAGAGATCCACAATCATACGTGATCTGTAGGCTTTGTTTTTTGTTTTCGGTTTAGAATGTAGTACCTATGTTTCATTTGGCCTGTTCTTTTTTTTTCTCATGTTATCGTTGTGTACCTTCACCTCCAAACTTCAATGCAATCAGCTTATAAGCTTTCCTTGAAATTTATTATTGATTATTCATTCCATATTGCTGTATGATGGAACAAATCATTATTTGCTGTTTATCTCACAAAATGCAAACAAACAACACTGCCTTATTGTTCTTGCTTGTGTTTCAGACTAGAGAAAAATCATGAGCATGCTACTGCCAATGAGTCCAACACAGGCTACCGACTTCGTTTTCTGAATCATCTTAAGACTCCTGTTTACACAGAGAAGAATATAACAGCTGAGAACGATGTAGCTATTAAAATTGGCATATTTAAAGGCGACACGATGATTGCAACAGGCCCTCTATCTAAGCTAAAAGTTGAGGTCCTGGCTCTCCGAGGTGACTTCTCCGATGATGGTCGGGAGAGCTGGACTGAAGAGATTTTCAGCAACAATATAGTGCAAGGCCGGGATGGACACGGATTTGTGCTAGGCGGTGATTGTACTGTTTGGTTGACAAATGGGGAGGCTTCCCTACGACGTCTCCGCTTCAAAGAAGGGTCATCCAGAACTCGCAGTCGAATGTTTATCATCGGTGCAAGAGTATGCGAGAGTGAAAAGATCGGTGTTCGAGTTCAGGAAGCTGTTATGAAGCCGGTGACTGTGCGGGATCGCAGAAATGAAGGTATAGGACCTCTGTGAGATTTTTTATTACTGTTGGATTTCACCTCTGTTTATTTGTTGTTTGTATTTTATTACGACATGTCGCCCTTTGTTTCTCTTCAGCAAACGAGAAGAGGCATCCTCCAAAGTTGGAAGACGAAGTGTATCGTTTGGATGAAATATCCAAAGATGGAAAATACCACAAGAGACTTCGGAAGGCACACATTTATACAGTGCAGGACTTCCTGAAGGCTTTGGAGGATGAAAACAAGCTCCGTGAAGTAGAAAAAAAAACCTTATGTCTTTCCTTTCCTTTCTTTCTTTTTTGTTACAGCTGTAATGTAATAATGATTGATGCCATCTCTTCAAATACAGGTTCTCCAGATAAACAAGCAGCACAGCTCTTGGAAAAAAATGGTTAAGCATGCCAGGGAATGTTGTCTCGAAGACAGTCACGAGCTTCAAGCACATCACAATGGAAGGGGCAATAAGGTCAGTTCCATACATTTTCTTGACGGAGCAGCATCTTATGGTCTTTAAAATGTGTCTGACAAGGTCAATCTGACTCAACAGATCTTTTTTCTTTACGAAAAAAATAGGGGAGATCCTTCCTGAAAATATATCGAAGTATATAGATAAATTGTTCCACAGGAATAAGGGGAAAAGCATAATAGCATATAATTCCACAGGAATAAAGGGAAAGCCAAAAGGCCTACCAATTCTATCAGAACTCAAAACGAGCAACTGACGGTAGCTGAAAGCCATCAAACACATAATACAGATTTTGATATCAATGTATTTTTTTTTTGATAATGGAAGAATAAATAACTTTCAAGAATCAAACATCGAGTTGATACAGAGTCTTGAAAATATCTCCCGGCCTCTGCATACAAGATACACACAGCCTAAAGGATGAACAAACACACTTTTAGTGACACTTAATCATTCGACTAGAATGCCATCCATGTGCCTGGGAAAAGAAGATCTTGGCCACCTGCCCCAAACGTTGCGTAGCCTCCACAACTATAGACTGCAACTCCTGCTTCTGCAGCACAACCCAAGATTGGAGCCAGTGGGTAACCAAACGTATATAGTTGCATTGTTCATATTCCAGACTGTTGTCATAGGGAACCAAACGTGTATTTGTTGCAGGCTACAGTGGATAAGTTGCATGATCAACTGGATGGTTTTTCATCTGATCACATGGTGGAAGGCGGCTTTACAGTACCAAATTATGCAAACGCAAATAATAGTGCTGGTCCATCCTTTGTCACACCAAGTGCATCGCAGACAGATCATTCTGCTCACCATCCAGCCCATCAAGGTCAGATACCAGTTTCTTTGTCTGCTTTTCTTCCCAAACATGCTGTGTACAATGGTCCGGTTCTGGAATTTGTCTGTCGCTTCCAGTTTCAGGTATTGAAGCAGTTGGCTGCTTGAGCCATGCTCTATTCTGTGCAAATTTAAACAATGATCCATGCTCATCCATCCCTGATCACCACAACATACAAAGCTATCAAGGTATTTATTTCATCCTTTTAGTCATGTAATCTTAAAGTGTCGCTATTGTTTCTTTTTCTGCACAAGGTGCCTTGCATGACAGTTTTGTGCTCTGGTAACTAAAAATCACATATCAAGGCAATCTACCATATGGTCATGAGCAAATCCTCTGGCCAACTCAGGTGGGCAAAATTTTTATCTTCTGACTTCGTAACTCCTTTTTTTTCTTGTATGTATTTGTCAAGAGTCATGATGCTTATGTCGATCTGGCTAAACAATGCCAGCTATCGAGAAACAACAAGTTCTTATGGCCATGCATTCGTTCAACGAGACTCAATGTGACCACCATTATGTGTTTGGTGCAGGGATTCAATTTTGAAGCTGAAGACGCCGACATAGTACCTTTCCTGAATCAATGTACTATAAACCATCTTCACTGCAACTGCAGCGTGTATTCGTATCATTATTCCAAAGAGCAGTCAACAAGTTTGGCTACAAATTTAGCACTGAGCTACCTAGTGGCTGACCCACCATTTGTTTTTGGCCCCCTCTGTCTCAGCGCCGCCAGGAATTGATCAGGAACTCGAGAGGCAGCACTTCTCACAAAGCAATGACATCACGGAAGCAACGACTTCAACTCGCATCGATATGACACTATCAGCACAGCAACTACCATTTGGTGGTATGTGTATCTTCTTCGTGTTTACTGCTTTATCCCGCAGGAAAAAAAAATGTGAATAGTGGTAGGAGATTGGAGCAATCTTCCTGGCAGATAATTCGCTTGTTTCTTTTGCTCAGATGCAGGTGCTCCAAGAGTAGGACCAGCTCAAGCGAGCATGCAGAGCCAGTGGCAAGCACCACTGCCCAGGAATGGCCCCTCGGAGGCGTCAGCATCAACTCCTGCTCAAAACCAAGGTGATCTTGCACCGCAGCAATGGTCTCAATGCCATGGAGGCATGCTCTGGGAGGAGTGGGACAGGTTACCCTGACGATTAAGATTGTTACTACAAATTGCAGAGATGTGCATGCCATATCCATCATATCCTGAACACCATCAGGAGCCCTAGCATCTCTGCATTTCCTGGAATGTAAAGTATCGTGTGGTCTAGCTGTGACTTGTGACAATGGTAGTGATAATCGGTGCTAAGCCAAATCTTGTTACCTTGTAACGTAGAATCTTTAGGTGTGTTGCAGTCTACTCATATTGTGGGTTTAGCTCGCTGATTTATACAGTTTTACTTTATGTAATGTTTCTCTGCACCTGTGAGCATACAACTGCCATGTATGTGAGGCAGGAAGCTAAGCTACAGCTCCAGCTTCAACTCCAGCTCCAGCGTTGTAAACAATTCTTTTGTTCCAAATATAGATTATCTAATATTGTTTCATTCCTTCTGAAGAAACGGCTCGTCTTTGTTTGGATTGCCATAATGCCATGCAAGATCAACAAACAGTGTCGCTCAAAATTATGTCACGGGCAACTCAAATAAATTCGATTATTTGAATATAGACACAAGTTGTACCTTAAAACAAAATCTAAATCGACTCGGTGTTTAACATGGTACATTCTGTATGCTCAGAGCAGTCCGCAAAATTAGGGTGCTTCTATATTTCACTGTATCGATGGTGATTAGCTAAGCCACTCAAGTTCTCTCTAAGATGACAAAAATTATTTTGTTGCCTAGGTTCAAATAGCTAGTCTCAGCAACGACAAGCGGTTGCTGGTATTCCATGCTCTCCATCTGCAACAAGAACACAGAAGTTCCACTCTTAAACTGAACAGCCGTCAAAACAGTGAAAGTGTTTCAGCAAATAATCAAGTATCTGAGTCCATTACCTGACTGGGCGAATGAAATTACTCGGAAGCACCAACACAACCATTGGAGTTATTTGCAAGTGTTCCCAGGCGTCTAGTTGCTGCCAATATTAGACCTGCATAGCAAATAATATAGCAGTTATATCATGCTGATAAACACGAACGGAGATAGACATGCATTTTGCTCAAAATATTTGGAAGCTAAAAATTACACAATTATCAAAATTCCTGAATTTGGTACTTGATTATTCAACCTGTAAATGGAGGCGAAGGTCTTCGAGGCCTTGACTTGAACTCCGGATGGAATTGAACACCTATGTAAAATGGGTGGTCCTGTAGCTCTACAATCTGATCAACAGTGGAAGCAGTCTCAGGCTTGAACTAAAAAAAAGGACAAATCAAGACTCAAGGATGGAATGGGCTGTTTGCCTACCTCCATCCTATTTCCACTTTCATCGCAACCAACAAACTCAAGGCCTGCCTTTTCAAGTATAGGTACAAAGGCAGGATTAACCTGTTGAACAGACAAGAATAATCACTACCAACTTTCCAAGCATAAGGGTATAATGGACAAATAAAGAATTAGAGAGTTAAGAAACTAAAATTTATGGGATACCTCATATCTGTGGCGATGGCGCTCATCTACATGTGTAGGATTTCCATATCTATCATTTATATGTATGTCTAAGTTAGAAGGTAAAATAAGAATTGCGATAAGGGACATGTAAGATATTGTTAATCCAAGCACATGCATCATATATTTTAACTAAAGTACTAAACTGCTACTAAAGTCTTAAAGTTGCAAATGTAAATGTGACACAGTGAAAACATGTTTTCTTAGGAAAGATCGTGAAGTTTTCCTGGTGGTGGCAATGGATCAACATTCCAAATAAACTACCATCCCAAAGATCCAAATAATATGTTAACCAAAAAAGGAATGTATCTTACAGTTTTGATGTAAGACAATCTGGTTTGCGAAAGAATGTTCTCCGGCAACCCAATCTCATTGTGTTTCCCATTTGTGTTTTTGAAACCTGAACAATTTAAAAAATCAAAGAAATGGACCAATGTCCTGTTCTTGTACAGCAAAAAACAGCATAAAAAATTACCTCAGGCATGTACATAACAACGCGATCTGGTGTGCTTGTGTTGAATTCTTCGCTGTCTGCATCTCCCAGGCCCAAAACCTACAAAAACATCCTCATAATGAGAGTTTGAAAATACATTGAACAGTAAATGATAAAACAAAGCATCCATACATGTCTAGACATCTCAATCACCGATATCTGCATTCCCAGGCAAATTCCAAGGTATGGAACTTTATTCTCACGAGCATATTTTGCAGCCAATATCATCCCAGATATTCCACGGTCTCCAAATCCTCCTGGTATTAAAATGCATGAGGAACCCTGAAAATTTTAGCATTTAAAAAGATATTATATATTATAACTTTCAAAAGACTGAGTTTACACGACCACAATAAGGACCAAATATAATCATCATGCTCACCTTTAGAGTTTCCCAAGCTTTAGCATGGTCATCTGGTGCCTGTGTAAAAATTATGTCACAGTGAGGCACAGTCAGACATATCAACACAAAGAGGGGGGTGTCAAACGCAAAAAAAACTTGCAACATTGATTACTGACTATGAAATGTATTACAGACACTGGCATTCCAAATAAAATGACCTTATACAAAAAGACATGTTAAGCTAGTAGCCTATAATGAACACAATAAAATCTGTAGCACAGAGGTACCTTTTAGCAGTTCAGCACCAAACATAAAATTTAGGTGCTACTGCGCTAGTACTGCAGTTAACCTATCTTATAAATGAAAAGATTGCTAGTGGATTACATTTGTTGCGGTTGCGTTTTCAAGATCTGAAGCTGCAATCCACTGGACAGAAGGTTTCAGTGAGCAAGCAACACTGGCATGTAGGAGAGCCTGCAACAAACAAATATATGCATGCACGAATTAGTAATAATCTTTATATTTTTGCGCGTAATATAATAGTAAAATAATTTGTCAATGGTACTGCACAAGAATGTGGAAGTGCGTAATATAGTAAAATAATTTGTCAATGGTACTGCACAAGGATGTGGAAGTTGAAAAGATGCATAAGAGCGTAACCAGTAGGCATTAATTAGTTTTACATGGCATATATGGCAAAACTTGGATAAATAGTTATTGCATAATAGGCATTAGCACAATCTTAGAATTATTGAACTAATTTTCACCATAAGTTTATTGGTAGTACAATGAATTCTGTATGACAAACATAAGGTGTGTGGCCAATAGATGCATTTTCTATAAATTTAGGAATTGATTTATGGCCTACCTTCACAACTGATAAGTATGAATCAGTCAGATTAGTGTACTTCCCAACCAAAGCAATTTTAACCTGCATGGCATTGATACTCATTCAAATATATTCTGCGACAGGAAAATGAATCAACCGACAGTCAAGAGTTGTATAAAAATTCGCACAGAATTATTGAGGTTATCATATGACTCAGCCATCCGTGTCCAATCTCGTAGCTCAGGGGGTCCAGCAGACCTATAAAACAAAACAAGAAATTGCTTCCAGATATACTAACACAATGCCATATATAAAACTTGAAATGCCATGTTACTTTCTCAAATTCACAAATCACAGTAATTGTCAAACTCACCTGGCAAGGTTTAGTTGTTTGATTATAGCCTCATGAGCCTTTTGGTTCTAACAATATCAAAATAACACATGTCAAAATCTTACATCAGAGTGATGACTAAATACAGCTCATAGCAATTCAATGTCTTCCACAATAGTCAATGCTAAACTTTTACCAAAGATTCGAACTCACTCTAAGGATAAGTGGAACATGCCATAAATTTGGAACATCATGTATGTTAAGTATATTCTCAACCTACAAGAAACAAGATATAATGTAAAAAGTAAACAATGGGAATAAAATGTCATTTTCAAGTACATGAGCACATAGGCATACCGGGACATGACAAAATTGTGAAAGCTTCTCCTTAACAGATCCTATTAGTGGCTGAAAGTTCAGATAAACATAGCACTGATTACAAAAACAAAGGACTACAGCACCGAAAACATATGAATAGTCATAGGTAAGCCAAAAAAAGATCAGGAAATGTAGCCAACATCAAATGAGCTAAAACTAGCATTCATTTCATGAAAAACACATTTTTAACTCTAGGAACATCTTGAGAAAATAATAAAAAAAGGTGACAATAAATGAAGATATACATATATTAAAGTATCTACTATTAATATTTCATTTTTTATGTTCTTTGCATTACCTGTGCTGATCGGCAAGCTAGAAGATCAGGAGTCAGACCCAAAGCCCTTAATTCTCGCACGCTGTGTTGTG
Organism: Raddia distichophylla; assembly: GCA_005191435.1. Classification (NCBI taxonomy): domain Eukaryota; kingdom Viridiplantae; phylum Streptophyta; class Magnoliopsida; order Poales; family Poaceae; genus Raddia; species Raddia distichophylla. Next base: position 246,874 of record SPJY01025704.1, on the reverse strand, counting down.
TTGGCTTAGTTTTCTACAAAAAGGGAAAGAAGAATATCAGGGTCCTACAGTATTGGTTATCATTTCTGACAGAACAGATGACAGGTGTGTGTGCTCCTGGAGGACACCACCGAAACACACCGTAATAACTTCGTATAGCATACATTATACGAAGTTATACGACAAACAATACTTGCCTGCTCACCAACGACACCCAATACCGGAACAAGGCTGACATGTATGAGGCAGAAATTATCCTTACCTAGAAAAAGAAGAATGGTGAATACCATGCCCAAGTATGAGCACCAACAAATGATTTTTTAAAAAAAATTAAAAGGGTGATGGATCTGTTGCATGCCAATAATAACACATGGAATACTTGCTTAACCACAAAAAAGGAATAAAGAGCAGACCAAATAAGTTTACCCTAATCAATGGCAGAATAAATATACAGAAAGATCCACGATGCAAAAAAATGCAGAAGCACTGTAAATTCGATAAATTATGGAAAATAAAATGGTAATCGGAAAATCCAACTATACCAAGAGAAAATGACAGCTGGCGCAAAGCTTCAATGAATGGCATTGATTCGATATCACCTGAAATAAGAACGAGATCAATTCCTCTTCTACATCTACAATAATAATAACTTATCTGTCATACTACACGATTTCCAAAAACCCTACCTACAGTTCCACCTAATTCAATAACACAAACATCAGCTGGACGAGTCTGCCCATCCACAGGAACAGAGGATACTGACTGTATCCAGTGTTTTATTTCATCAGTTACATGAGGAACAACCTGATTACATTACAGCTGTAAGAATTTCATAGTTTGTCATATGGGAATTCCATAGATTATACAAACATGACCATATCAGTGAAAGTTCAAAGGGGATTACCTGTACTGTTTTCGCAAGATAGTCGCCTTTTCTCTCCTTTTCAATGACAGACTAGAAAAAGAAGTCTATAAGCTCAAGTGATAATTACCGAGCATAGCATATGGGGAAATGCTCACCTGATATATCTTTCCAGTGGTAATGTTGTTGGCCCTCGTCAGAGTAACATCCAAGAAACGCTCATAATTCCCTAAATCCAAATCAACCTATAAATTTCAAACATCAGGCAAAATCACAAAAGACAGCAGCAAGACTGTAAAGTATAAAATTATGGTTTCACATGCAATCATTAAATAATCCATACCTCTCCACCATCATCAAGCACAAACACCTCACCATGCTCAAAGGGAGACATTGTCCCAGCATCTGTATTTAAGTATGGATCTACAACCAGCAAATGCTCCATAAGTAAGGCTAAAGACTAATCAAAGCTGAGGCAACTCCAAATGATAAATTATGGACATGGGAATTACACAAATCGCAAAACCACCCAAAAACGAACTCAAACTATTTTTTTTAATTAAGAAAAAATAGAAAGTCACCCATCTTTAGACAGACTATTCCAAATGCCAATCACAAAAAGGCATTTGGAAGCAGAAAAGATTGATCACAGTGCAGCAAAACAATTCATAACTCATCACACACTGTACCAATTGTAACAAAACTAAGTCGAAAAGTCCTGTGCTTATCGCCTCATAATTTAACACAACCTCCACAAAAATGGAATCGAAACGCAACCTAAAACTCAAATGTGGTGTCACCTTTATGCGACTAGAAACTATAACAAACAAGTAGCATCAGTGAGACAACATGACTTCATATCCTCGTATTGATTAGACAGCTAAGCATCCCCAATAGGCCCCCTATCCCACCCCCTAAAACACTGTTCAGGTGTGTATGAATAGTGATTTAGGAGGTGGGATATAGGGCAAGTTGGGGATGCTTACTCCACATGAATTCATCAGCTACCAACAGATTATTTTCTCCGAAAGGCTGTACCTTTCAACACAGTAATCTCCAGCAAAATTCAGCATTCCTCGTATTCACTATGCAGGCCGAATCAATAATTGGACCGCCCAAAGGAGCAACATATTATTAGTTCATTCAATCATTTCGACTGGTAATAAAAAAAATTAATCGCCTTTTACTGCCTAATCCAAGCAGAAACCAACAAACGAACACTTTTTACACCCTACATTAATTTAAAAAAGGAAATTCTGACCAGATCATAGAATAGGGATGCTTGGCTACACAAAGACCGGCGCACAAATGCGACATCTTTATCCACCGAACTCGGCCAATAAGACAGAGAAGCGCAGGATTCCCTAGGGTTTTACGAACACCGAGCGCCCACACCCGAGACGCGAGAGACGCAGAGGGGGAAATGCTCCAGTGGAAACGCGAATTGACGCTGACATCTAGGCTGAACGCACGCGGAGCAGAGCAGAACCCCAGCCGGCGACCCCGACGGGAGGAACGGGAGCGGGGGTGGGGAGCCGCGCGGGGGCAAGGAAGCGAGGACGGCAGGGAGGAGGGGAGGGGACGGCTGGGGCGGACCGATCTTGATGCAGGTGACGCGGAGGCCACAGGACTTGAGGACGACGCCGACGCTGCTGGCGGTGACGCCCTTGCCGAGGCCGCTGACGACGCCGCCGGTGATGAGCACGTACTTGGTCGCCGGCCTGCCCTCCTCCGTCACTCCCTCCGCCGCCGCCGCCGCCGCCGCCATAGGGAAAGGAAAGCGCGGGAGATTGGAGCCCGGAGTAGCAGGGAAGATATGCGGGGGCAAGAGAACGGAAGATGCTGCCTTCCTGCTTCGCTTCAAAGCGCTGCGCTGCAGTTGCTGGCGGCGCTACAGTCTCACGCACACACAAGGTGACAAGGCCTTGTTTGTTGCATATAAATGTAGAGTTGCATTTTACCGTGGCAAATTTCTGACCCTCTCAAAATACATTTTAACGAATTCAAAAAATTACGAGAAAATATTTTACAAACTTTAAGAAGTACTATTTAGGGACCGACTAGAATGCAGGCGTTGCGTTTTGTGTTTCGTGCAGGCGATTCTTTTTTCAGTACGATTGTATAGAAATTTTACCGTACAGAAATACTAAAAAACAACGTTTTAACGAGTTTAAAAAGTTACAAAAAAATATTTTAAAAACTTTAAGAAGTACTATTTACGGACCGACTAGAACGCAGACGCCTGCGTTTTGCATTTTATGCAGGCGATCTTTTTTTAGTACAATTTTATAGAAATTTCACCGTACAGAAGTACTGAAAAAAATATAAAAAAGTGAAAAAACTCCGTAAACTACCAATCGAGCAAATTAGAGAGGTAGAAAAGAGTAGATCGACGGGCCGTCGGCGGGCGGCGGCGAGCAGCGGCGTCGGCGCGCAGCAGCGGGCCACATCGCGCGGCGCAGCGGCGGCGGCGAGCACCTGCGTCTGCGTCCGCGCGAGCAAGCGCCCAAGCGAGCAGCGGCGAGCGCTTGCGTCCGTGGGAGCACGCGCCCACGCGAACGCCTGCGCTCGCGACGGAACGCAGGCGCCCACAATGGAGCAAAAGCGTACTATTTAAAACCCCACAAGAATGACTACAAACGTTACATCATTTGGCTTATACAAAAATAACAAAATATCATTTAATTTAATTTAATCTAATCTAATCTAATCTGACAAGTAATAACCAGCTCTTTTAGAAATTGGGTTGGTAGCAGACCCGTGGGAAATGGGTGTAGTTTGGGCCGACTTCTGGAATTTTGATCCGGTACGTGGCCAACCAAATATCAGTATTACTCATATAATCTCTGATTATGATGAGTAATAAAGTGCTATGAGCTTTCTTTATAAAAAAAAACAGCTCATTGTTTTCCTCTCCATCTTATTTTCTGATCAATTATAGCAGAAAATAATAATTGATTTTGGGATAAATTTTTTAGAAACATTTTGGGATAAATTTTCTAGACTCCATCAGGATTAGGATTCAAGTATATTATTAGATTCAAAAGCATATGCGTTAGATTTCTAAGCATATGCGATCCAAAGCTGAGCTCAAGAAATAAGGTAGCATATAGTCCTTCATGTGCTTGACCTGAAGGAACTTTGGAGTCCATGTAGTACTCGGCATAGTCGTCCTCATCGTCGAAGACGCTCATGCCACGAGTATTATCAAAGTTGAACGACATCTTAGAGAAAGACGACAACGAGAGAATCTCCAGCCCTATGTTGGGTGTCAACTGCGAATTATTGGGAACAAGCTTCCTAGTTAAGTTTACTTCTGAGTGCGGGACCAGAAAGTCCACTTTCTGCCGTGATCCAGACTTCCAAAATGTCGAGGAAATCCAGGCATAAAACACAGAAAAGAGACAGCTAAATATATTTTTATCCTAGGTCAGCCCTCCTGAATAAGGGACAATAGTCGTACGTCCAGTTTTTTACTATAGTCAAGAGATCATAGTACAAAGTTTGCGTGAGAAAAAACCATAGGTAGGATCCTTCCCTAGAGAAAGGTAGTGCTATGATGATGATCAGGGTGTGATGATGCTAAAGTCGATGGTTATTTTGATAGTGATGCTGGATATTCTATAAATCCTCACACAAGAGGAGTCTATTTATACTAACTCTAGGGATACAAACCCAAAAAGATATGTACATACATAGTAATCGATCCCTACAAATCTGAGATATGTCGCGCTCTCTTGTAACTCTAGTGTGTCCCACTACCATAGGTCGGCCCAAAGCACGAGGTGGCCTTAGTCGTCAGGCTTTCTAGTGTCTTGATCAGCACCGGGCAACGCCTACTCGGCGCTCGCATGTCATCCGGGTAACCATGTGTCTTTGGGCAGCGGGTAGAAGGATATATACTCGCGAAATACTAAAATTTATTTCACTGTCTAAGGGAGGCAGAACTCAATCCCCAATAGGTTGTCTCCGAGCAATACTAACTGCACTCACATTAGGATTGACAACCTTGACTATGACAATGACACACCCACAATGGACAACTAGCGGAGCTTAATGACTCACAGATGTAGAGATGCAACACACCCCTATGGACGAAACAGGCCCAAAGGAAAAACCAACCAATCGTTGACTCCCAAATTTTGCAGGTTCACACTGGCCACCAACCGACCGTCCTTCTACTGGTGTTAGAAAGGACATGGCTACAACAGCCAATCTAGATCTAGATTTAAATCTAAATATGAATCTGAGGTATTATGCTTTGGCAGATTAGAAGTTAGAGAAAAATGCAGAGAGGAAGAGAGAGAGGTGGTGAAGGAGCACGAGTCCCCACCCTCTTCTCACCGACGAGCTCGCCGAAGAGAGAAAGGGAGGAGGTCAAGGGAGAGTCAAGGATGGATTACTTGAGGGTGGATGTACACAGTTTTCTCTAAATAATAGTTAGAGACCGACTAGAACGCAGGCGCTCCTTTTTTCAGTACGATTGTACAGAAATTTCACCGCACAGAAGTACTGAAAAAACAGTATAAAAAAGTGAAAAAACTCTGTAAGCTACCAATCGAGCAAATTAGAGAGGTAGAGAAGAGTAAATCAACGGGCCATCCGTGGGCGGCGGTGAGCAGCGCCGGCGGCGGCGGCGGCGGGCCACATCGGCGGCACCGCAGCGGCGTCGACGGCAGAGAGCAATGGCGTCGACAGCGTCGCCCCGCGAGCGCGCGCCCACGTGACGTCGACGGCGAGCAGCGACGAGCAGCAGCGGCGTCGCGGCGAGCAGCGGCGGGAGCACGCGCGCCTGCGCGAGCACGCGCCCACGCGAGCGCCTGTGCTCGCGTTGGAACGCAGGCGCCTGCGTGGGAGCAAAAGCATAATAGTTAATGATAGACTAACTCATTTTAGCCTAAAAAATAGCTTAAAATCAACTAGACTTAATTCAAAATGCGTGCATTTAAATTAAAGAAATAAACTAGTGAAGCGTGGGACATTGTACCAAGCCATATGGGTTTCGGATTTTTGGTCTCTCGATGGAAAACAACCTCTATATTTGACCAACTATATATACCCCTAGACACGCACGTGTGTGTATGATGCATGGCACTAAGAACATGTGTAACAGTAGTTAACAGGTGTCTCTTAGTAATGACATGGTCACATGGACATGTTTCGCTCATGTGGTATGGGACAAAATGAAAAAAAATGTTAAGAGTCGGACTCTTGGTGAAAAGATGATCACTCTTTACAAGCTCCTAGAAAGAATTAGATAGGAGCAGCATTAAATAGCATATAAGCTCTTGTGCATGTCATTTATATATGTTTATCTTTTTGCATGGACGAATGTATAAAAAAAAATGTTTATAGACTTTCCATCGTACAAGTCCTAAGAAAGACTCTTTTGTTTTTTACTGTCGACCAAAGGCCTCCACAGTAGCGTACATTAAAACCGTTTACCCTAGTTAAGCAACATGCATGCCCTAGCTTAAGGTTATCTCTGATTCACTGCGCTCGCTCTCCGTGATCCGATCGCACGAAGATGGATCGCCGTACGTATGAATGCATGATCGATCGCGCATGCGGCATGCACGGACGGACGGGGCGCGCGTGTGAACGTCCGGAGTGTTCCGTGCACACGTACGGTAACTCACGGAAGAGACGCCACAGGGTAACCCTAATGAAGCCACGTACGTACGTACGTACGTATCGCCATGCCATGGGTCGTCATCGTCGTGCTCGATCGATCTGCGGCTGCATGAAATAAGCCTACTCGTCACATTTTAATTAAAGTTTCTCACGGTGGTAGGTAGGTTGAGAATATGTATATTGATACGCGTAAGTTGTCCCTAAATTATGAATAAAATTTGTTAGGTAAGATTGACGATAACATATAGAAGAAAGAGTGTGCATAGAAGTTTGAACGGTCCCCAATACGAAAATCAAATGTACGTACGAATTAAAAATTTTATGTACAAACAAGCTATTTAAGAGACATTCCGACGTCTAAATTATATAAGTTATCTCTAGCCATCGCTATCTAACCTGTCAACGGTTAGAGATAATAGTTAAAATCTATTGTATTCTACGCGCCAATACCCAAATGGCTAGATCTCAAACATTAATTTCATTTTTTCATGGCAATTAATATTGATCTACATAATTATAAAACGAACGTCTTTTCTGAGATGTACGTATGCCTTAATTATTGCTGCAGTTCCCGCGCTTCGTATGTGTCGTTGCGCCTTAAAACTCGTTTAGCTACCTTAAACTCTTCTAGTCATTCGTTATTTTCCCTAGTTTCATGAAACATGGGCATAACACGATGAAGCACTGAGAGGGACAAGAAAATGAGTGTCAAATGAAATTCCCCTTTCTCCGGGGGCTAAAATCGCAAAGCGTCCAGTAAATGAGTGTCAAATAAAATCCTCGAGTCTCAGAGAGTCAGAGTTTCGGAGAGCACGATAAAAAGCCCGTCTTGCCATTCCCCGATCTCACTCACCCCCACTCGCCGGCACAATGCCCGCCGCGTCGGCGGACGCCAGCTCCGGCGAACCTTTCGCCGGCGGCGGCAGCGAGGCCGGGGGCAGCGTGTGCCCCACCCCGTTCGTCAGCGCGCCCTCCAGCCCCTCCCGCGACGCGCCGTTCCCCGCCGCCGCTGGCTGCTTCTTCAGCGCGCCGGCGAGCCCCGCCCGCCGCGGCCCGGGCGCCGGGGAGGAGGCAGAGCTAGGGTTCGACTTCGACTTCTCCTCGCGCTTCCCGTCTCCCGCCGCGGCGGCGATGTCCTCCGCGGACGAGCTCTTCCACAACGGCCAGATCCGCCCAATGCGGCTCTCGTCCTTCCTCCTCCGGCCGCAGGCGCCCCCGCCCCTCGCCGGCCACCCGACGCAGCCGGCGGAGGTGGCCCCGGCCGACGAGCGCGGCCGCGCATGGAGCCGGTCGTCCGTGCACCACCGCAGGTCCAGGTCCCTCTCCCCATTCCGCTCCCACTGGCTGTCGCCGCCGCCGTCGCCTGCGCAGGAGGCACGCGCCTCTGAGCCCGCGGCGGCGCCATCGGCGTCGCGGTCGTCGTCCTCGTCGTCGACGGCGTCGTCCGCGTCCTCCTCGTCGTCGAGAGGCTCCCGCCGGTGGGGCTTCTTGAAAGAACTCCTCCACCGGAGCAAGTCCGACGGCGGCAAGAACCAGCCTCCACCCTCGCCGGCGCAGCCGCCGGAGGCCCCCAAGAGGAACCCCTCCCCAGCGGCGGCGAGGGGCCGCGAGAGGAGGAGGAGGAGGTCGGCGCACGAGCGGCTCTACGAGGCGAGGCGGGCGGAGGCGGCTGAGATGCGGCGGCGCACGTTCCTGCCGTACCGTCAGGGACTCCTCCTCGGCTGCCTCGGGCTCAGCTCCCGCGGCTACGGCGCCATGCACGGCCTCGCCGCCGCCGCCGCAAATTCCAGGTCATGACGTCCTGACCGCCACCGCCGCCAGGCGCCACCAATCCATGGCTCTCCTAGCCTCCTCCCCTCCTCACACCTTGTACACAGTGTTTACCACTTCCCTAGTAACTAGTAACTACAAGTCTACAACTAAGTATTGCAGCGGCAAGAGCCATGAACTGAAAAACGTACACTTTTTTTGTATATAGAAGGGATTAATGGGCTGTTTGTTGATCTCTTCTGTAGTAATTTTATGATGTTGTCACTGTTGGCTACTGAAAAAAATGTTCTTTCTGATGCTTGTTCTTCATGGAGTTCTTTGGTTCAATATTTGTGGTGGTGTGTGCTGACATTAGTTGCACTCCAGGAATTGGAAAATTGTGCTCGCCATGAGAAAGATTAATCTTGTTTATGCTCACGTTTTCTATTTTACTGATAGTTGTAGATGAAATTCACAGTTGTATGGAACTTGCATGCCCAAATAGAAGCTTACAAAGGAGTATCATTTTTATGGTTTGGAATAACGATTCATTATATATTTTTCACTTCTTGACAGGGTCATGTTCTGAATTTTCCCGATTTTCATTATGAACAATACTGTAGGATAAGTTCTTTATTTGAGAGCGATGTAATTAGTTCTTAAAAGTCCAAATCTGTGTAAGATTTGGAGTAAGATCATAGATAGGAATGATGAGTAGCAGTAACTCAGCAGGGAACCAGAAAGAATCTGGTGCGAAGATACTCCTGTTCTTCATGGTGGGATCGGGGCTGCTTTGCTATAACCGAAGATGAATGAGGCACCTTTTTTTTTTTTTTGGAGAGGGAATCACAATTCCATTTCAATCAAAGAGCAGATTACAAGCAACTTCGTACAGATCCTCCGATAACACAGGCTGCAAAAGGAACCCCGGTTACAGACTCTGAAGATACATCCAGAGGGAACTGGAGCAAAAGACCGCAGACTCAACAGAAAGACACCCAGCAGGTGACACTACTAGAAAGAACGTCCGAGACCACTTACAACACCACCCTAACCACTCGACCGTCTCCTGTCCTGGAACTCTGTGGCATATCCATGCCCAGCATGGTGCAACAATCAGCAGGAAGACAGATCACTACAACCTAACAAACCAACAAACAACACCGGCACGACAACCGGCAACAAACACAGCCCGGCGAAACAATCCCGGAACCCCCACGACGTCGGCGCCGACGCCTGGAACCGTGCCGCTTCCATCCACGACACCACGTCGCCGAGAAAAACAGGCAAAGCCCAAAACCGCACCTGCCCCGCCAAAAGCACCACGCCAGTCGGAAGCAAGCCGGATCTGGAAAGAAACGCCGGCGCCGGCGAAGAAGACCCCAGCACCACCCGTCGCCGTCAGCCAAAGCCGACGACAGCAGCCACCATGACCGATCCCGGAATAGGTGCACGAGCTGTGGAACAAAGAGAAAAAACAAGATACAAACGTCTTCCACCTTCCCCGACCACGCCAAACCACATCACTTGAAACGATCCGTCGGAGTCGTCGAAGCCGAAGAGGAGAGAACGTCGATCGCCAGCAACCAAAGAGGAGGGCATCGTCCTCCCCCGTCGCTGGTCGTCGCCGTCACCACGGTGTCCCCGGCTGGAGCCCGCCATACCGCCGACTTCGACCGAAAAGCTCCCCGGAACTTGGGAGAGAGGAACGAGGAGAGGGGGAATGTCGTTCCCCACCCCGCCGCCTCCCACCCCTCACGACAGCCGCCTCCACGCCGGACCCCGCCGGCAGCCGACCGGGATTTCAGATCTGGGCAACAGCGAAAGGAGGAAGGTAGGGGACGAGTCCCGCCTAGTAGCTCCACCGAATGGAGTTGGCGCCGGTGGGAAGGGAGGCGCCAAGAAGCCCGCCGGCGGCGGCAGGCCAGACGGCGGCGAGTGCCGCCGCCGCCGCCGGGGGTGGCTGGAACGTGAGGAGGAGCCGAGAGAGAGAGAGGGAGCGCGAGAGGGAGACCTTGAGGACGCGAAGCTTGGGTAGGAAGAGGGACTACCGCGGCGGCGGCGGCGAGGGGGAAACCCTAGCCACCCGCGGGTTCGCTAGAATGCGGCGGATGTTTTTTGGTCGAATGAGGCACCTATTGGTTGGTGAAAAAAGTATCAATCTGTAATGACTGAAAACTGGAGAAACAATAAAAAAGATTGATCTCGTTGCAGTTCCAGCCAGGTTAATTATAATGTCGTTGCTAACTGCTCTGCATTGGAGTTTAATTAAGGACAAAGACAGCTGACATGACATGACAGTTCTTATCCTGTTGCCTCTTGGGTTTAGTAACTTTTAGACATAATCATAACAACAGGGGGCAGTTAATCAAACCAGTAGAGTCTACTTCAGGATTCTTAAGTTCTTAATTGTAAAAAAAACTTAAGAGTACTGCAGTAGACTACTGTTTTTAAAAAGTTTTTAGCTGTATCGTCTCAAAATACATTTTTTTGGCTGTATATAAAAGATAGAGAATTAAAGATGAAATACTCCTTCTCAGCCTTGGTTGGTGAAGGTTGTTTGCATCTGGGACTTGTGCTGTCAGATCTTCACCACTGAAAAAGCCTCCACGCTCCACTGCAAGAACTTTTTGGAGTAATGTTTCATCTCAGCAAAACTTGAGCAAAGCTGGTGAAAGTGATCAATGAGCACTGGGAGGAGGAGAACCAAAGGAAGATGCTGTGCACTGACAGAATAGATCCCTTTTCTTTTCTCATTTTTGTGTGATCTCCGGTTCTTTCTCCAGCACAAAAATTGTTTGGCCAAACAGGAGCCCTGCACTATGCAGCGCTGCAGTTGACCCACACTGCACGACAAGGGGAACAGTGGTGCCCCTACCTGTTCTGAACTCGAGAAATCTGGGAAATGTGGATATGTTTTTCTTTGCCCTGTTCACTTCACTACCCCCAACCTGACCCTCTTGGAAACATGACAAGTCACTGAAAGCCTGGACTCTGAAGCCACAACCAATGGATGATGCAGGGTGATAGTGAAAGGCGTGCCACACTGCCACTGCCTTGTGAACTGCACAGGAACTACTGTTGCCTTGCTGGGACCTGGGATGACAGGGCGCTTGGCTTGGTTGGTGTATAGCCGTGCATTCACTAGGCAGTGCTGTGGTAGTGCCAACTTCAATGCAGCACAGAGAGGTGAGAAGGTAGAACCGTACAAGGAAATGGTGCTATTTTTAATTAGATTATTGCTCTTATTGATTTCTGTAAAAAGAGATAGGGGAAGGATAGGAAATTAAATTTTTATTTTATTTTTAAAAAAAATCATAGAAAGTCTCGAAAAGTATTACAAAATATTACACTGGATGTCTATAAAAAATAACAAATTTTGACTTAATCAAAATAAATTAAACAATAAAAAAAGATAGGAATACACTGTAGTGTACGCCACCCATCTGCTCATGCAATTCGTACGGAATGGTACCTGCCAAGGCACAACGCAGGACGTATGAATTTTGCATGGAACAATTTCAATTTTAGGTTGGCATAGTCCACACATGGAGTATTCACGCTCTAATAAATGAGGCCAGACCTTTTAGGTTTGCAAAGTACATAGAATGAAATTTAGATATATATATCTTGGTCCTGTGTGGAACGGATACCCTTTTTTATGAAATTACTGCGATTTTCCATTTTATTCATTCCCTTGATGCCTCAAAGCTTATGACCTGTCTCATCAGTTATATGTCTGTCATGGCTAATAAGACATTGATACTGAGAGGAAGAAGACTGAAAATCAGCTTACAGAGTAGTGCGGCTGTACCAAAATGTTTCGAGCTCTAAGTCTCTGAAATATTGTACACCTCGGAAGCACACGAAGCTCGCACAACACTGTGCGAGTAGCGATGAAATCTAGCTGCTAGTTAGAGCATCTTTAGTGCAGTCGTTAATTATCTCCAAATCATATAGAGACGAAAGAAATAACCTCTAAATTTAACAATTAACACAGAGATTCTGTTGAGTGACAAGAGTTATACTCTATCAGATGCTCTTTACTCCCCATATCAAACTGCTTTTGCGCACGAAGATCGTAATATTACCTCATCATCTAATTAATGTTATTTCTTTTCCCCGACAAAAGAATCGGCGCCACAGCTAGAGGAGGAGTTCTAAAGCCTGGACAAGAGCATTTCCTTTCTGCAGGTTGAGAATCACAAGCAGTGATTAGCAACGCAAAATGGCCAACAAAATTATGGTACTGGGATGGTTCTGTTCTATATGTATATCTATCTGCATTTGTTGATGATGCCGTTCTAGGGTTTTTGCCTGAAGACCAGTGGCCCCTTTTGACTGGGAAAAGAAATCACAAGCATTATAAAAAAAAAAAAGAAGCCAGCTGCATGCCGCTCGTAGTCCCGTTGCATTGCATGTTTGCATGCTTCCAGTCATGACAGTGAGCTTGGCCGACAGCAACCTTAAAAATGCCTGGGCTACGTTATTTCCGGCTTAACGACTTAACAGTTTAAGTACTTATCTATATTTTACAAAGACATATGATTTGGATTTTTTTTAGTTTGTTTTTCGTTGTTTTGAAAATGGGTCCTAACACTTTACAAAGCAAGTCAAATGAAATTGATCCAAATCTTGAGACTATCTCGAGAAGCTCTTAAAATTCAATCATTTCAGCTGTTAAGCTGTTCAGCCGTTCAGATCAATCCAAAAGAACAAGATCTAAATTACAAAAATGAACAGGAGATGCTTGCCCACTCGCGCCTCTTCTCTCTTCATCCTTTCTCGTAGTGTCTGTCTTTTGTTCAAACATTCATATTTGGAATTTGGAATGAAATGTATGATTTTATTTTTTTTTTCCCAAAAAACCACCAAAATTTAATCGTTTCCTTTTTAGCTTCGGATGCTTAGTTTCTATTAAATTCATGTGTTATTTGTTAAAAAATGAGGTGATTGGTACCAAGTAGGGGCAGGTAGAACCAAATTTAGGAGTTCAACCAAGCAAAAGTGGTGTTTTTTGCTTTTTTTTTTTAAAAAAAATACTATGGGTGACCAAGAGTATTAAAAAAGTTTAATAACACACATGCCATTCTATTATAGATTTACAAGTTTTAATTGTATATTTAAAACAAAATGCATGTTTTTCAACTACTATACAATTCTATAATAATATATACACAATTCGGCCTATAAAAAGTTGTTATTTTTTCTTCGTAATACTCACTTTCCCTAAGCAAGCCCTTGGTTATTCTTGCCTTGCATGACAGTGACCATCCAAAGAATGATTTCAACATCCTGATCGACGCTAGAAACCTTTCGTGTCGGGTCAATGGCTTCGTGTTTAATAAAAACCAGTCTATTAAGTATGATTTATGACCTCTTTAACCCCTGAAAGAAAAAATAAAGCATCAGTCATATTCTATGGATCCGTTGGGTCCCAAAATAATAATAAAAAAAGAGCATTCAAGAATGAGGAGCACAAATGTGACAGCCACATGATTACACATTCATAGACCTAATCATTTGTCGGGTTCGGGTTGGGTTTTACAAAATCCAATAAAAAAATCAGCCGGTCCAAACCTGACCCGGTGCACCGGGTCACAATTCCTGGCCCGAATCCAACCTGAAACCCGACCCGAACCCGCATGGTTGATTTTGCAATTTTTTCGGACCCGAACTCAACCCGACCCGACGATCAGGCTTCAAATCGAGACCTAACCTAACCCAGTGCATTGGTCGGGCCGGGTCGGGCTACCCATGAGCAGGTCTACACATACAAGAATACCTTAGCTCCATAATTAAGGTCGTGCCACTCTAAACCTTGAGCTTCCAATTTTGTTGTTGGATTTGACGAAGTAATACTACTATAGGTGGTTGCTTAGTACAAATCAAAAAGAGTGTCTGTAAGATCAAGCCTCCCATGGGCGGAATGATTTTGGTAATTGATGGCAACTAGGCCGTACAGCTGGAACGTCAAGGATAAGGACCTTTCTGTTTTTATAGTTATTCTGATTTCCTTGTGTGCGTTTTTGGCTCGACCACACCTCTCTGGTTGCAGGGTCCCACTGAGCACAGGTTCAAAAACATCAGCCGTGGTTCCATGGGGTTCTGAGAGTGCCAGTGTTAGTCTTGAGCAAACCATCTAGAGCAAGTATACCTGTCTAGGTTCGAGAGAGTTCGGGGAGCGACAGCTGTCGGGGTTTCGTAGCCTCTCAGCAACCCAAGCCAGATATTTGTTTTAGGCGCAAAACTTCCCGCCCAAATGATCTAAACCTCCCGCCGATTTCACAAGTCGATAAGGTAGGCCCACAACCCTAGGTGTGATGTCGGGCGAAGTCGGTAGAGCCAAAATCCAAGTGGGGCAAAAAAATTACAGCTTATATAGTGCGGAGCAAACCGACCTACCGAGGAGTACCGGGCCGGGCTAACTACGAGATCGTAACGAACTCGTACATGCCAAATACGTCCCGAGGTAGATAAGGTAGACTCCAATTCTTGGGGATCACGACTCCTATTCCAATCCGGGAAACCACGTCCGGGTCTTCACGTAGCCGTGCAGAACTCTTGTTCAAGTAGGACTCAAACAGGAATCCTAGGCCGTTACGCACCGTGCCAGCCAAGAAGCTGTTCGGCAGGATGCTTATGGGCCTGATAGAACCTTCCAGGGAGCCAGGCCCTAGGAAGCTGTTCGATTGGGCCGTCAGGGAGTGGGCCATGGCAATGGGCCGTAATTTTATCCCCGACAGGTACTAATAACGCTTTACAAAGCAAGTCAAACGAAATTGATCCGAATCTTGAGACTATCTCGAAAAGCTCTCAAAATTCAATCATTTCAGCCGTTCAGATCAGTCCAAAAGAACAAGACCTAAATTACATAAATGAACAGGAGATGCTTGCCCATTCGCCTCTCTCTTCTCTCTTCATCCTTTCTCGTAGTGTCTGCCTTTTGTTCAAACATTCATATTTGGATTTTGGAATGCAATGTATGATTTTATTTTATTTTTTTCAAAAAAAACGCCAAATTTTAATCGTTCCTTTTTAGCCTCGGATGCTTAGTTTCTTAAATTCATGTGTTATTTGTTAAAAAATTAGGTGATTGGTACCAAGTAGGGGCAGGTAGAACCAAATTTAGGAGTTCAAACAAGCAAACGTGGTATTTTTTGTTTTTTTTAAATAATATGGGTGACCAAGAGTAAAAAAGTTTAATAGCACACATGCCATGCTATTATAGAGTTACAAGTTTTAATTGTATATTTAAAACAAGAGGCATGTTTTTCAACTACTATACAATTCTATAATAATATATACTCCTACACAATTCGTCCTATAAAAAGTTTTTATTTTTTTTCTTCATAATACTCACTTTCCCTAAGAAAGCCCTCGGTTAACCATTTCTTGCCTTGCATGACAGTGACCATCCAAAGAATGATTTCAACATCCTGATCGACGCTTGAAACCTTTCGTGTCGGGTCAATGGCTTCGTGTTTAATAAAAACCAGTCTATTAATTATGATTTATGACCTCTTTAACCCCTGAAAGAAAGAAAAAAGCATCAGTCATATTCTATGGATTCGTTGGGTCCCAAAAAAAAAAAAGAGGATTCAAGAATGAGGAGCACAAATGTGACAGCCACATGATTACGCATACATAGACCTAATTAATCGTTTGTCGGGTTCGGGTCGGGTTTTCCAAAATCCAATAAAAAATCAGCTGGTCCGAGCCTGACCCGGTGCACCGAGTCACAATTATGGGCCCGAATCCAACCTGAAACCCGACCCGAACCTGCACGTTTGATTTTGCAATTTTTTCGGACCCGAACTCAACCCGACCCGACGGTCGGGCTTCAAATCGAGGCCTAACCTAACCTGGTGCATTGGTTGGGCCGGGTCGGGTTGGACTACCCATGAGCAGGTCTACACATACAAGAATACCTTAGCTCCATAACTAAGGTCGTGTCACTCTAAACCTCGAGCTTCCAATTTTGTTGTTGGATTTGACGAAGTAATACTACCATAGGTGGTTGCTTAGTACAAATCATAAAGAGTGTCATGACCCCATACATCTAGATATATCATATGGGGCTACAAGTTGTGACCGTAATCTACTGAGAGAACAACCTTCTCTCATAAGATGTTCTAATGAAGGTCGAGCCTTCGTCAGATCCTCACTAGACTACCTCAACAGGAGGAGTGCTCACCCTTTTAAGATGGTTTCTATCTATATGTGAGATGGGACTATGAATGTAACATATGGCGAGGAGTGCTCATCCTTTTAAGGTGGATATAAAGCCATGGAAATCGACAACCGACGTTGTTTGTCTAGAATCCACATTTTATTCAAACTTCCATATTTAGAATATGTGATATTTTTAGAAAATCTATGATTTTTTTTTCTTGTCGACCTCATGCGTGGTTTCCATTAAATTCATGTACTTTCTATTAAAGTCATGCTTACAAAGTAGGGATTCAATAAATAGTTCCAAAAAAACACGGGTGATTGTCTGATTGGTACATGGTAGGGTCGGTAAAAAAGAAATAATTTTAGAATTAAAATTCTAATTTAAAATCATTTGAAAAAATAACTTATCGAGTTCAAACAAAAATAGAAAACAATTTTTTTACCCGGCTTCGGAAAAAAGTATACTGAATATTTTAAGGAAGTCATTTATTGAGAGTGACATTTTGACAAAAAAAAAGAAAAAAAGAAAATCGTCTTTCGATCGAGCGAGCTCATGTCCTGAGCAGGGACTTGGTGACGAGCCATGGCTTTTAATTCAGAGGGTAACTAGGGTTTACAATTTTTTTGCCTTGCATGATGGCGATCGTCCAAATTATGATTAGTTATATCTCGAGGTGTTTGAACCAAGTCTATGTCATTATTTTAATATAAAAACTGCATAAATTCACTAATAATTTATGGCTTGTTCAACCCTGCGAACCAAAAAAATGCATCCTTCATTTTTCTATGATTAACCTTCCTCACAAAAAAAACGTGACAAACCTTGTGATTACACACAAATACTTTTTTTTTTGCATAGTTGTTGTCCCCTTTAGCGTCATAGCTCTCAACTTCATGGTTGGAGTCTACGCTATTACTGTAAATCACGGCGTAGGTAGATGTTTGCTTTTTCAAGGAGCAATTAATGTAGATGAGTGCTCACAAAGGTATGCCTCCACCACCATTAGTGCCGTGAACAAGTTCAAAGTACTCACATGTGCCAACAAGGTGTATGGTGGTTATGTTGGCAACAAGTCATTGACTATTTTGAAACCACCCATGCACACCCTAACGATGACAAGTAGATACGGAATTGTCAACCCTTGTCGCCCACTTAGACTTCATGAAGGTTTCCTCTATAACCTCATCTCCTCTGATGACAACATGCATTGAGGGATGGGAAGTGGATGGGTAGAGTGCAGTGGATTTGGAAGATGTATATATAGAGAGGCATGAGGAGGCGAGGCTAGGGTGGAGGTGGGTGGCCACATATGTCCGAACAACCATGGAGACGAGTGGGGAGGGATGAGCGTGTGGTGGCCAAAAGTTCAATTTTTAGCATGGAATTTATGTGCCATTGTTTTTCATATAAAAGGATATTCTTTTTTCAAGAAATAATATAGTTAATTTTAGCATATCAGTGCAAGTGATGACAATTATGTAGCATACGCCTTTTGTTCAAATTTAAAACATTGTTTTCTTTTAAGAAAACATTAAATTTAACTATGTTCTATTAACTCCTTACAAAGTTTCTATGAAATTATGTGTCATAAAGAGAGCCTCGATTAGGTTAAATTAGATTCATCTGTTCTAAGAAGAGCTTCCCTCAATTATGAACTATCACTTGTGATTGAGATAGGTGAAAACTAGGGTTCATTACCTCTTGCCTCGATCATAGGCGTCCAAAGTACACTCGAATATTTAGACACTTGAACAATTTTTTGTGTGGTTCATGCAGTTGTTTCAAAGGAAAAATGCTTTGATTTATGATTTATGGCTTGCTCAACACTTGAAAGGAAAAATATACCAACAACTAGAGCTATTTTTTGGGTTTCAAAGTTTTATTTCTCCAGAAAATGACAGAGGTTGTAAAATACTGGTATCATTAAACTCTCAATGGACAACTATGCCCCTTGTGCATTTGCCAATAAAGAGAAGGAAAATAAAATAAAATAAAAACATTTATAGAATGTGACATATGTTGGTCTAAATTGTGTAAATATATCATGCCAAGCAGAAAGATGCCTCTTTTTCTCTCTTTCAATCTTCCTTTTGTCTCTCTCTCAGTGTTCACCTAGACGCTAAATGCTGGACGGACGGTCACCCACCGTCTAGCTTCTAGACGGTTTAGACGACTATTAGACGCGTTTAGACGAATTAGACGTTTTCTACTGTACCAACAAAAATACCAGCAAATATGCAAAGAAAATTGCTATGGAAATCATACTTCTATACATGCACACTATATTTTTCAAGTGAGATATTTGGGGCGTACATTTCAGAGGCAGGTTCATCTTGAATCTACATTCCCGCAACCCTAATTCCTGTTCTTGCAGCCATGCTTGGGCTAATATCCCCTCAAATGGGCGCGCGGCTTGCCTAATTTTTTCGTTTTCCCGCTCGCTACATCGTTGCCCATAGCCCCCATGCCATTCAGTCGAACTGTCATTGCCTAGATGCATGTCTAGACAGCCGCATTCGTCGTCTAGTCGCGTCCAGCGCTGTTCAATGCAACCGTCTAGACCGTCCAGGACCGTTTTTGACCGTCTAGATGGTCTAGTCGTCTAGCTCTTGCGACCAAGGCCTAAACTAGACGGAATGCCGTCGTCCAACGTCTAGACATCGTCTAGACCGTCTAGACGCGCGTCTAGGCGAACACTGCTCTCTTTCTGTGACTGAATGTGATCTTCCTTTTGATATGTATCTGAATGTGCTAGCATACTACCACTACCAGAGAGAGAGAGAGAGAGGGGGGGGGGAGAGAGAGAGAGAGAGAGAGAGAGAGAAGCACATGACAAAAACTCATAATGTCCAACACTTAAACAGTGAGCCTATGCAAAAATATTAGTATCCCATGTATTGACGTATGTATATTGATTACATAAATTTTGGCACCAGAATGTGCCACCAGATTTCTATGTATAAAGGAGAAAAAAGAGGAGCATACAAAACAAAAATTACAATGTCCATTACTTCAAAATTAATGAGCCACTACAAACAAAAAGTATGCAATGTATTGACATGTGTTGATCACATGAATTTGGTTTTTACCCTAGAATGTGCCAACAGATAGTCACAGCTAGAAGAGGAAAAAAAGAGAGAACCATAGGAAACAAAACTCATGATGCCCAATACTTCAAAACCAAGCCTCCACAAAAATCAGTGTGCCATATATTGGTTATATGTTGATCACATGAATTTTGATACCAGAATATGCCAACATATGGCTACTACTTGAAGTGTAAAGGAGACAAAAAGAGCCATAGGAAACAATTTCACAATGACCAACACCTCAAAAGTGACCCTTTTGTCTCTTGACCACACCTTTTGGTTTGCTTTTCTTGTAAGTTCTAAGCTGTGTGGTTTTGGAGTCTGTTCATGCTATAGGCATCGCCCCACATCATGAAATTGGCGAGGATATAAGAACGAGTTAAAACTCCAGTTCACTAGACAAGTGTAAAGTATGTCTCTTTGCTAGTTTGTTTCTTCTGTTCATGCACTTTTTCCTGTGTCGTGAAGTTCATAAGCTTTGCTTGTACATGTTGAGTTGCATGGCACCTGACGCGAACGAGTAGTTGTCTTTCTGTTTTTCACTTGTCTGTCTCCACATTGGTATAGATTAAGGCAATGTGATAAGAGCCATAGATCAGGTATCATGTTCTTTGTTACAACATTATTTGGAATAGAAATACTATCTGTATGTTAGAATTTGGAATCAAAGTAGAGTTTCAGATAAATTCTTGTAGAAGCTAGTGGTTTTTACCACAGATACTTGTGTTGTCTAGTTATAGTTCTCTTTGTAACTTTTATTAATGAGTAATAGAGGTTTGTCCCCAAAAGATAAAATATAGTTGTATCTAGAATGTGCATGGTACTGACTTATGATTGGCCTTAGCAAACATTTAAAAACTAGCTAATACTAAAATGGCAAGGCACCATGACATTCATTAGACTTCCTCGGTTAAGTAAAAAATTTTACAAGCTAAGCCTAGCCGATAACTTGAATAAGAAAATCATGAAAAGCAACGAAAAAAAAGATCGAAATAATACATTGTCATTGCACAATGCAAAAACGCTATGCCATAAAAAAGTACGTAGGTGATTATGCGTGGAAAAAGGATAGGTGATTTGAAGCTATGCAAGGCAATCAATTAATTAAACTCCAAAACCTGCAAATTAGGAAACATCACATGCCCAAAGAAGCAAATAAGAACATTCATAAGCAAATGTTAAGTACTGATTACATTAGATTTTACACCAACGCTAGGTTCTTGGGCTTATTATTCATCACCACGGTATGCACACCACCATACATTCTTCATTACACCGCTGGAACTCAAAGATTCATCTATTATCTAAAACTGGCATGCATATAGCAATGCAAGATAAGAATAGCGCCAGCTCTAGACAATGCCACATGTAAACTGCATATACTAGCAAGGTGAATATGTAATCACCGGCAATCGGCAAATGTAGCCTACATAGAATCAAGTCCCCCAGAAGGCTGAACACCATGCCCTCCAACACCGTCATCATGCAAGTCCACCATTGAGTTCTTGGTCATTTCGACGCTTCCTTTTGTTGTCTCTACAGGCATTTTAACAATCTTGTCACCCTGGGGCATGTCACTACTCACTTGGTCAGGGTACAGCTCCACATTCTCTGGGCACACCGTCTCCTCCACAGCCACTTCCAATGACCTCCTGAAATACTCTTCCTCGTCTAGATTTCCACAATAGCGATACAGAAAATAAGAATCATGCCATCCAAGATCACCATACAGCAACCCTGGTGTGGATACCACCAGTGATGCATCAAATTCCTCATCGCTTCCTTGTGAAACCCCTGTGGTTGTGTTTACGATCAATTGATCACCTTGTGGCGCATCATTGCTCACTGTCACTGGTTCTGGAAATACCTCTACCACCTCAGAGTTTTGCTCCATCTCCCTTGCTGCTTCTTCCATCGATGTCTTGCCGTGTACCTCCTTGGTGAGATTTCTGTTTTCATCTAGAATGTTGTTCACCATTGCCCTCTCTTGATGGCCAGCATATATAGAATCCGTAGGCTGTTCTAGCTCTTCTCCAGGACCAGCAGTCCAACTGTAGGCACATTCGAGTGACCCTCCACCATCCCTTCCATAGTTTATATTGCTATTTTCAGCTAGAATTTTACTGGAAATATCTGTTGCTCCACAATACAATTCAAAATCTACTGGTGACGTCCATGCTATCTCCTTTCCTAATGTGCAACTGCCGTTCCCTGCATAGGTCAGTTTGTCATTCTTAGCTAGACTATTGTTTACCATGTACACCTCTTCAAGCAGGTCAGGCTGCTTCAACTGTGTGATTGACCCTGCAAGCTCTTCTCCAACTGAACCATAGCTTATGCTTGTACTTGATTCATTTTCCCAGGATATTTTCTTTTTCTTTTTCTTTTTATTCTCATCATTGTCTGAATCGGGCAGGATCACAGCCTCACTTGTGCCATCAGACTTTGAGAACCAGCGGACTCTTTTCATAAGGTTATTCTTCCAGTGGTTTTTTATCTCAAGGTTGCTTCTTCCAGGAAGATATTTAGCTATAGTAGCCGATCTATAGGCAAAAAAAATATATAATGAACAATTATTTATCATGCAAGCATATATTATCATGATATTTAGCTTGCAGTCTTGCTCTAAATTTTCACCATATTTATGATACACAATATCAAAGTACGATAATTAGTAACCACTTTATGCAATTCTCGGTGTTGCTAACACAAATTCAAATGGACGGAAAGTCATATTTTTGTTCATGTTGAAAAAAAATACTTAATGAATACGAACAATGCACACCTAAAGTGATAGTTAGCTAAGCCAAAGATAAGTAGACCCACCATCATATGGAAGAACAACATTTGTCTTTTCAAAATAAAACAAATGGAAATGAAAATGAAAATAATAATACAACAAAAAATGGCATTATAAAAGATGCAAACAATTAAAATTAACAACCAAACGTGTAACATGATTGGCAATCTCCTGACAACATGGATTTCGAACTAAAATGTAATATGTAGCATAGGCCATAGATGAAAATATTGTTGTCCAGAAAGAAAAGGTATGATGTGCAAAAGTATATCGTAGCACAGCCATGGATAAAGGCAAGTATTGAATTATTGATACTAGTAAAATGGTAATACCTGTTTCCTAGTACTTGATGGAGCCTAACAATGGTTTCTTCCTCCTCTTTTGTGAAGTTCCCAATCTTGAAGTCGTCCCTAAGGTAGTCATTCCACCTCGAATTGCAGCTTTTCGCCGATCTTGTCAACCCTTCCAACACATACACAAAATAAGGAAAGGAAAAGGTGAACTCAAAACTCAAAAAACACCTAGATGAATTGGCAATTCCTCCATATATATGCCATGGCAAGGAAAAAAACAGATAAGATGAACTCTGTCTAATCATTAAATGCTATATCATCCTTCCCTGAAGAAGTAACATAAAGGGATGCAAAGAAAATAACACCAACAAAACCACAAAACCTTTGCACAGAAGCACCATGAATTACAAGGGAGAAAAAAATACCAGCTTTTTCAGGGAGGGATGCCCAATCCCAGGTTCCTGCTTCATGCTCCTTGATGAAGCGAATTAACTTTGCATCCTCCTCTGGAGACCATCTCAGTGGTTTGTGATCTCTCCCCATATCCAATATTTTTGTTAAAGAAATGTGTTCAGGTGTTTGCTGAAGAGAGGGTGTGTGAGAGAGATAGGAAACATGTTGGATTTATAGTGTGCTAGTGCTAGAGATGTTATTAAAGGTTTTGGGCTGTCACACACAACCTAGAAGGAGAGTGTTTGTATCTTAGTTGTAGAGAGTGTGTGTGAGTGTCTATCTCAAGAAAAAACTCCCTGTCAAAAGAGAGTGAAGTAGATGACAAACAAAAACAGAAGGAAAGGTGTATCAAACAAAGCTGCACAGCACATAGTATGATCTACTCTAATAAACCAACAAACATTTGCATGCCATAATGCCATCAAGAATCACATTCTGACTGTGATCCAGAACAAATGCTTGGCATTCCAAACACGCAATAGCAGGCACACTGATTAATTCAAACACCAGATCATGGCGTGGTGTGTTGAGCGCACCACAGTGCTAGCAAGCAATGAACATGTGATTCTTGGTTCTTACCAAATTAATATCACCGTGGAGCTTCATCCGACACAGCAATCCGCATGCATGCAGCAGATGAGAGCGTTGGTTGGCCGTCTACACGTGTTAATCCATCGTTTTTCAAAAAATGATTCTTGGAGAGCGAAATAACGTTGGTTAATTACCCGCTGAATGCACAGAGCTTCTTGAGTCTTGACCCCATGGAGAATGCTCTCAGGAGAAGCTCCCGATCCACGCTACTCTCTCCATCTCCTCCTCCCCCGGTGCTTACTGCTTCCTTGTGGCCGCTGCCCAGTCGAGCCCATGGCGATGGCGGTACACGGCTTGCCGTCGAGCAAGCTCCGGCGACACCAAGATTTGGTGGCCAAGAACGGCGCATATTGGGTCGCCTGGGACCTGGGTTACGATTCCATTGAACTTGAACGCTACTCTGGGCTGCCGGAACAGCTCGTAGACATGAGTACGTAGGGGAAGGAGAAGGAAGGAGGTGGTGGTCGTGAGGGAGGAGGGGCTCGTCGTCGCCATCCACTGATCCACGAGCTATTATCTGCTGTAGTTGCTCCTCTCTGATCCATAGCGAGCTCCCTCATTCCTCACAAGTTTGATTGACCTAAAACTCATGGGCAGGATTTTTCTTTGGGTCAGTGAAATCCGGCAATTTCGGTTCAGAACGTAATTTTTGGCTTTGTGAAATTTAAATCCCTGCTCATGTGTACTTTACTAATGCGATGGTTACCATGTTTGATTAACCTACGACTCAATTCTTTTATAACAATCCCTATTTGAATGGAACTTTCAAAATTTTTACTGTTATATCGACGAATTTATAATGCGAGGGGCACAAACTATATGTCTTTATTACTTGGTCCTCCCATCTAGTTGTGCCTTAATATTGGTCGTAGTTTGACTTGTTGATCATTTCGGAACCGGCTGTTAATGTTGTAAAGTTTATAGTGAGAATATATGAAAGTAATGCATCAATTTTTCTGACAGTAATACTAAAATATGTATCTACTCTTTTATTACTTTTACTAGTATATTGTTTTACCATAAAAGGAAATTTTATTGTTCATATGTCATGACATATAAAAATGATCGAGCTGGAACGCACCTTTGAACGTTTAGCTGTGGAGAGAGAAAAACAATAGCAAGGTAAACTATTTTTCCCTGCAGGTTATTTTTAATACTACCCACTGGCTGCGGTCTTGGGTTGTGCTACAGAAGCAGGAGCTACAATCTTCAGTTATGGAGGCTACGCATCGTTTGGTGCAGGTGGCCAAGGGTTTTTTTTTCCCAAGCTCATGGATGATGTTCTAGTCGAAGGATTACTGAGAGTGTGTTTGTTCTTCCTTTTGGCTGTGTATATCTTGTATGCAGAGGCCGGGGGTTTATTTTCAAGATTTTATATCAACTCGATGTTTGGTTCTTGAAAGTAATCTTTTCTTCCATTTCAAAAAAAAAACTATTTTTCCCTATTATTGTTTAATCCATTAGACTTTGATAATCATGGTTATTGTCATGAAACATGCTATTTTAATTGTTGGTTCTGTTTAACATGCTATTATTAATATCACAACATACAACCTACCACCTATTACTAATATTACAACATATAACCTACAACTAGGGGTGGGGCTAGACGAAAAATAATAGAAATTCACTCACACACTAGCAGTTGAAATTTTCTACGTGGTGTACAACTAGTAGGTTTGGGAGGTACACTTATTGGGAACAATCTAGCTCCGCCACTGCCTACAATCTATTACTAATATAACAACATATAATCTATCATTGACACTTGATATGTTCGATTGTTTCATGTGGTTCGTCTAAACCGTAATGCATAACAAAACAATTGTCACATAAATTATAATACGATTTAACAAAGTATGATAACGATTATAACCTAGTTCTCACATTTTTTCAAGATTTATTCTCGAGAATTATTAGTGGTAAGGTACACACGTGCATATGCCTTGCTGTTACTTTGCAGTTTCTAGCGTATGTTCGGACGCACATATGTATGTGGTGGGGTGAGTTTGTGTGCACCCTCAAAAAAATAGGTTGAGCAGAGCTCACATAGAGAATATGAACATTAATGAAGTGATGGTGTAACAGGAAGAAATAGGATA
This sequence comes from Raddia distichophylla, assembly GCA_005191435.1. Classification (NCBI taxonomy): domain Eukaryota; kingdom Viridiplantae; phylum Streptophyta; class Magnoliopsida; order Poales; family Poaceae; genus Raddia; species Raddia distichophylla. The sequence continues at coordinate 221,143 of SPJY01025704.1, read as the reverse complement.
AGACATAAGCTATGCCTCAAAACTGTGAATTAATTTGTATACAAACAGGTTAAAACAATCTATACTCATAGCGAGTTCAGTATTTGGTTATTCGTAATTCTTTCGGCCTCTTATTTTCCATGAATTTTTGTAGCTATATATGCCTTTATTGTGCCTTTTATTTTTCATTATTTATTTAGCTATAACCAAGCAATGGAAGAGGTCATATTCTTTTTCTCCAGGGGAAACTGAAATTATAACCATGCAAAAATAAAGCAATCAAAGCCATTCCTTGTTAATTGTCGTTGTCGCTATTGAAGTAAAATTTCACAGCTAAATCATATACGGTATTCAGAATCACAGACAAATTCGTGCTCATAGTAATAATTCACCATAATAAAACCATAGAATTCAAGAACAACTAATATCCACTTTAAAATAATCGTACAATTTGATCTGTTTGCAAGCTCATAACGTGAAGTGTCGCCGCATTGCGATGTGACAAGATTCAACAGAGTCATGGTGAATGGTGTCTGTTCACATCTCAAGTTTGCTTGCAAGGTACCAGGAGTGCATGGCCAGGCTGCCGAATGCCATGATGTTAGCCAACGATGACAATCCATGGATCATCCCAAACTTTTTGTTCATCGAGGCAAGGGCAGGGTTATTTTTTGCCACTTGGACATTTTTTGACCAGCCAACCTCCTCACCAATGCTCAGGTCCCTCTCGATCTTGTGCCTCTTCTTCATCATCTGCAACGAAGATGCAAACCACTTAATCATAAAATCAAGTAGCTGAACACTAACTACAAAATGTAGACAGAAAAGGGAGTTTTCTAGTTTGTCTAAATATAATCCCATAGATCATTTTTCGTATCAAAAACCAAAATCCATCAACAAAGTATACAAATAAAAAAAGTCGCTAGTAGTTGCTGCTTGAAAGAAAATTAACCATTTGTACCCTCACCAAGGAAGCCTTTCCCAGGGCACGTTACCAGTGGCCAAGGAAGAACATATTTAGCCAGAGTGTTGGTAGTACAAAACCACTGAATAAAACAAGTTTTCATAATACAGGGAACCATGCAAATTGAAAGAAAAAAAAAAGACCAAGCAGGTTTTGAAGTCCACCAGCACAATGAATGATTTGTAAGAAAGCATATCAATTAGATGCAACTTCCAACGAATAGGCATTTTAACCAAACACAAACTAGCAGAATTAACTGTTCTATGATCTTGCTACCCAGAGATTAAGATAACTAACACTCAACACATGCATTAGTGTCAGCTGTTGTGTGGTCAATCCCCAACGTTTAACCCTTAACCAAAAAAAAAGTTTACACAAATTATTTGGTTCCATTTCAAAAAAATTGCATTTTTTTCATAATATTACAAAAAAATATTTGGACCCTAAGCATATGATTTAAGTTGTTGGCACCTTTAACCTAGACTCCACAGAATTGTGGCGAATAAACCATACCACTCCACTCGTACGTCATATGTTCATAATACTGTCGCCATCGCATCCTTAACATACAATTTAACGAATAAAGATATCCAAAAGCAACTATTTCAGAGAACAGTTGTGTACCACATAGCGATGAGATGCATAACATAGAAGGCATATTTGTGAGAAAATACAAGGCATGCAATAAAAAATATATAGGTTGTAGATGCCACGTTATACAAGACATGCATTAAAAATAATGGCCTTGGTCCATAAACACCATATTATGCAGGGTATATTTGCGTAAAAATATTGGCTTTAGACCGTAGACACATATTTTTTGAACGAGTAGCTATTCATGTTATACAATAGATATATGTCTGAAAAAATTTGCTAGCTGTATCAATGAGCAACACATTAACATATGCATGAAAATAAATAGCATTAGGTTGTATTAATGAGCACTACATTATATTACAGTAAAATAAATAAATACATTGAAGACCCTTAAGATGAGCACTCACTTAAATGCCTACTCACAGAAACACCAAAAATTATAGCTTCATAATAAAGTAGCACAAAACAGCAACCTTTAGTACTAGAGTTCAATACATGAAAAGAACAAAACCTACAGGTCAATATTATTACCTTATCTCAAGTACATTGCTAGTGTTAGTTAATCCTAAACTAATTGATGTAAGAAGAGATGTGACTAAAAGTTTCCATTAATAGTTCAAATGACTACCTACTGTTTGCATTCAGTTGACAACTATTTTGCGGTGCAAGTGCCACTCTACAAGAAACTACATATCTAACAGGTAAAATAGTGAAATACTACTCTAATTCTACTACAATTCCAAAAAAGATTGTTTATTCAGGTATTCGAAACCACAACGTTAATACTAACATGTTCACTGCATCCGTTATAATCTTCTATGGAAGGCATCTAGCATAAAAAATTTCTTTAGGTTGTAGTTGCCATATTATACAAAATAATGAAATATGCATTAAAGAAAATGGCTTCAGTCCATAGCCACCATATTATACAGGGCATACATGCGTAAAAACATAGGTATATTACTGTAGCCATTCATATTTTCTGAAGAAGCAGATATTCATACTATACAGCACCATACATGCGTGAAGATGGTTGTATGAATAAGAAAACATTATACAGGGCATATAAGCATATAAGCAATAAAGTGAAGGCCTGCTCACAGAAACACAAACATTATAGCTTCATAATGGAGTAGCAAAAAAAAACCACCTTTTTAGACTACAGTTCAGTACATGAAAAAGAGGCTACAGCTCAATAATGTTACCTATTGGCAATAGACAATTAGATTGATACTGTTAGCCAATCATAAACCAATCGACGTATTAAGAGCTGTGTACTAAACGTGCTCAACATTTAACTTATCTATTTTACCTAATTATTTAGCTTATCTCCTAACTTTGAAAGCTTACAGAGGTGACTCAATCGTTTGACTCAAGATTTTTAGACATGCCTTCGAGATTAAAAAAAAACAGATTCAAAAAAACCAAATCTTCTGTTTTTTAAATGAAGATAAGCAAATAAATGAATAAGTCTGATGAGTCAAATAAGTGCAAAATAATAGGGCTGAATGAACACAGGAGCTGTCGCATTCAATTGACAACTATTTTTTATGTATATATAATAGTTAATCCTCTACTCTCGTTCTCCTACAATTTCACACAAGATTATATTTAGAAGTCGCAAATACTATAGTATCTAGTGTAATAATGAGTAAACCAAAACCGCCTGAATTAGCACAACAAATGTATCATTTTCAGCAAATCAACACAGGGAATCTCACCTCGATGGTCATGGGGGTGAAGACAAGCAGGTTGGAGAGGTCGAAGCCGAGCGCGGCGAGGAGGAACCCGAGCTGGTAGCGCTCTACGGCCGACGCCGTCTTCCACGGGTGGAGGTAGGCGAAGGCGGCGACGGAGACGGCGGCGCAGACGGAGATGAGCGTGAAGTAGGCCGGGAACATCTTCCCCTGCAGGTTCCCGAACTGGTGCCTCGGCAGATTCCTTCGGAGATCCCACCACCAAACTCAGTTCACAATCAATTTTTGGGCTTTCCAAGAGATCCTCGGTTCTTGGAGAGAAGACGAGAAAGGCGGGGTTTTGGGGCGCGGGGAAAGGAGGGGAGGGAGGAGGGCTCGGTGGATTACTTGAACATGATGATGCCGCCGATGAAGGTGGCCCAGAGCGCGGCGCCCCAGGAGGTGGCGAAGCAGAGGAGGTGCGCCACCTTGGCGGCCGTTACGGCGCCGGAGCCGGAGCGGGGGCCGAGGAGGGCGTCGGGGGCGAAGACGACGCCCGCCGCGAAGAAGCACACCGCCGCCAGGAACCGCGTCGCCCACCCCATCGCTCGCCGGCCGTGAGATCGAGAGAGAGAGGCGGTGGCGTTTGGGGAGTCGAGGCGTCCTTGGGAGGAGGTCGGCAGACGGCAGTTGCTCGCTGGATCACTTCGTTCTAGAGGCTGCAAGTCATCCACGTGATGTCGTGATTTCCAATTTTCTTGGTCACACTCTTGTTACAACACTTGTTTGGTTGGCCGTGTGAAGGCGGGCCTGCCGAGCGAACCGTCGCACCGGTTGTTTGGCTGCGATTGGGATCCTCCCACTTGCTTTTCTCTACAGTTGTGTCACTGACATATGAACCTCACATGCATAGGGTCCACATATCTGTGACCCACTGTCCTCCGCAGTAAGTCAAAGGATCTGGTTCCGTTTGACTGTCCATTAGCACTCAGAGTCGGATCAGTCTCATACAAAAACAATGTTTGGGTCTAGTTTTAGAAAAACATCTACATCAATCATTCCTCTTGAGCCAGACCATACCAGTGATGTATGAGGGGAACACGGGCGAGCGACACGAGCAGCTGCTATACCGACAACCTTGGGGCCACTGGTTCTAGAGGTAGTGAGGTGGTGGTTTTCGAGGAAGTTCGATTTGGTGACAGTAGAGCTCGGGGAGCCTGGATCCGGCGGCGCTGGACCTCGGGACACCCGAATCCAGCCGTGGTACAGCTCGAGGTCATCAAAGTTGGAACCGATCGAGGAAGGACACGATGACGACGGATTTGGTCAGGGGAGGATGCGATGACGAAGGAGGAGGTCATTGGTGCTCGAAAGAGGGTGCGATAATATGGGAAGAGGTCGCTGGAGCTCGAGACGATGAGCTCGAGGTGGTGCGGGTGCAGCCAACCAAATGTTGGCTCCACCTAGCGAGGCAAAGGTGATGCAGTGCAACCAAACAAGCCAGTGTGAACAACCTCAACCCGGCTCCACTAGACATAACCGTCACAGCCGATGCAGGTTGGGCACAAATAGGAACCAAACACATACTTAAAAAACATTTTTACTCTAAAAAGTACGAGAGCGACTCCAGCACAGGCGACTGTGTTTTTTCCAAAACACGGCCACCTTGCTAGCTCGCCCTCCTCCTCCCTTACCTCTTCCCGATAGCGCTGCCATCCTCATCCCCTATCTTGTTCTTCGGGGATGGTCCTTCCCTACAGTCACCACCTTCACGAGATCATTCATTGTGGTTCTCCTTCGAGTGAAATTTGCTTCGGTTTAATTTAGTTTAGTCAAAAGTTAAAGGCCCTTAAAAAATTGAAAAAGTTTTAAAAAAATAAAATATTTTTAAAACCTTTGAGAAAAATTGTACAAAGTCTTAAAAAAATTATTACAAAATGTTATACTGTATAATAATTTTGGCTCAATCAGACTAAATCAAACCGAACGGTAAATTAAAGAGGCCCTGTATATGTCATCGTCGCTCCAAGAGGCCCGTTCATGTAGCCAGTGTGGGAGGAGGGCAGCATGTGTTTTTAGGACCGATCTACATTTCAGGACGAAGAGAGCAAGATTTAGCACAAACAGCTTAGTAGCACATGTCTGGTTAGTAACCTAAGCATGCACGAGATGAGATATGCTACCAGCAAGTTAGCCTCAAATTACACAGGTAGATTTTAGTCGATCTGAACCATTGCTTTAAACGGGGGCATTCCAAGGGAAGCTTCAATGCATTGTGTTCAGGATTTTGATTCTCGAGGACTCGAACAATTTGCAGCAGCTAGATACAGCACTTGGGGCCAGTGCTCTTCAAATCAACAATCACAGGGATCTCTGGTCAAGAGGTTGGCAACTGCACAGCTTGGACAGTGCGTTGACAGCGAAGGTTAGGATGGACCTTGGAGCCACTGTACAGGGATATTATATTGCACCTACTGATAAAAATTCAAAAGGAAACCCCTTAACCGAAAATTTCGCTTGGGCCTGAGGAAGACTCCTTAACTTTTGTTTCTGCAAGATGTGGGCTGTTTATTTATTCCAAAGAAGAATGTTTGCATGTATATAACTGCGAGAATCCTTTCAGGAGCCGGTATCCCTGTAAAATCAATAAGGCAAATGAGGAAACCTATTAATGAGTTGAGAACACTCCAAAGGTCAAAGGAGAAATAAGTTTTCTGAACTCTTTCATTTTGAATGGCCATAGCTCTAAAAAAAGAAATTCAAAGTAACGCTGAAAATACAGCGCTTAACTTTATTGTTAGTTCGCGGTATTTTCCTTCAAAGTAGACAAAAGTGCAAAGCCACTATAGTGAAGCTAATTATTTAATACTATAAGCGAATTTACCCAAAAAAATGATAAAAAGGAACCGAGGAAACATACTTATTTGTTCTGCAAAGTTTTTCAGATGGAAAAAACATACATTCTTGAAATGCAATTTATTCCACTGAACACAATCTCCCAGTGCTGAGAAGGTCCAAATGCTTACTCTGGAAACATCATTTAAAAAAGAGAGCATTACATACCTAATGTTGGCAAAACTATTAATCATCATGCATGACTAAAAACACAGAGTAGGAGAAAACATTCGCTGTGAAGGAAAAAAGCAATTATTTCCATTGATGCTGTTTTACATACCTAAGCAGGGATGAGGATATTATGCACCATTTATAGCAGGAGAGGGCAACACTCATGTATCAAAGAGCATGGAATCAACAAGCCACGGTTTACACATTAACAACCCAGACAGGAATTTCAGGCTTTAAGCTCAGATTAGAACCACAACCGAACTGAGCATTCCTATTGTGAAATTTATTCATCAACTCTCCTGCCTCACTGAATCGACCCATTTTAGTAAGCACACCAACAATTGGCCAATAAAATTGAAGATTCCTCGTATCACAGCCACTGGATTCCATTTGATGTAGAATGTCTTTGGCCTCATCAACTCTTCTTTCATCACATAGAGCTTTTACCAGGGTATTGTATGTTAAACTATCTGGAACTGCACCAGATTTCAACATGACATTAAAAATATTCTGAGCTTTATCTATCTTTTTCATCCGGCAGAAACTCATAACGAAAGCATTGAAAGAATAAGCATCAGGAGTAATGCCATCTATTTTCATTTTATTAAGAAGATCAATGGCCTTGTTAACTTGTCCTACTGAACAAAGTGCACGAATTAGTACATTGTAACTATGAGCATTTGGTCGCACTCCCCACTCTGCCATCTCATGGAAGCAATCAAAAGCATCATCCAGTTGATGGTTGTGACAAAGCCCATCAATGAGGGAGGTAAAAGTAATAATATCAGGCATGAATCCGTGTTCGATAAGCATCTTAAGGATAGCCTTAGCATTGTGTACATTCCCTAATTTGGAGTGTCCACTTATTAGTGTGTTAAAGGTGACAAGAGTTGGAAGGAAACCTTTCACCCCCATTTCTTTGACAATCTCTGTTGCCTTATCCACTGAGCCTGCCTTCACGAGGCAATCAATCACCATGTTGTAAGATGTCACGCTAGACAAGAGCCCATTTAAAACCATGTGATCTAAATAGTGATGTGCCTTGGAAAAATTCTTGCAGTTGAGTAAGGATTTGATGATCACAATATAGACATCAAATCCTGGATTCCCACCAACCTTAATGAAATCATCTAGCAACTCACACAAATCACTCGGCTGTAGACATTTCACAGCACAGGATATCACCATGCCAAACATTCCATTGTGAAGGCGATAACCCCTAGGGCTCATCTTCTTCACAAGCTCAACTACCTCTTTGGCCATGTCATTCTTTGATAGGCAATACAGCATAGTGTGAAATCCACTTGGGTGCAGAGCAGGCTCACGCCCTAGCCACTCGCTCAACATCCTGTAAGCTCTGTCCCTCCCCAAGCACCGGAACGCACCATGAACCACTGTCCTGTATGTGGCCTCGCTCGGCGCCACACCCTTCTCTTTCATCCTCCCCAGCATGCCAACCGCATCATCCACTCTGCCTGCGTTACAGAATCCATCAACCAGCATTGTGTACGTAAACACATTTGGCTTAATCCCTGCCCTCTCCATCTGCTTCACCAGCCGGAGCGCCTCATCGACGATCCCACGCCGGCAAACACCGTGGACAAGGGCGTTGTAGGTGAAGCAGTCAGGCCGGCACCCATCGGCAGGCATCTGCTGGAACTTGAGGTACGCCGCGTCGACGGCGCCGGCCGCCACCGAGGCCGCGATCACCGCGTTGTACACCGCGGTGCTGGGCCTCAGCCCCAGGCGCGGGATTTGCACGAACACCTCGTGGGCGTAGTTCGCGAGGCCCAGCCTGCCCCAGCTCCCGATCAGCGCGCAGAGCAGCTCCTCGGAGACCTCGCACCCGCACTCCCTGATCTCCGCGACCAGCGCCGCGGACAGCACCACCGGCCCGCGCCGCCACAGCGCGTCGCCGAGGGCGCGCCGCACCGCGCTGTCCCGCGCGAAGTGGCGCCCGAACCGCGACGCCCAGACGAAGAGGCGGACGCAGAGGAGGGGCCCGCGGGGCGCCGCCGCGGCGGCGTGTATCACGCGGACGACAAAGCGCGGGCCCAGCCGCGGCAGCGCGGCGGCGAAGTCCGAGTTGAGCCGCGCGAACCAGCCTTCCTCGGCCAAGATCGACGCCGCGCGGGCAGGGTCGGCGGGTTCCGCCGGCCTCCGGCCGGATTGGGTGGAAAGGCTGGATCTTGGAGGGATTTGGCCGGAGATATTGGCGCGGAGGCGGAGGAGGAGAGCGTGGAGCCTCCTGCTCCTCATCTGCTTTTGACTGGGACTTGGAAAAATTCGGACTTTTTTCCGTTGGTTTGGGTTGGCTGCAAGGAGACCCCTGACCCTGAGTGAAAGCAAGACAAGCCAGGTGTTCAGCAAATCCTCTTTTTTTAAAAAACTGCTTATTTCGATTTAGATCGAAATCGTGATTTATATTTTTGCCCACAAAAATATTTCAAAATTTGAATTGAACAAAGAGAACGGTAGAAACAAAATCGTTATGAGATTTTCAGACAATGGTGTGAACGGGAAATATAATTATGTTTGCATGGAATCGATTGAATACATGGAGGATTAGATGCTGAAAAAACAAAAGAAATTGTAGAAAAATGGGAATGGCAAACAAATTTATATACCACTGGAAAATGACCACTTCATACATGTACCATTAAACAAGTGTGAAATCACCTTCATAACACTATACAATTGCAATTCTCACAAATATGCCATTACACAAATGTCCATCCTTCCTTCTTCGACCACCATACATCATATTCTCACACAGGCTATCGCTTTCCATCATCAAACGGATTGTTAAAGCTAGAAAATGTAGCTTGTGCAAGGGTTCTATTGAACATGGTCGTAGTATAGTACTCCCTCCATCAAAAAATACAAGGCGTATTTTGACTTAAAACAAGTCAAACTTAGGCCCAGTTCTTTTCAGCTTAATAGCTTAACGGCTTAAAGACTTATCTACATTTTAAAAAGCCGCATGCTTTGAGTTTTTTTAAGTCTGTTTTTTCACGGTTTTGAAGGTGGGTCATAACGATTTAAAAAGCAAGTCAAACGAAATGGATCCGAATCTCGAGACTAACTCGAGAAGCGCTTGAAATTCAGTCATTTCAGCCGTTAAGATCAGCTCAAAAGAATAGTGCTTAGTAAACTTTTATTAAAAAATAGTCTTGATGGGATTCGATTTCGTTGTGGAGTACAAGCCGGGTCGTGCCAACCGAGCTGCTGATGCGCTTTCCAGGGCCTTTGAACCACTGGTATTCTGTGCCGCCTTGTCTATACCTACCAGCTCTCTCATGGAGGCATGGCGGACTGAGCTTCAGGCACATCCAGAGGTCCAACAGCGTTGTACTCAGCTACTGGAAGGAGCTGCCTCTTCTGGTTCGGAGTGGACAGCGGTGGATGGACTACTTTTCCGCTCTGGCCGTCTCTTTGTGCCTACCTCTTCCAACCTTGGGCGTCGCATAGTTGCTGCTTATCATGATCTGACCCATGAGGGGATTCATAAGACATTGCACCGCATCAAACACCACTTCTTCTGGGACGGCGAGCGCCACACAGTTGAGTAGTACATTGTGGAGTGTATGGTGCGTCAGCAGTGCAAGTCCAGCACACAGTCCCCAGCAGGTCTTCTCCAGCCGTTGCCAGTACCACACCATGTTTGGGCAGACATCTCCATGGATTTTGTAGTTGGGTTACCCAAATCTCAGGGCATGACAACCCTCTTGGTGGTAGTTGACCGTCTATCCAAATATGGCCATTTCATTGCACTCAAGGGACCTTCCACAGCTTCCGCAGTTGCCGAGGTGTTCTTTGACAAGGTGGTGCGGCTCCATGGGGTTCCTGAGTCTATTGTTTCAGATCGAGACCCAGTGTTCACCAGCGCATTTTGGCAGATCTTCTTAAGCGTTGTGGTACCAACCTTCTCATGTCCTCCGCCTACCATCCACAGGCTAACGGACAAACTGAAGTGGTGAACCGTACAATTGAGATGTATCTTCGCTGCTTGGCCACCGACAATCCGTCTTCGTGGGTTAAGTGGCTCCCATGGGCAGAGTTTTGCTACAACACCTCCTACCATTCGGGCCTTCGCATGTCTCCCTTTGAGTTGGTCTACGGGCGTCCACCTCCAAGCCTTGTGCCTTACTCCCAGGGGGCGACAACCATTGATGCGGTGGACTATCAGCTAGTGGACCGCGACGCCCTGGTGGAGCAGGCACGCCAGCACCTCGCCACTGCTCAAAACAGAATGAAGTAGCTGCAGGATGCTCATCGCCGTGAAGTCGCGTACCCGGTGCACTCTTGGGTCTAGCTCCGTGTCCAACCTCATCGTCAGCTCTCGATGAGTCCATCGGGTCACAACAAGCTCTCTCCAAGGTTTTTCGGTCCTTACCAGATTGTGGCGCGAGTAGGAGCAGTGGCCTACCGACTTGCACTGCCACCTTCTGCTCGTATCCACGATGTGTTTCATGTGTCGCTCTTGAAGGCTTTCAAAGGTTCTCCCCTAGCTGAAGCTCCTTCTCTGCCAGTGGGCGTCTCGACCCCTGCCTCGCCAGTCCGGGTGATGCCATACCAATTGTTGGCTCAACGCTTCATTCGGGGACATCGTCAGTTTTTGGTCCATTGGGAGGGTGAGCCAGTGGATGAGACCACTTGGGTGGATGCGGTGGTTCTTCGTCGTTCTTACCCAGACTACAAGCTTGAGGACAAGCTTGTTGCCCAGGGGGGAAGTATTGATGCGGCTAAGGGCCTTGCTGGTGGGTTTGATCGGGTCTACTACCGTAGGGCCAAACCCCTGTCGGTTAGTTAGCACTTTGGATCGGTTCAATTATGTTTTGTTTCCTATTTTTATTGGTGGCTTGGCTATTGGCCGGCTGTGGTTGTTAGGGAGTGCGTGTGGTGTGTGTGGGTTGTGAGCCGCTTTGTTAGGGAGTAAGTTAGCAGCTCAAGGAGCAGGAACAAATGGAAAGGAAGCAGGAGAAAATGGCACGTTTTGTTGCCACCAAAAACAATCTCAGGCGCGCCGACGACAACCGGTCAGTGGCTCCGTTATAGCCAATTTACCTTAGACTTCGCCATCGGCAGCCACCTCGGCTGCGACGGCGAGCTCATCCAGCTCTCTTTCCGGTCTTCGACCGGGGACGAGGGCATTCCATCGCTGCCACCCAGAGCAGCCATATCAGCCCTCCTCAGCAGTAGTTCCAGAACTTGATAATTCTTCCCCAGGGGAATGATTGTGTTGCAGATTTCCTGTTGAAAAAAAAAAGAAGTGATGCAGATTCTTTGATTCTTTCTCAGACTTTTTCCATTTGTTCAGTCGCTGCAGCAATTTGCAGCATCATCGGTATAGCAGACAGCAAAACGAATACCCACAATGTTAAATAAGTCTAAAATACTCTCCTATTTTCTATATGGTAGAGACTATCCAGAATCTTCTCTAGTCTTTTATATATATCAGCTATATTTGACATTATTACTTAGTGGCTAAGTAAACTAGAAGTATCTATAACCCTCTTTGTGTAACCAGCAAAAGAAGTGTCTAGAACCTGTTGTAACTCTTATATATAGGTGTATTTGTATTTAGAGAATGTGAATGAACTAGTTCGGTTTGAATTTCCCATCCAGTTACTCATCTTCACCCTGCGGCTCTCCCTCTTTTCTTTCCCTTCCCTCCAACAGTGCCTAAAGTGCCTAAACCTCAGCGTTCCTATAGTTTTCTGTACTTTTTTCACATCAGTTACTTACTACTATTAGATGGTAGATGGTGTTAGCAGTGTGTGACTACACGAGCGGGTGAAAGTCATGTACATGGTGCAGCCCTATTAGCTATATTTTCTTTTCTGTTAGTAGCTGTTAGCTTATTGCTCGATGTTTTCCCCTCTATGTTTTTCCCCCTCTTATTTTGTGTAGCTATATGTACCAATATATACGTTGTCCCCTATAATTTTGCGATATAGAATTCGGTGCAATGGTTGGTTCCTGTGCTGAATATTTGGCGTCTATCACAACAAACCAGGGGTTTGGCAAAATCTCGTCATGTCTTTGTAACTTCACGTCTTCTTAAAACGGAAGGGATTTGATTCTGGTTATCTTACAAAGTTTCGAAAACATCTAAAAGTTGTTTTAAGATATCTTGTTTGGTTCAACTTTTATGGTACGCTGGTACATTATATTGTGCACAAGTCGAAAGCGGTTGAAATATACTAATCTAACGAAGAATCAAATTAATTTCATTAGATTTATATTCTTTAAAAGTCATGACGCATGTAGTGCATATATTCTAACAAATCTAATAAATTTATTAAATTTAAATTTGAAAATATTTTCTAATGATCATAAGAATGTTATTCCAATGAATGATATTATGAAAAAAATAAGCATATAATTATAATCTTAAATCCATATGCAAGAAAAACCATGCATTATATTTTATTTTTTTATCGAGTGCATTATATTTTTTGGAACAGAGAAAGTACTTTTGAGAAAATTACAGTTTCCCTTCTAAACTAAGCATCTGGATACCAAGATCAAACCCGAGAGGTTGAGTCCGAGGGAGAGGGTGTTTTTTGGGCTCGAGAGATTGAATAGATAGGGGCCCGCAAGTTGTGAATTCGGCGCTGAAGAAGAGATTGAATAGATAGGGTCAGATGTGTGATATCTGAAGAAGGGTTAAATCGAACCTTACACCTCTTGCTGATGGATCCACATATCTGTTCACAATCAAGATTAATATATGGACTAGGCTTGAGAACCTCAACCCTGGTCTCCCATTTAGTTCTGTCTCAGGTAGCGTACCCTAACCAAAACCCTCCATCTAATGTTGTTACTGTCCTTGACAATGACACGGAATTACTGATAAAGGAAGAACAAAGAAATTAAAATGAGTCATACTCGTGAATCATGATTAATGAAATAACTAGAGAACGCGATCAATGATGTGTTTAAGACAAAGGGATAAACGATCAAAATGAGTCGTACATCATCGTTGCAGACAATGCAACAAAAATTGCCATAGTGACGAACATGTTAGTTAGCTACATTGGTTGGCAAAGTAGCTAGCTTCAGTTGTTGGCCTGCATCTTCTTGCTCGTTGGCCAGCTCGTGTAGCACAGTCTGAAGATTCACCATGGTGTGTAAACCGTGATTCTCAACGTCCAATAGGAGAAAAAAAATTATTTTTGTCCAAGAGAGTGAAATTCGCATGAAGAAATGAAATCGGAGCCTTAAAAAACAAAACACCAAAAGCGATCAAATCAAAAACTCAAAAACAAAAGGAATCCACCAAAAAACCAGCAAAAAGCAAGTGTTGCCCTCGTTCGGCATGAGCTACTGCCGCCCTCCTATGCGAGGCCATCGCGCGACGCCTATTGTAGGCGCAGTGCGGATGTTGATCGAGTGCGGAACATGCGGAAACAAAATAAAAAAACCCACCAAATTTGCCCCCCAAATCGAGAAACCCTAAAACAGACAAAAAATTTGACCCCCAAAACGTGAAACCCTAAATCAACTAATATGAAGCGGAATAGCCGCCATCTAATGTGACCAGATCGGCAGATCCAGCGGAGTTCAGCGGTGGTGACGGCAGCGACAGCTTGGAGGCGATGCGATAGCTTGACGGCCTAGCTGGTTAGGCTCTGTCAATGTCGGATAAAAAATTATTATGTTCTATGAAAAATTATATAATAACAAAATAATATCAGATAAATATCAATTTACACCTAGAATATTTTTTCAGATAAATATCGGATTAATATCATTGTTGGGTAGGATGACTCGATCCCTGATTCCCTTCTACCTGAACTTTGTACACTTCCTCGATTTCGCTTTCCAAAGATATTGTAAAGCTGTCGTTTTCTTGGTACGCCATGTTCTTTTCTTGGAGATTGCTACGATTGGTTCGAAATCTCATCGAAGTGATCTACTACCTTGTGCTCCTTCCTCTTCCCAACTAGGAATTTGCAGGCTTTGTGGAGTAGAAGTATGAGGCTGTTGTGGGCGGTGGCCACATGTCTGGTTGTCCGTGCGGCGGCGCATCTCGGTGGCGAGCAGGCGCTGTCGAGGATCGCAATAGAGAGCACGACCCTCGTCGTTGATGAGTCGGCACATGTCAACACATGAAGAGGAAGCATCCCACACAAGGAGGTGACCACCAACACATGGCGGGTTTGACTGCTCTGACGGATTGACCACCGACACCGATGGGTTTTGCGGCTCCAATGAATGGAGAGGTTGAAGACTTGACGATGGCTTGGTGAAGCACGGCCTGGAGACAATCTCTTCCGGCGGTAGAGTCCCAAAGAACACAAGAACCAGAGACCCTCACCTCACCACACCTCTCACCCTCATAGAGCACCTTGGCATGAGCTCCAAGGGAGAGGCAACGGACCGAGGATGGATGGAGGAGGTAGGGGGCAACATCTTCTTCTTCCCTTCTTCTCCCTCTCTCACTCAAGCACACATCGGGGCAAGATGAAGCACCACCATGGGAGAGGCTCTCTCTAGATGGCTAAAGCTTTGGGTGACTGAAAATGAAACTCCCTCAACTCTCTCACACACTAGACATCTCCTTTTATGGACCCAAGCTGAGATGCCACAAGAAAACACGAGAAAACCCAAGAATCAGGCTATTGCCAGCCTTCACCGGATGCACCCAGTGCCCACCGGACGTGTCTGGTGGCGCCTTCGCCTCAAAAACACTGCGGTATGGCTAGGGTTTGTCGTTGCCACCGGACGCGTCCGGTGACCACCACTGCCGCCGCCCCCCCCCCCCCCCATCCAAGGTGGGGTTTTTATCCACCACCGGACGTGTTCGACGGCGCACCGAAGACCCCGAATTTCGACAGAGAGGATTTGAACTAACTTTGGCCCCAAAATAGTTATGCCACCAGACACGTTCGGTGAGCCCGAATTTTAGGCAAAGAAGAATCGGACAACACCACCAGATGTGAGGACCCTTTCCCAATAAATTCTTATCGAAAATGATTCCTCAGAAACACAAATTGCCCAGAGTGCAATAGTGCCAGAGCTGATACAAGGTTCACACTTTATTGATTTTACAATAGATTTAGCCTCAAAATACAATATCATAAATTTTACAACACACTCACACCTACTCGAGCACTCTACTACACGGGTTGCGAGTCTAGGAAAAGTTCTTAGATCAAATTTCTAGAAGTCTATGTCAAAGTTCTCGGTTTCCTCAGCGGTAAACTCCTCAAAAGCGGCTTTTTGCGGAGAGGACCTGAGAAAGGAAAATAATAGGGTCCCAAAGTGGGTAAGTACCAACCGTACTTGCAGGTTCCAATCAGGGAAAATTTTATGTAAATACACACAAGGATCACAAAGGAACAGAGTTTAGGCGTATATGAATACAATAGCATATACTCCCTCCGATCACAAAAGGAAGTCGCAGTTGACTTTTGGAGACATCTTTGACTGTCACCGCTGTTTCGCGCCGCCGTCTCCCAGAGCCATCCTGCTGCAGTAGCTGCTGCTCACCCCTCTTGCCCGTGCTGCCCTGCTTTGCCCCATCCATGGCAGCCCAAGGGGAGGTGGGGTGGCAGGGGAGGAGATGGGGAGGAGGTAGAGGAGGAAGAAAGGAAGCCGGCCTACAGGAGGAGAAGGGGAGAGGAGGAGAAGCAGAGCTAGGGTTTCCACCCAAATCCTAGAGAAGTGCTTTAAATTGAGGTAACCTCCTGTGATTTGCCTTGTATGAGTTAGTTTAGGGTGGGATTTAGGAGAAGATATGAACCCTAGACTCGAAACTTTGGGGCTAGATGGTGGTATGTGAATGCAGTGACTTGATTAGCGAGAATGAGGTGTTTTGGCTAAGAATTAGGGCTCGGCCATATTATAGAAATTGTAGCCTATCTTTCTAGCTTTCCAATGAGCCCAAGAACGCGTAATTTGGCCCAGCGGTTTAGGAGTTATGGCCTTCGGAGCGCTGCTGTCCTGGGTAGGCTGTGACGAGGTTCTTGTTAAGATGAATGGCAAATTTGTTCAGCTAGTCTGATTTGAGTTGAAAGGGTAAGGGGCTATCTAGAATACTGAATATGTATATTGCTTAATAAGCGTATTAAATCGGTTGATTGCCATGCTTGAATGTGTAGGTGACGCTTCGGGGATGGCACCGACGTCTTGTCCGTCCACTCCACCTGGTAACCGAGGCAAGTACATAATGTCATGAGTATGATAGCGTGAGCTCGAATGACGATATGTGGTATTTAGGCTTGACTTAAATACTGAATGTGTTGATGAATGGTTGTGAGGATGGTGATGGTAGCTTGATGCTGATTGTGCTTTGTTTTTACTAATGATGTCATGATAGAGCTAACTGAATGGATAGCAACGATGGATTAACAAATGTAGGGATGAACAGGGATAGAAATGAAAGAATGGATGAGGAATGATGATGAGAAATTATGGATTGATGATGAGACATGATGGTTAACCCTATTTATGTTGCATACATTCATGAAAGCATGCATACGAGCCAGGGCGGTGAGAAAGTCATATAGCTAGCTAGATCGGTGAGCCACGGGCCCGGTCGATGGAAAAGCTATATGACTAATCCGGCGTGCTCTTGATAAGACCTATAGAGGTAAGCACCCGCCACGGGATGGCGGGGAAGACTCACTTTGGTGAGCACCTCCACGGGATGGAGCAGAGCAATACATCGACGGGTGTACGCTCAGATACCAGTGCGCACAATGTCATAGATCATGATGCATCGCATTGCATTGCATTGAGCATATGCTGAAAGAATGGAGCGGTGATTGATGATTATGTTTATAATGCTTATGTTCATGCTTAAACCTCGCTATTATGTACTTTACTGAGTCTTGAACTCACATATCCTCTTTTGCTGCTCTTAGGTGATGATTGAAGCAGCACTTGCGGGAAAGGGACGTAGTTCACACTTTTGCTCATCACTCGAGCCAGTCAACCAAATACTTAAGTAATTCAATGATTTGTCTTTAAGCCTGTATGTTAGTCTATTATGTAGTGACCTGTCTTATTAGAGTTTGCTTGGTTTGGATGGCTAATGTTCTCTGAAAGCCTTTGATTATTGTCAGTTAGTGGTGAATGTGGTTTTTGCCAAGTGTTGGCTTTGGTTCGTTAACCATTGGATATATGTTTTTATTTGATATGTTATTGCTGTGTTTTTCCCTGTTTGGATGTCTAAATTTTAGGGGAAGTTCTGCCGAAATTTTTAACTAGAGGAGTTTGGTAGCACCTTGGGCCTAGGGGAGGTCGGGGTGTTACAGGTATATCATATTTCATAAAGTTCTCATATTTGTTTATTTTCTAGATTTTAAGGGTTTCTGGTATTTCTAAATAATTTCTAAAGAAAGAAGGGTTATTATAAAGTGTGATTCTTTGTTTTAGTTTCAAGAGAGGGTTAACTTTTTATGTGATCACTTGACATGTTTAAAAAATCTACTATATTGATTTGAGAGGATAAATTGAGTTTTTATTATTTTCCTTTATTTAAAAATCTCTAAACCATAAGCCTTTTAACATGAGAATAATTTCCATATGCAGAAGTAGCTATGTAATAATTTTGTAAAATTATAGTATAAATCATGCAGATGTTGAGAATATTACTCATTTTATTTTATTGCCTCAGCTTTTATTTTATAAAATGCTTTTAATTACCAGAGGAGGGTTGGAAATTCTTGATTACTGTTTTAGCAGTATAAGAAAATATGCAAAAATCCTTATTATATGGAAATGTGATTTTGAACAACTTTACATGGTAATTTTCACCAAATTTATTCATATACGGCTTCAATTTGAGGAAACCTCATTTCTGGAACCGATGAACAGTCATTGCCCTCACCTCTACTTTTTCACTTTAGATTTTATAAAACAACTTTAATCTCTTTCCATCTAATCAGTATTGGAAATGAATGTATTGCCCCTATAAATGGATAAGAGAGTGGGAGAGAGACCGTTCGAAAGGAGGATAAGGGCTATATACAGCGATGACGATCTCCGACAACCACAACACAAGGTGGTGGTAGAGGCCTAGGGTGGCGACGATTTCTGATGATGTAGCATGATTGACGGTGCAACGGTGAACGACACAATATCATCTTCTCCGACAATTGTGGCGACAATAGGACGACACAACAACTTATATAGGATAGTCACAACAAAGTCCTATGGCGACAATCACAATGGCGATGGAGGCCTAGGGCAAGGCAGCGGTCTCCAGTGGAGACGACAGTATGATTGATCGGTGTCTGGAGCAGCACCGCATTAGAGCTCAAGCGCGATTGAACGAGGAGCGGAGGAGAATGGGAAAAATGGTAATTTTCCGTTTCGAGCAAAAGGAAAATATATTAGAAATGAATTATAAATTGCGAAATGCCAAAAGTGAAGGTGAGGCAATAATGGTGGTGGCATTTTAAAGTTAGTCACGCGAGGCAACCGGGAGAGGAAAAATTATCGAGAAAAGGAAAACATATTAGAAATTGTTTATAAAATACAAAATGGCATAAGTGAAGGTGAGACAAGGATGACGGTGGCATCTTAAAGTTTGCAAATGGGTGACACCATTTCTAGAGTAACATATAAGGTAATTTTCGCACCTGGAGCTCCGACATCGAGTCCCCGACTAAGGTGGAGCATTCCAGCAGCAGCGAACGCACAATTGACAATGTTCAAATTTGGTTTTGGAGATGTTCGGATTTCACCTTTTTTTTTTTTGTTGAAATGACGTTATAGCTTTCCAGGATTGTTTGAAGCATGCTCGCAGCTTGCAATCAACCATTTTCAAGTTTTTTCTTTCAAAAAGAGTTATTTTGCTTATAAAAAAACAGCTTTGAAGCTAATCCACTTCAGAAGGCTTTCGGCAGCATATTCTTACTTTCAGCCTCCCAAAAAGCCTTTCCATCAGATCCTGGAATCCAACGAACTTCCTGGAGCAAGGCAGGGAGAATCCAAGGAATCAAACCAGTGGGGGATTGAGAATTGCAGAGCTATAGCAAAGAAGTTTCAAGGTTGTTCCTTCTTTCAGAGTTCAGACCTTACTGTAACTGACCAAAAATCTAGTACAAGATATCCAGACTTTGCACTACTTCCATCACATATGTACTGGCACCATTAACAGCCAACGTGAGCAGCAAGATCCCTAACACTCTTGTCTTGTGGCAAGGCAAGGTAAAACAAGAAAAGAGTACCAGGATTGCATAAAGCGTCGACCCTTCTTTTTATCCCACACACTGGCCCTACTTGATGTACTGAGACAGCCATTTGAATCCATCACCATAACCCATCTTGCGGACGATGCTGCACATGAACACCTCCAGGGGGCGCACATTGGAGTCACCAAGGTTCACATTGCCCTTGCCAGTGGTGAAGTTGCTCAGCCCCATGTGGTAGCGGAGCTCCTCCTCGGACGCGGCGTAGGGGATATCGATCTTGTTCCCCAGGATCAAGAAGGGGACTGTGGCCAAGGAGTCGTCTGAGAGGAGGGCGTCCAGCTCCTTCTTGGATTCAGCAAACCTCTCTTTGTCATAGGCATCCACAATGTACACCACCGCATCAACCTGATCAAAAGATTAATAAATACAAGATTTATGCATATAGCTTTCTGTAGGCTGTAATGAATATAAGATTTATATGTATAGCTTTCTGTTGGATGAAATAAATATAAGGTTAATAATACAAGTCTTCACATTCATATATAAAAACTAAACTAGAAAGTAATCTGCCCTAAGGCTGAAACTTGAGCATAAAAATATCAATTCATCACTTCCTTTCCTATGCCCTTTTTGTTTCAAATTAATCCCAGGCAGATCAAATAATAAACATCAAAGGCTCAAGAAGCAAAATAACATTAATTACAGAATATAGCAGATATTCACATGATCACATCAGATGTCTAGCACAACTAAAAGACCTTCGCTTCATAAGAACCAACTACATCTAATATTTCATACCAGACTTATACACAGCAATACATTAAAAAGAAATGTTCTCTGATGCTATGAACAGAATGCGAAATGTCAGCATTTTAAGTTAACACCAGCTTGCAAGCCATCTGCCAATAAGTAAGTGATATAAGACAAGGAAACCACAACATAAATATGTCATGTAAAAGACGCATATTACAAGATAAGTGTCATTTCTAGCCTACAAGACATGGAATAATGGTGAAAGGATACCTATATGTTGTTTAGTGGTTATATGCATTGCCCTTATTATTATCTCTTCACCTCACTAGTCTAATCAGGATGGATGTTGAATTAGCCTCTATATGTGGCTGAGTTATGGCATGGAGATAATTGAGAGGGGGGAAATATATTTCAACAAATGGAAGGATTAAACAAAATCCAATAGTTTGCACCCTGGTTAGTTGCAGTTTTGTAATTAGAACTTACCCTGGCCCTTACTCATCCTTAAAATCCCTATTTGTACATATGCCCCTCACTAAACTTTCCATTTAAATCTGTCA